>NADL03000007.1:600000-1182765 GCA_002205965.3 Kappaphycus alvarezii
ACAGTATATGCAGTGAATTCGTGTAAAGCTGTAAGGTCTGTGAAGTGAAATACAACACTGAACTATTAGTTGCACTCACAAGGGTGGGGAACATCCTTGCCGCTGGTAGAGTTCCGGCAGATCTGGCTCCTTTTATAGCCGGCGCGCCCTTTACGGCGTTGGATAAAAGCGATAACACACACCGACCAATCGCTGTAGGCGAGACGCTAGGTCGATCGGTAGGCAGCTGCCTTATGAATCGTGCTATCCCGAAGGCAGCCTAGAACCTTCAGCAACTCCAAATAGGGGTCGATATTCTGGCTGGAATCGAAACAGTTGTGCACGGCGTTCGATAGGCTGTTCAAAAGTACGGAACGGATCCCGCATACGGAGTGCTAAATGTAGACTTGAAGAATGCGTTTTATGTATGCAGTTGTGCTGCTTTCTTGGAATTCGCTAGGACCCTCCTCCCGGAATAACAGCTGTGGGTCTCGTACTGGTACGCTCTCGATCCAGCATACCTGTGGACTGGCCGTAATACTCTCAGAAGCATGCCAGGGACGCAAAAAGGTTCTGCACCCCGGTATAATCAATTTACTAAAAAGAGGGAGACGAACACATAGGCCGCATGCTGCTCCAACTGTGGTACTATGACGACGGTTACATCATTGCGCGTCACGATCAGCTCCGCCGCACATTTAAAATCCTCTCCTCTCTTGACGCCATCACCAGTGCTTTCCATCTCTCTTTGCTAAAATGCAAAGTCTGGTGGCCGATAGCTCCACCAGAATCCGTGCAACGCCTCTCCCCGAAGGTCCACAAACAAGAGCATATATATTAATTTGAATGATCTCGTTCGACTGCATTAATTCAAACTGGCAACCGCTCTGTCTTAATTGAGTTGCGTCCGATCATCTTATGTGAAATCATCTGAAACCATCATTGTTTGTAACTACTGGCATCCGCTTAGGGCAGATGATTTTACTACTTATATCATTAGCTTAACATTGACATTGTAAACTCGACACGAGATTACAGACTCTCGCACTGCCTGTGCACATCAGAAAACACTCCGCACCTCGTAGTCTGACCTCGCACCCCGGACTCCATCTATCCTTAGTATAATAAGGCACACTCGTCCTGAATGCTCTATTCTGCCCAGATATCTTTACCAGGGTAACTTTCACTACCCATTTCCAGTCCCTCGAACCGTTCCTCGGGGCCATCATCATCTCTAGGATACGCAAATAGAGTTCCAGCTGCTCCGAAATTGCTTTTGGGTCTGCAAAATCGGCATGCTACTGCGCGTAGTCCCGACGTCCTCCATCGCTCAGTATGCCACCATGTTTGACGATATGATGGAGCGCTGAGTCCGCACACTGGTACGGGGGTCCTGTATTTAGAGGTCTTCAGTGAAAACCAACTTGCTTTGTTATCAAGAGATGCAAAGCGCCCTCCCTTGGGATCAGATTCACTTCCGCCAAGAACATCGCTGCAGCCGCTTTCCTCGCCTCAAGCTAGGCTGCCAACAGGTCATGCAGTGTTGCTCTGCCTACTCCCATCTATGCAAGCTTCGCAGCGTACAACGATGATCTGGACACACACCGGAATTGGTCACTCTCCTGTCTGCAGTCAAAGATTATCCCATTTAGTGCCTTTTGCTCACGTACCACACCATCGCAAAGAAACTGACCGACGCTATCCATGCAACATTGCAGGAAAGTATCCGCCCCGGGGATCAAAGAAGGCAGGCATTCCAGGCCTCTATAATCCTCCCGTGCCAATGAATGGTGTACTGCGCCCCGTGCCCCGGCCTCAAGACCAGTATCGACTCCGTGAATTCGCAGTGTGGCTCAAATATTTCCAAATCCCGCTGTTCCCTTCGGACTTTTTGTGCCCGAGACGAATCTTCCAAGAAACCCTCGACTGTTTCGGGACCATCTTCTGCACTGTTGGCATGGTGGTCACTGAACCCAATGACACGATCGTTTATTCCTCCCCCTCGCACAAGACATACAGAAAGCGTCCCACCACCCGCCGTTGAACTGACGGACGGGGTCTAGCTCACGAGGCCAGACAACCGTGCGATGGGAAGCAATGGATGTACGGACTTCTTAGACGTCCCGTTCGTAAATCCCCTGGCACCCTCCTATAGGAGGTTGCACACTTTTAGTCCCCTTAACTCCCTCAATGAGGCCGAAATATAATTCTTTTATCACCACTTACCTGAGAGGTAGGCTCTTTCCTACTGTATCTCTATGTACACTCTCGGATGTTGGAACCCAGACGCCTGTAGGGTTCTAACCAAAGTCGCGAGTAACGTGGTATTTGAAAGCGATGGAGATTTGTGGTGAGTTTCGAGTTGTGTTTCAGCGGTACCAATACACAGTATATCAATCAAATCTTCAATTTGTTGTAGGGTTTCGTCTGATTCAACGATTAGCAATGCATTTTGCGCATCATCATTTGCTGCTAAAATATCCTTGTTCCCATTTTGAGTCTGTACAACTTCTCTGATATATAATTTAACCTTCTCCCAGGCAAACTGTGAAGCACGCCCATTAATATCGACGTATACCATTTTTCCGGACACATATAAGACTTTTTATGGGCCGATATATTGGCTCGGATGCTGTCGATAGATGAATAGTTCGGCGCCAATTAGTAATTCGGCCATCGAAGCAGATGGAGTGTTACTCCAGATCGCCCTACTCAATTTGATCTCACCTCGAATTTTGGTAATGCCTGCCTAGCTTCATCGAGATTTCGTTTGTGCTGGGAGATCAACAGGTTATAACTGTATCCTGGGCATTATCCCAAAGACAAGACCTGTGAGAACAAGTTCATTGGGCTCTGCTGTGTCATTTATAACTTTGACCGCATTATCCAAGGTGTCACATCTTTTCAGACTTGGGCGTTCAGCTTTGACTTTCCTATGAATTGATCTTACAAACGAGCGATATCTTTCTCAGACTCCGACAGCGTTATCAAATTTGACCCTGGATAATTCGAGCTTATTACCAGCAAGCCTGCACAGCTTTTTGAACTGTAAAGACGTAAACTGTGGTTCAGCATCTGCATGGATCTCAATAGGATATCTAATGTAACGAAAAGCCCGAATATGTCTGTATACATCCCAGACTGCCGTCGTTGTCTGCCTTGTGAGATGTTTTCCTCATCATCTAATTCGGCGGGAGGTGGTACTTTTGAGTCAGCTAAACAATCGTTAGATCTAAGATGAGACAAAGAATCACCTGATGGAAAAGAGGCTTCGGAATGATGAATGTATTCCTCTGCCCCATTGATTATACTTTCTAACACGCCTTTGTCCGAGAATTCGGAGATATGCTCCTGTGCTGTAGTTTTCTCATCGGATTCTTCCTTCTCATAGTGGAGATGGTAACAGAGCTCAACTAGAACGTCATGAACCCTATGATTTGTCGTTAACTTCTTCTTTGCATAGTACTCCAGCTTATTTATGGTAGCACGGGCAATGCTAAGCGGTTTTCGGCAGTTATTAACAAGGAGATATGGGTCACCACAATTAAAGCAACCAGCGATTGAGAGGGTCAAAACTATCGTAGTTTCTTACATCTGAGCCGGACAAGTTACAATAGGCATGAGTCCGGACGTTTGATTGCTTTTAAGCATATAGAGCTTGACCTGTAAATATAATACCAGGGACATCGTCACTGAAACTAACACGTCTCCCTTTTTCTTGCGAGAATATTTCATCTCGCAGACACGAAACCTCTACCTCTTTGCTCAGTTGCAGTTGCGACTCGAGCTCACTGTATAGCTGCTGGAAATTGATATTATTCGTTGCAATGCGAACTAATGGATCCCGTGCCTAATCATACCCTGAGACTGCAGTACACAGAAATTGAACCTTATGAGAGTCTCCACGATGCGCAATAGGGACTTGTCTGGAGAGCTTCGTAATAGTTTGTACACTATATAGAGGACAGCAGCCATTTCTGTTAGTGATACTGGGGAGCGTGACACCATGGAATTACAGAATTTGAACGTTTGCGGGAGCCCGAAGGCTCAGCATGCTCACGTATGTCATATGAAGTGTGGGAACAAACTCATTACAGTAAAACGCATTGTGGAATAATGTACTCGCGTCCTATTAACAGAAGATGTAATTCCGAAAGGTCGTGAATCGCTTGGCTTGGTGTAGCGTATTCTTTTGTTGGTAGGATATAAGCGACGTAAGAACTGCGGCGGAGAAACAAAAGAGAGAGAGAAGGAGAAGAAAAAAGAAGTAAAACAGAATCAATTACTACCACAGTCACACATATTGTCTCGTTTACTACGCAGGGTATGCCTACTGCCTCATTGAGCGATGAGCCTCAGTACAGGCTGGTTTTAAGGTACGTACGTAACCAGCAATACGCTCTGGGATTATTCAGGTCCCTGTCTGACCGACAAATTCCATGTTCTCAACGACATAAGTGCTCATTCGTAGCAACTTTAGAAAATTCTTTACTTTGTTTTGACGAAGAACAGAATTGTTCTCCATTTCCACCATGTCAACGGCTTGCTGAAAAGATGTGGCATAATCTTCGAAAGCATCAAAGTAAAACCTTTTTGCGTCTCCACATAATAAATTATGGAGAAAAATTCGAGCTTCTGTGTGAGCGTCAGATTTCAATCACGCGCAATTTGTCTACACTCATCAGCAAACTACTGCCAACAACCACTAACGTGGCCACTTAATTTCCTTTCATTCTCTTTAAGGCGTATGGAAACGTTGTGAGCCTGTTTCGCCGAAGGAATGGTAGCAGTTGAAGCGAGACCACGCAGGCTAGAAAGTTGAGAGATTGAGAGATCTTCTCTTCCCGCAGAAAGTCGCTCAGCTGCAATAATACCTTCAACAATATAGACTGCAGCGGCTTTGTCGTCGCCATCCTGGTACAGGTTGGTGGTAAGAATAAGTATGATGCATCGAGACAAATGTCGGGGCCCCTTCTATCCAGAAAGTTTCGTTGTTCCGAGTGGAGAGCCGGTATGGACCGAAGGTCTACTCCAAAAAGTACTGTGGGCGGGGATATATCTGCAAATGCATGGATCAATGCCACACCTATCATCAGTCCGTCCACCTCAAGAAAACGAATGCTGGTGACAAAGCCCTTTTGAACCTCATTCATGGTCACCATAGCATCCGTGGAAAGGGTACCCATAAAATCTTTTGACGGAGTAGATGAGGTCTGCATGCCCGGTTGTGTGCCGTCATCCCCACGAGTTCGACCATGAGCCCTTGAAGCTGGGTTACTCATTGAAAAAAAAGTGGAGTCGAAATATTGAACGTCAGTTGACCATGAAAACTTCTCCTGAGTGCCTTTTCGTTTTGTTTGCACGACTACCCCAAATGCTGACAAACAGATAGGGTTTTATTAGCGATTAGTGTCAACCCGAATAACCTGCAACAAACACATCTTCTCAGAGGCCACCTCGTTGAAACATACAATATAGTCTACTTTGTTGTCCCGGAGTGTACGTTCAGCAGCGCTAGACTAACAGCAGGTCCGAGCGGCACGGGTACCTAGGTCTGCAGACAGAATTATCCGGGATTCTGGACAGTCCCAAGCCTCCAAAGCCGGACCCCGTGCGTGTTCGGTATAAAACTATATGGTAACTTGCGAGGTACCGCGAGATACACCCCGGAGTACACAAAGTGAAATATGATTGGACCAAGTACTCACACACACATGCTTATGTATGCCCCTTTCGGTTCATAACCCCACTGTATCTCAATTAATACTGTAAGGCACCAAAGCTTTTCCCCCACATTCCCCTCCTCTGTAGACGCGTGTCATCTGTCCTTTCCATTGGACGAATTTTGTTCGATTTCCGAAAAAAACCGTACTGTGCGTGCGTACTGCATGTACTGTACCACTGTACCAGCGGATTGCCCTCATTCTTGAACAAAAGAAAAAAATATATGAAAAAGTGCTTAACGTTCATCAATTTCAAAGTTCTTCATATCAATAAAAAGCTTACAGTATATTGAAGACCATGACAGCTTCGAGGAGAATAAAAGCGCAATATCTGTGAACATATAGTAAAAACAAAACAGGCTTTGTTTTGCCCAAAAGTGCCCTCAGCCTTGGACAAACATATGATTGGTTAATCCAAAAAACATGCAATTTTTAATCGTTTTGTGGGCAACAACAAACCATAGCTCACATATAGCCGTTAATGACCGCACCCTTCGGAGCTCAAAAATGCCTTCCTCTTATAGGCAAGTGCTGCTTGTGAACGACGAATAGCAACTCTTTCTTTTGCAATCTGCCTCCTAACTGCCAAACTGCGAGGAAGAATCGCCACATCACCATACATTCGCACACGATAATTCAATGCTCGAGACTCAAACAAAAGCCTCTCAGACGAGTTGTTTCTCTCT
Organism: Kappaphycus alvarezii; assembly: GCA_002205965.3. Lineage (NCBI taxonomy): Eukaryota > Rhodophyta > Florideophyceae > Gigartinales > Solieriaceae > Kappaphycus > Kappaphycus alvarezii. Next base: position 606,389 of record NADL03000007.1, read on the forward strand.
GTATCGCAACTCTTGCAGCCACAACCGCATTCCGCGCATTGCGCTCCTGAGTTCGAACAGTCAACTCAAGATCACGCTTCTGCGCGATGAAGGCAGATCTGACGTCAGAACAAGCCCTAACGAGTATCTACAAAACCATGCCTTAAAACCACTGGCTGTATGCCTCTCCTTTCCTTAGCCATTTTTCACTTAGTTTGTAACAATTCAACCAACTGTTGAACCGTTAACATGCTGTAGCTATTGATCATCTGAAGGGCGGAAAAAGAAAGCAATGCAGACGGATTGAGAGGATATATCCAGCTTTCGCAAACGCACTGATAACAGTGCTTCTTTTGAAAGCTTTTTCGTACGCCTCTCGTACAATCTTAAGGTAGTCCACAACACATCATAAACGTTTTCATAGTTGATGCTTACGATAGCCTGAACCCCTTGCCGAATATATTCCTTAAAAGGGTTGAATACACCAAAAACTAAAGGCTTTGTCACGCCAGTTGTATGTGAGGGGAGAGCATACACAATAACACCATTGTCACGAAACAGTTGCAAAACGGTGAAACCACATGACTTCTATAACCATCAAGCAAAAGTAGTAATTTACGATCACTAGCTCTGAGTTTTCTCGTCTGAAAGCAAAAAATGTTGCGCCCACTTGTAAAACACTTTTCCGTTGACAGCAGCAATATCAGCTCGAGTAACTGCTTTAGCTCCATACGGTATACAATCCAGAATTGTTTCAATTGCATACCCCAAAGCGCTTGATGACACGATGCTTGATTGAGCATCCTTGAAAACAAAAAAGGTGTCCCAGTTTCTCCATTCGCAAAAATAACGGGTAGCATTGTAATATGGTCAATATTTCGAAATGTGGGGGCACGTAGAACATCAGCACTCTCTCTAGTCATGTATGCTTTCTTTCTTACCCAAACATGTCGTTCATTTGGACAAAGCCCGCTTTCGTCAATGTTTGCAATTCGCGACTTATCGATTTCATTCTCAGTTATGACCTTTTCTAGGGCGGCAAAATGCGTTTTTAGCGTCGCAGCATTGCATGTTCTCCATCTTTGTTCCTCCTCTTTCGATGGTTTCCCGAGTCGAATTTCTTCTTTGTTCCTCTCTAAGAAATTTCGCAAAAACTTCGGACCGGCTGGTTGTTACCAAACGGCAACTTGGATCGGCGTTCAGCAGGAATTGTTTCGACAACGTTTGAATGGCGTCAGCAACATTGTTACGTCCCAACGGAAACCCGTTTAATGTATAGTGGTTTATGAGTGAGACAACGGTTTTTCTTCCTCAACAGACAAAGCGAATCTGCGTTTGGGCTCCTGATGTGATGCTTGAGCCTATAGTGGAAGTGGAGAGGGGCAGCCGCGCAATTGCTGCGGCATCACGTACGGTTGCGCCTCGGTCGATTGCGGCAATGGCACTTGTGAAGCATTTTTGAGCCTTTGTTTGACGAGGCATGGTGAGGCGAAGGCTTCAGCAATTGTTTGGTTGATTTGGTCACTGATGGGGGAAAGGTAAACGGGCTTGATGCTTTGTTTCCTGAGAACTGTTGTCAATTCTTTGGACGCCCATAGGTGCAGCGTTTGGATTCGGAACCCCTCAAACTCACAGTATTTGCTCAGTTTGCATGGATTTGCATCGAAATTTCGGCCAGTTGTCGCAGGCAGTGCGCTCTGTTTCCCTTTTGGCGCAAAATGCATTTATTGCAGTATTCTTCTACAAAGTGGCTTTGGAGCCGCCTATAAAGGGATGCTGTGGATGTAAATGTTTAAAAATGAATAAAATTTACAATTTTCCTTTGTTCAAAACACAGGGCTTGTTCAAGAATGAGGGCAACCCACTGGTACTGTCATCCAGCGTTGGTTTTGAGGTGATCGGGCCATTTTTCATTACTTTTAGGGCTGTTTTTGTTAACCTTCCAAGACTGATCCGGTCTGGAGGATCCGGTCTTGAGGGTCGCAGTATGGCGTGTTAAACGATTGTCACAGCTGCTGAAATCGCTTGGTGCATTTAACGTACTGAAAGGTATTGCTCGGCACCCTGTAGGATATTCCGGGCCACAACCGACCATATTTTTCAAATATTAAATCACACCACATTTCCCCACGTACTGAAATGATCGCGTTAAGGCAGTTGTGACAAAATCGTGACGCCTGCTAGTGTCTATCCGACCAAGCACTGTCCTCATATGAGGCACCCTTTGAGGACAATTTCCGTTACATTTTGGAAGGTAAATGTTTTGGAAGCTCGAAATTTTTACTGCAAAAAAGGTTTTTTATGTTAAGTTACAGTACAGTAATTTTACTGTACATGCGCCCTCGTTTCTGAAACCCCCCACGATAATACGAACTATTTTTCCTTCCAAAATGAAGTCGTTTTCACAAGTTCTTGTGAAGAGCAGAAGCTGGTGAGGGAAAATTGCTCTAGCCTTAACCGAGGTCAACAATCTTGAAAAGTTTGTTTTGATCGGCCATCTACACTCATGAACTAATGCGGAGGGACAAGAAATGCGCTGAGGTACAACAAATTTGTGTTGAAAAAGAAGTGCTAAAAGTAGTCCTCATATGAGGACAACGGTCCTATAGACACTACCAACCCGTTTCGTGGAGTCTTCAAGGAACAGGACGTTGTCAGGGCATGCCGCACCCAGGTAGTCAAAGGCGATTGGCCGGCAGCGAAAACCAAGATCACGATTACCAGTAGAGGGGCATAGGGAGAGGGAAACAGGTCGCCTGGTCAGCTCGTGCTCCAATCTCTGAACTTTGCGGAGCCATCCTTGGGCAGCAGCGCCTCTGGCGACTCGCGTCGCAGCCGCAGCGGTGGCCGACATAAACGGCGATGTAACGACAATGTCGTGGGCAACGAGTTTCTAGCAGGCACCGGTGGGGGAGGCAGGAGGACGTACGAGGACGTCTCCCGGCCGAAGATGTCCCGGCCGAAGATCGGACCCAGGGATGAGGTCTAAACCCTCAACCTGAGTGTCTGAACAAGCGGCACGAAAGAGGTGATGAGCGACAGGGTTCCGAATGGAGCCATGCCCGTGTCGACGCCCAAACTTCGATGGGCAAATGTCAGCAGCATGAGCACCGTAGACACACAGCGGTTGCTGTCAGTGGTGACATTTCAACGGCATTGAGTCTGTGTAGACTGGACGACAGAGGTAGCGACGTAACAGTATGCGCCAATGTGCGGCGGAGACTTTAGTGGCAGTCGTCGGGTGATTTTGTTAGAGGCCTGGTAACCATCTTCAAACAGTGGTTCGCTGGGCCGCAGTCCCTCGGCATATTCAAGATCTAGCTGGGCGCGGACAGTAGTATAACGGCGCGGAGCAAATTACGACTCAGTAGGACCGCGCACAGTCGTATGTCCTTGACGAGAGGGAATAATTTGCCAGAAGGTTCGAGTTACAATCTGTAGAGCTCTTGTAAACAAGTATACGTGCGGTAATGTGCGAAATGAGTCCCACAGCGTAGGATTATCGTGACCTGTTTCAAAGTACTGCGCGAGTAGAGGTGTTGCTCGGGACTTTTCCCGCCTTTAAAACGGTTATCTACACCACAACAGGATGCGCAGAGGATGACCAAAACTTCCCGTGATTCAAACCCATGTTGTAAAGGATGCTGTAGCATTCAATGCTCTTGCCTTATTAGCGGCAAGTCCATGTTTGCTCGGTGTTTACCGGCTGTCGGTTTAAAAGGTAAGCATCCACTGTAGTATGAAGCCACAGAAAAAATCACTCAGGCACACAACAATTGCGCCTGTTTCAAAAGGATATGCTGGCCTCGTACCATCGTCTCTCATTTTCTTCCAAGTTGCACGGATGATACCACTCGGGAATACTGTTATTGCTTGGACTGAAACGATAATCCATGTACAGCTCATCGCCCTCCTTCAATTCGGTTAGTGCGACCAATCCCATTGTCCGTCTCACTTCCCCTTTTCCAACGAACAAAGCAGCCGACGGCACCCTTTGTCTGTAAGCGACGTTCTCCACTCGTTCTAGAATTCCTCGGGAGCATTCATAATTAGACACTGGTATCAATTGACGTGCACACTGTGGCACGCGAGGTAGTTCAAGATCAAGCATGAATTGTAAGACATTGGGAGATGTTGACGGCGGAGGGTGATTGATGAGATGGCCAAGCGCAAAGGGGTGCTCTAACTCAGTGCCGGAGAAGGCTTCGTCAGTGGCCTCAATTTCGAGCTGCAAGTCAGCTGCGCCATCCAACACAACACCGTCATAGCGGCTTATGAAATAATCGTTGACATTTGAAAGCTTTCTAACGTCACTGGGAAGATACGACACGCCTGGGTAGAGCGTGACAAGTTGCCCTCGTTTGATGGCACCGCCCTGAACAAAAACGCCTCTCCCTGCCTCCGGAATGTTGGAGTCGGCAACGTGGAGGGAGAATCCGATCGAGCGTATAAGGATTGAGTGAAGGTTCGAAGGATTTTGAAGCGCTGTGTGGAGATGGGACAATTGATGAACTGCAGATGAATGCAGAAAGTACCGGACACGACGGGCCAGTACCGGGAACGGCGGAAGGTCTTGACAATGGGAATGGTCAAAGGCAGCATAGATTTTGTTAGTGTCGAGACGAAGTTGAATATCACGAGGTGGGCGCGGAGAAGCAGCGAAAGGGTTAAGGTTGGAGAGGCGGGACAGTAGTCGCTGTAGCGTTGACGCCATAATATCGTTACAAGCTGTGATTCTTAGGAAGATTGTCTGATGCCCGGAGCGAGATAACTACAGCACTGTGTAACACGATTGGTGATACTGTATTACTTTGGATCGCTAATTCTTGTGCAGTATTTAGAGCTGGCATAGGCTTACAGTTGGATGCCCAGGAATCAAAACGTACGCTACGTATATTGAGCCATTACAGAAATTAATGGAACAATTTTATGACCAGGTCGCCCATGGTGGTGGTAACTATTTATGGGTTGTACAATGTCGCACAGAAGCATGCGGAGGGTACTCATAAATTAACTACAGATGCGGGCGGCGGGTAGAAACCTGTCGCGCCCGCATTATTTGGAGACTAAATGCAAAACGGGTAACGAAGTCGCGGAGCTCCTGTTGAGGGGAGGAACCGCGACGGGAAGCAGCGAAGGAAGCAAGGCGGCGGAAAAAACCGTTGCCGTCGCGCCCAAGGCGCATAGATATCAATCCCGACGGGGGAGAGGAGGATATCGTTTTGGTTGCAGTAAGTGCCGTAATGACGATGTTTCTCGCGCTCGGCGAGTGTCGCGGCAGCACCTGCGGTGATCGTACTTGGCGAATGTGGCGGCGTGCGGAGGGGTGGGCAACAGTAACGTCGACAGCGATATCGGTACTGTGAAGCCCGTACGCAGCGGGTATGTAAATGTCCATTCGTAGCGCGGGGGACTCCAAATGCCCAGATGAGTTGGGAACCTGGTGGAGGAAGGGATGTTCGACGAGGTCGACGATCCCAACTTCTTGCAGTAGCGGGCAACAACGTTGCGGAGGATGTGATGACGACGAGTCATTCAGTCTTCGTACTTGCAGGTCAACGCGTGTTGACCACTTGGATCTAAGACGGGTGCGATGTCGGCCGAGCGGCGGGAGCAGACCGGACAGCGAGTAGATCCAGGGAATAGCGCGATGCCGAGACGTAGAGCCAGAGCGACTTTCCACGTAGAAGAGGACATGTACGTACCGCGGTGGGGGTGAGGAAGCGAAGAGAAAACAGACGAGGCGGAGGATGTGCGCACGGAGAGGAGCCGTGCTCGGTCGTGGGCTGCCGCGGACGAGAACAACCTATCGGACTTCGACAGCATGAGTTCAGTTGTGATCGCAGACTGGAGCCTTTCGCCGGGGACCGACGATGAACAACGCTCGAAAAGAGCCGTAGCTGTAAGCGACGAAGACAGCTGCGGGTGGTGGGAGGATAAGAGCGAGATGGCGGACCGAGGGATCTCTTCCTAGTGGCGGTCCTGGGAAAGAGTGAGCTGGTCGGAGATAAGTCCAAAAGAATCAATTACAGATACTGGGGGGAACGTTTGGGTGTTTTACTGTTGGAAGATATTTCCGACCTATCCCATGGTTTTCCAGACAACCGCAATCGACTCAAAAAGGGTATACCTACAGCGTAATGGGGAAGGAACTACGCTTCCTAAAATGCTACCTTCAGATGCTGGGTAAGCAGCCTCGGTAACGTCTGAAGTTTACAGGAGACCTAGACCGCCCATGGAGAAGGGGAGAGAGGCTTGGAGCCAGGCTCGCTCTGGACAGGGTAGCTTCAATTGGTGGAACGCTTCCCTCCGCTTCTGATCGAAGCTAGCGGCGAGTACCGCAGATTGAGTGGAGCGAAGAGTACGTAGCAAGTGCATGACCTTGGAGGCGTTCGCGCAGAAGCGGTGCTCATGGCGCCTACACGAAAGACTCTCTGTTATGCTCCTTCCTTCTCGCACGGTACAATCAATAAACTCGTTTGCCGGATAATTGACTCGTCCAACACACTCTACTGCCGTACCGATGGTTCGAGGGTAATGGCGACCGGATTGGGACGCTGCATGACCTTCGAACTGCCCTCAGGTTGACCGAGCCGCACAGCTCCGCCATCGGTATCTTCCAAAACTTTGGCAAGCCCGGACAATCTGGTCTTCCAACCCCCTTCAGTCCACTCCTTCCGCTTTGACTTTCTACTCGAAGAATGCCCTGATCAAATCTTCAAAGTACTAGTTGCCCACCGCTGTGACCCTAACCTACCCAAAATGTTCTTTCAGCTAAATTTCAGACTTTCTGGACCACCCCTGCTGGCATCAGTCATCAGAAAAATGACGACACTGATGGACTTCTGCCAGCTCTGCAATGAGATTGAATCGGTCACCAGGTTGTGATCCATGACGAGTAAAGATCTTGTTCGGAAGGCCGCTTTAAACAGAGGCCCAGCATTTAACCAGGGTATTCCAGAAGTCATCTGTAGAAATGCTTGGTAAGAAACGGGTTACGCTGAATTAGGTGCCTTCATCTACTATATCTAGGATGGTACCTTCATCTACTGTATGAAGGATGGGATCACCATCAAGGGACATTATTTCGATCAAAGCCTTCTCATTGAACTGAACATTTCGTGCCCCGAGCGTGACTCCAAACCTTTGGTGGCGTTTTGAATACGGTGACAGGAGTCGCAGCGCCTCGAAAGGATTTCCAAGGTCAGCATTGTCTCTTGGGTGGCGTGTTCTGGACGGTATCTCTAGATCAAATTGAATAATTTCCCTGCGCTTGGATGGAAAAACTTTCGGTGTAGTTTAGCAAGTTGTGCTCGAATGAAATTCATGTCGGTCGAGGAATGCACTTCAGCGTATATTTGATTAGAAGCGGAACGAATCATTGAGATGCACGATTCATCTACATGAACAGTGTTACCATGTTGGCCAGTATCGGAAACACGCTTGATGAGTCTGCTATGAACAGTGCACAGTGTCATGGATTCCTTGTCCAAGACATCCAGTCTAAGCAGTGCTGGGATGTAAGCGTTCAAAACGTCCAATTCGACAAAACACGCGGTATTCAAGGGGGAGTTCGAAATTGAATTAAAACTCTTAAAAAGGAATCAAAGGTATCATCTACAAACTTAAAAACGATTATATGAGGGAATTCTCTTCATGCTTTGTATTCCCATGTCGTTGTGAACCTCTTCAACTCCTTCCGTCCAACGGCAGACTTGGGGTAGACTAAACGGCAGACTTACGGTTTCTGGTGTCAAAAAGCAATCCAATAAGTCGCTTAGACTTGAATTCGGGACCAATATTCCATACATAAAAACCGCTCATGAGAATTTCTCCTGGATTCCTATCATCACTGTCCTGTTATTTCACATTATCTATTTACGGTGACCTGGTAATGATTTCAAACGCTCTCGCCTCCTATCCGAAAATCCTTCGCTGTAGGGTTAGACACTTGGTGATTTGAACCCACAGTTGAAGCGATATGAGTAATACTTATGCCTTCATCGATTGTTTCAATGATATAATCATTCACTCCTTGCGTCAAAAATTGTTAATCAAAATTGGAAAGCTTGTCATAATCCTCATTCTCGCTGTTATCGGAGCTCTCATCTCAGTTCTTCGAAGTGACCTACTCCGCCTTCATGTAGTCGGCAAAAATACAAACAGCAGATTCCTAATCTTGTAGGCGATTCCTAGCATGTTTCTCTATATCCATTGGGGGCACTTGTGACGTGGATTTCAAGGACGACCACACTTAACGCATTCATTCTTACGACGGGATTCTTCACATGCCTTCGACAAATAGCGATCAAGCCGATCGTGTTGATCATTGACACGATAGTTGCTGCCTTTAGCGCTGTTTCAACGATTTCACCTTCCATAAAGCGTTGAACTGGCCTCAAAATCTTGACAATGTTAAAAATCCGTTCTCAGTGGTTCTCTCGGTTTCACCAGTCTGAAGGCCAATCTGACGTAAGTTATGAATGGAGTCGTGAAGAGTAGGAACAAACCTGTTGTAGGAGAAAGACTGCGATTTGATATTCTGTATCGGTGTCCTTGACCGACTCTGAAATTCTGTCACTGCTTTACGGAGTTAGTCGATCTTGGGGGCATCTAAGAGGAAGTCATGTGTACATTGTGGGAAAACACCATTTATGAACTCTAATATATATTGGTTAGACACTCGGATATTTCAACGATATTCCTCTCTTTCAGTAATTTACGCAAAAGAATTGTCTCCAATATACTCATTCAAAATTATCCTTGCCATTTCGTTGAATGACATGTGATCGCGGCAGTTGTCAAAGGAGTAATTCTGTGCAGCACTATCGAACACATGGACGAAGAAATCATCTCTCTGCGATGCAGTGGGAGCGTATTTACTTGCTCAAATGGAGTTAATTTCCATTGTCTCCATGGTATCCTGCTTAAGCTCGCCAGTGAATTTCTTTCTTCAAACACAAGCTGGACGTAATCAGCCTTACGGGAGTCATCAAACTGATAATTACCGTTTGCATCTGAATTATATGTAAAAGTTCTGGCTTCGATGTCAAAGGTTAGAAATGATGCCTTACATTGCCAGAAAAAGACGTACAGGATCCTGAGAAATCGAACTGTTGACGGATTGTCCTTGGCGGAAATTTTTAACACCAGAAGCAGGGTTATGTAGAGCTTATTGTGCAGAACTGCTTCTATTGCCATTAATACTAGGAGATCTCTCTCTTCCCTATGGGGCAGATTATCTGTGTTCATTACTTGGAGCACATGTTACCAGTATCCTTTTCAGGGAGAATTTCTCTGTTAATCATCATCTTCTCAATTATAACCCTACAGAAATATGCGTTTCAATTCATAAAGTAACAAAACCACGTATGCAGCAGAACACGCCTGTCGGCGTTATCCCTTTCTGTGAGCTGCGATTCAACTAGCAGAATCCTTCGGGAAATCATCAAATGATTACAGTTCTGTTACTTCATGAAGAAAAGTTACTGGAAACATATCAAAAATCTTTGCCAGAAACATGCGATTGTGATGGTAAGAGATCCGATAGGAATTCATGCACATCATCAACTCCAGATATATCAAAACTTGCGGAATCTTGAGACGATACCTATTGAGAATACACAGGGGAAAAGAACTCCACAATCGCCTTGGCAGCGGACAAGAGTGAAACTGAAAAGTCATCTTTCAAGGATGCGGTATTGAGTTCCCTCAATATCCTGTCTATCCTTGCTTTAAATTGCAACCGTGAGATGAGCATGGTGAAGTAACGTATTCAGATCTGAAACATCTAAGTTAAACTGCTGTTAGCGTAAATATAAAACGTTCCCGAATCCAGATTGTCGTGAGACACGTTCTATTGGTCTTTCTTTCCAGCTTTTACAATCAAAATTAGTCGGTAAGAAAGCTTAAAAGAAGGACAGAAAGTCGGATTTTAATCAATAAGTGCTAGCGCTGACCACGATGGCGAACACTACAGACTCAAAAGTCTGTGAAATATGTCTTCTTCAAAATTAATCGTGTTCTCCGGGAAGATAAGCTCCAGCCGACTGCGCTTTATCCGGACCTGATGATCTGATCCGATCATGTGTTTGGAGCAGAGACTTTAAATAAAGAGTATGATACAGTAAGTAGGCATACTGTACGAACGCATATCGTACAATACAGTGAATATCCCTAATGGAGATTTTGTTCAGTATATCGTGCAAAAGAAGTTGCCGTTTTGAGAAAAAGCCGCTATAGCACGGTATACTGTGCAGTGGGTGCTTATATTAGGGTGTTTTTGACGTCTTCCTACACGTAAAATAATAGCTTTGTTCTGGATCCATGATCTAATTCATGACGGAGAGGACCTAGTCTTTTTATCAAATGTTCAATCCAAAGTTCAACACATTCCACGCCCATGCGCCGTCACCAAACTTTGTTCCATAGACAAGACTTGTTGAAGAAAGATGAAAGTTTTAAATCTCTACAAAGCTAGCAAGAGAAGTTGAACAAGGTTCAGGCAACGGCAGATTTCGTGGATGATGCTGGGGGTGAGCTTCTGGAACATGCAGCGACTTTAGTGAGTGCGGTAGAGAAGAAAAAGGCGCAAAAGGGATTGGACAAGAGTGAGACGCAGAGACTCATTCATCCAGCGAGAAACGGAAAGCGGTAGAGGATTTTGTGTTTCAATAGTCCAGATGGTGTTTGACTTACGTTCTTTGTTACAGTCCATGCAACTATTCAAGATAAGCAGGTCCTGTTTTGTGCTCTTTGCGCTCAAAACAGACACGTTTGGTCTGGGCGTCTATTTTCACATAAATGTCGACTATGCCATGTTACCCTGTGTCTTCACACATAAGATGGGCTTAGGAAGAACTACCTCAATATGTGACATGAGTCTAAAGTAATGGAGCATCGTAACTGTTCAGAAAGCAGTAGCAGACGGACTAGCAAAAGCGAGAACAATTCTTCTGCAAAGAATGGAATTGCTGGTAGTGAAACAGGGGATCGAGGAGAAATCAGCGCACCGCAGGAAGAGAGGGTAAGAAAGATGAAGAAATGGTTGACTGGATACAGTCTGATGTTGTAGACTTCGTAGATCCGCAGGGTCTCCAAAGAATGTCGGAGATGATCAAGGAGGTGACGGTACTCCGTCCTTTCAAGGACTTGAAGAAGTAGGATAGCGATCGTGGTATAGTAATGTTTCGGCGACTGTTAAACCGATAACACCGCAAAAGACTAATAGTGGTAAGAAATGGGTTCAGGCTAGATGTGCATCATCAGTAATAGGTGTGAGAAAAAGGAAATTTGCACCAGAGATTGCTGCCTCTAGGGCTTTTCGCAAGAGACGTAAACGTTAGAGCTATAATGCGAACTCAATTGATCTTTCTATGTTTTTTTCTAGTAAAAATGCTGTTTGTAAATCAGAGTATACTGTGGTTTAGGCTTTTTTGGATCAAGCCTCGGCAAGAGCTGAAGCAATTTTTTGAAGTGCCCTTGCTCAGAAACTATGGTAGCAATTAGGCTGAAACTTTGTGCGAAAGAAGTAAGCCTACAACGCAAGGCTATGCCATAAAAGTGTAATTTCAATGGAAATTGACGTACCTTGAGGGTTTGAAAGGCAATGTTCTGTATACTATGCAAAAATGCTGTCATTAGGGATATTCCGCAGAATTTGAGATATTAAGGACAAAGTTAGGCTACATGAAAACTGCCTCTTCCACTAACGGAAAACATCAAAAAGGCGGTCTTTAATGAACATTAGTTGTAGTTGGCCCAAGTCATCTTTTTGATCTCCGCCAAATGCGGGAAAATCTCCCTCAAAGTCTGTGCGAGATGATGGCGGTTTGTTTAATTGTATCAAATATTGGTACACTTTCGAGAGGGGTATCGATATCACTGCAGGTGGTAGAAAAAAAACACTGTAATTTTATGACCTATATTGTCGATATGGACAAAAAATTGACAGAAGGAATATACAAAAACACAGGAGTAGCCCGGTGATATCGGACGCACTGCTATAGTAGGAAATAGTTCCGTGTCGTAGCCAGCTAAGAAAAGGCTGCGAAATAACCGAAAAGAAGTGCAGCATCGCCTCCTTCCACGATAAGAGATGAAAAGTCTGGACATGGCCATAACAACACACTCTTGACGATGAAATTTTTAAAAGTAGGGCAGGTGATTACCAAGTCAAGACCATAAGCAGGGTAAAAGTGGATTTGAAGTAAAAAAGTTCTAATTTGTTGCATATTCTTCGTTCTGATTCATGTCAATAGTGCGTTGCCGTCAAAAATAGAGAAAAATCCGAAAAGTGCTGAATTTACTCTAAAACTGGGTCGAAAAGCATGGAGAACAAATATTGCGCTGTTTGGTTTTCAAATCTGACAAGTGGTATGTAAGTCTCATGTTGCTCTGTAATCCTCTCAATCATTACATTAGATCTCTACTTATAATTCCAGGACATTTTTTAAGATGTAGTCTTTTCGTAGGTGGCTCCTTTCTTAACATCAAGAGGTATTACCGATAAGATTATTTGGGTGATAAGTATGAGGCTACTGCAGAATAAGTTGAGATTCTGGTACACTCTAATATTGATAAAACTTTGGAAGATGGATCACCTCGCCAAATTGACCATGGAAATTTAGGCGTTGAAAGTGTGGATCACGATCGGGCTCTTTACGGTTGTGATAACTCAAGAACAAGTGGAATTCAAATCTCACGAAGACTGCTGTGACTAATGTAGTCTTTCCAAGTACCCTCGTCATCCATGATTCTGCTGACGTTGTCCCTGGATGCTTCTTCGCGTAAAATTTTAAAAGCCGGAAAAGGACGTGAGGAAACTGTCGCCCATAGGTCACTGCAGTATCAGTGAGAGAACATGGAACAAAAAATTTAAGCAAGTTAATTAGATTTTTGTGTTCGATCTCGACCTTTACGACAGAAAAATAGGTACCTGAGGTGGATTTAATACGTCGAACAAACTTCGCACATAAATTTTAGTACAAGAGACGACTAAGGCAATAATTTCACCCCTCCGCGCAGTCTAGAGGCCTAAGGCCACGGTTGAACGTTTGCCGCACGAGAGATGCGTTTTGTCATAGTTGGTCATGACCGTGCTGAATTGATAGTAATGAGATACTTTTGCGTATCTAAAACCAACACTGAGAGGATTTTAATGCCCTACAATGCAGTTCGTGCCGTAATTGGCATCGAATACAAGTACATAGTTGGAGGTAAAGAATTATATTCTAATTCCATCCACATTATAAATAATTTGTGGATCAAATTTTCAGTTCCAAGTGAGCCACTGAAGCGTTGATGGAAGGAAAACTTTCCGAGGAAGGTCGCCTTGACAGCTATTTCTTCGAAGCTCTTCGTGAAAGAAGTTTATGAATGTGAGATGCTGAGCGAAGCCGAATGAGATTTGCTAGCCTGCTCTACTGATGTTGTATTCATAATCGAAACCCCAAAACTACTGCTCAAGTCATCAAAAATGCAATAATCACATTCAGAACTTGCTTTTGAGGACAAAAAAACAAGTGATGCTAAATCGAGCCCCCTTAGGCATATTTGAATAGCAAAGATCGATGTTTTGAGCGGTGTTGAGGCGAAAATACGTTTCAATAAATACATCTCCGGAGGGCACATCGGACAGTTCTTACAAAATTAGTTGATCTAGAGGACAATTATACTCATGTTTAGGCGGCTGAGGTTTTTATGATGTTTATTGCGGCCATTCATTGTCAATGTGTAATTTTAGAAATTCTATTAGTTATCCTTTCGACTAAAATGGGCAAGAGCTCAGTTGTGTATATCAGAGTACTCTCAAAATCCCACAGCTTGCAGGCAGTAAATCTAACGATGAACTTGGTGCCATCTGCAGTTTCTTCAAAGAGATATATCCTAAGTAGAGGTTCTTGGGCCGCTGCCTCGTCTAAAGCTTTTATGCACAGGTACGAAATTTCGTACTCAGAAATAAAAGCAAGTGTAGATATTATTGAATAAAACGTGGCTATTTTGAGATCTTCATCGTCCACCCTTCTTGTGGGAGCATGAGATTGTTTCGCAAACCATTAATAAGATACCTTTGCTTGAAGTTTTCCATGGAGAAAGTCATAAAAGGAACATCAACCGCGGATAAATGAATAATTTTGAGACCTTGACTATTTCCTTGATATTGCAGACTGCGCGCAGTACTTTGCCGAGTTTTGACTTATTCAAAGAGCTGTCTCCCTTTTCGGAAATTTTAAAAGGGTGCCGTAGTAACAGACACTGAAGCCGCGTAAGTAAAAGTATGTGAAGCAGCTCGTCTTTATTAATTTATAAAAGGTCACAGATGCTAGATACGGCTATTTTAATAGTCAAGATGTACAAAACTAGGACTGGAGTGCGCCCGCATCAACAGAGCTGGAATCCTGATGATATTGAGTACCGCTGTCATAACGGAAAGATAACAACCAGATTTTGCAAGAAAGATACTTAACTATTCATAAAAACTATGTTAAGATATGTGCATGCACCCGGAAAAGGCAGCGAAAAAGTTATCGGAGTATTTTGCACAAGGTTGAATATTGAAAAATACGATAAATTTCCATACGATAACGACAAATGTTCAGTCGCACGATGATCCCGCTTTGAATCTCTACGAAACAAAACGGACTGATTGGATGAGAAGGAAACGACTTGAAAGTGATAGAGGGAGACCGCGCTAGCGGCTGAGAATCTGTATATCTTTTCCAGGTATAGAAGCTTGCTTAGTATTTCTGGGAGACCTTGAGAAAAGAAATCTGAACAAATTCCAGAAAGAACAATTAAGAAACTTGGAATGAATTTAACAAGAGTGTAGATTAGAGCTGCGGATTCTTTGATGACACAATTTCAGGAAGACTGCATGAAAATCGAAAATTAAGAAGGCGAATGGGATTATCCTATTGTAGAAACGTGGATGATTAAGCGAAAAACCCCACTTATGGTAACGAGATACATGTGGTAGGGTCCACGACCGGTAAAATAGCCTTTAGCAAAAGTTGCCCTACAATGATAGTAATAAAAATCCATTTAATAGAATAGAGAGCAAGATCTGAGAGCTTTGCGAGCTATTAATGTATAGAAGAAGAAACTATTTTCATCATAAGAATGGGAAAAGTTCGTATTCATTTACCACTAAATAAATAGATGATTAGAAGCGATGTAATCAGGACGGAACTTATTCAAAAGCGCGAAAAAAGGAAACAAACTTGAGCAGGACAACACTGGAAGATGAAAAAGGAGAGATAGGGACTTTAAAAGAGGCATAAGTATGCGTTCGGTGAAACTAGGTGGAATAAATGGCAATAAGTCGAGCAATTCATTGTATTTTGGGGATTACCTCCTTGCTGCAGACTTAACACGATTTTTCCAATTTAAATCTCCTGGAATTTCGGAATAAATATGGTTTAGAGGACAAATAACGAAAGAAGCTATTCAAGAACCGTAAAGGGGCGAATAGTCACGAAAGATTGGATCCGAGAACAAATAACTTCTACCGAATTGTATCAACGAAATTTTTTCCACGTCTATTACTAAACCATATATCTCATCTGCGCTAAAACTCTGTATTTCTCCTTTAATTTTTTCCCTTGCTTATAAATTTCATTTTTTATCTTTTGTAATCTTTTCAAGCAGTCAATTTTGTCCGAGTCCGTGGAAGTTACGGTCATGTGTGGAGTCTGTTGCTCTCCATTCATCCAGAAACTCTCATACACTTCATAAGCTCCCCTCCAAACCCTGTTTCACTCATTTAATGTATGTGTTACTCTAGAACAGGGAGATAAAACTTAAAAGGTAAATAAATTTTATGGATACAATTGCCCTGGTTCGTAAAAATCATCATTTAATTGTACAAAATTAAAATAGCTGATTCAAAGTGCCTAACTTAAAATTAAAGCATATCTTCTTTAATAAAAACCTGATTTTTCGAATTTTTGTCTCAGCTATCGAACATATTTCAGATTTTTTTGTTAGAACGTTCTTACACGATCGCAGCCTCCTTTTGAAATACGGAACATTCAGAAACTATCTGAGAGTATTTCCATAAATATCATACTGGCAATAAAATTCATCTCCAATTTCAATTTTCTCTGATAATTTTTTCCGCGATCCGCTCCCTGCGAAAATCATTTCGCAATGTCATTGTAAATCTGTGAGTTCAACTGATTGAAAAAATCTTATATGGGTAAATAACCAATTAATACTTTAAATTGCTATCTCTATTATGTCCAATTAATACTTCTCTCTAGTTCATATCCATTAAACATAGTTCAGTATTGATAAAGCAATAGATGCCAAATTAAGAAGTTAAAAACTTTCGTTTTCTTCTGATATACAGATGTTGCATATAATGATCTTCGTTTTCCCATTGAGGTCTAGCTCAATTAATCCTATTAAAAGTAACCCCTTGTAGCAAACAGATGCTCTGTTCACCCAAAAATGTATCTCACATACCTGGGCATTGTATTTTTTGAATATCATATCCATACTGCTCCAAGGCAAAAGATTAGAAATTATACGTATAAATACGGAAGTAACCAATATTGATTTTACAGTGCAACTGTATCTGCTGCCGCAATCGCTTCTGGAGGTCAGTACATAACTTTCCCCAATTACAATGTATCACATAGAAGATTACTGCTTAATTTCATTCACTAAAGTATGCTAAATGGATTGGAACTGATGTTTTAGTACTGTTGTTTATATATTAATTTTTTAAAATCCGTTTTACTTTACTGATTGATATACTGTACAATGCAAAGTGTATTACATTACTCATAATTAAATTTATGGTTTTGGGATTGACGCGGATGTAGTTTTTCATGAAAATGCCCTTTGATCTCTGATGCTCTTCGGAAAATCACTATTTCTTGCATGACCCTCGTTGACGGTGGTAACTCTGTATTGGCTATACCATGGTCTGCATGTAAGTAATACATGGAGATTTCACAATCATTAAAGTCCTAAATTACTGTGGAAATTTATGGAACAAATTTCAAAAGTTCTGTATTTTTATTTAACATGCTACACCCTCCTTACTTTCTGGAAAATTCAATTAATTACCCTTATTTTCACTAAATTGTGATTGTCCGGAATATTTGGGTTTTCGTTAAAATTAGAATGGTGCGATCACTAATGATGGATGCTAAATTAATTTACAATACGATCTAGTTCGCTTGAACAATGTGAACTGGCCTATGTGAATTATATTCTGTCGATATACAGTAGATAGACTATTTTGCGAAACACAAACCTTGCAGTTGCTGACTGTAAACTCTCTGCGCTACAGTAGAATACTGTTAAATTGTAGAATTTAGTACAAAAATGATTGATCAGATCAGAGTATAATGCATATGCGGATTTACTGTACCTTTAGTGAACCAAATTTATCCATTTTGTAACTACAAAACTGAGTCTAGAGCATTTGAGCCCTAATTTACGGTCCATTTGGAATTAGATAGTGAAAGATAAGCACTAAGAAGTTTACGAAGTGAGAATGATACATAACTGTATACATTAAAATGTTGGAAAACTAATCTACTGAATAATGTCTAATAAAGTACATTTGACGCATATTATGCACTAGAATTAGAGCTATATATGTAACTTGCTGCCTACAGATGAAATAGATGGTTCCAAATAATAAACTTACTTTCTTTATCGGTCTTGAGTTTGGGTTAGGAAATTGCAAGGAGTTCTTTTCAAAGGAATAATCTTAGTTTAAATGAAATCATTGCAAAATAGCCTTACACGAATCAAAAACATTTTTGACATTTAACTTCCGGTCTAATTTCTAGAAGTGAAGACAATGTTTTTATCCTAATCAAAAAAAATACATCTAAGGGCGCAGCAGTTAGAACCATTACAGTTCATTTCATCTTTGAATACAAAAATCGTTGCAGAGGAGACATTTCCCGGAGAACTGAATATTATTTCATAACGCCCTTTAACTTTTGGTTTTGATAGTCTTCATACGATTGAAAAACCACAATGCCGCTACGTAGAATCACAGAGGTAGAATTGTTCATGAGATACATTTTTAATAGTTTGAAGTATATCTGAGGGCTCTCTTTGTCAACTGGCTCAAAAACGAGGGAGTTTACTCCTTATTAGCTATTTTAG
Source organism: Kappaphycus alvarezii (assembly GCA_002205965.3). Lineage (NCBI taxonomy): Eukaryota > Rhodophyta > Florideophyceae > Gigartinales > Solieriaceae > Kappaphycus > Kappaphycus alvarezii. The sequence continues at coordinate 624,503 of NADL03000007.1, forward strand.
ATATATTTAAAGCCTTTTTATAGTCTACCACTGCTTTTCATCATCATTATTTCTTCTTTCGTAAACCAAATGTGGCAAAGAGAGATATCTCGAGAGAGTAGAAGCGACTCTGTATCATCACAGTTTATTACAAAAACCTATCTGATGTGATCCATGTTTCTATCTTCGTCAAAAGTAATGAGGAACTCTGGTAGACGTGCGGAATTCTCTCAAACGCATTGGAAAATGTGTCTCTAATATAACTGAAATCATAATTTCACTTCATGTTATGTTGAATGTCTGTAGGAGTCGCAAATTCATCTAACAAAAGAATAAAATAATACATTTCCATTTATACGCTTGATAGTCGACATAATTACGTGCATAGTGAAATGTTGAATTGCTGTGAGCTTGGAAGAAATTTAATCTGTACTGAACGGCGAAGAAAAATAACGGGGAGGGATAACGAATCCTCCAAAATTTTTGTGAGAAAATAAGGTTTCTGATAACGAATATGCTTTCCTTAACGAAAAATTAAAGCTGTTTGAGCAAAAATTTCCGTTACATTCCAAAATGGGAATCGCAAAGAATTAATGGTCACTAAAAAATATTATTACGGCCTCCGTTTGACGCGTAGGGATGATAAAATTGTTTTTAATCCTATAATTGGTTAGTTATATCTATCTGAATAATCAAGCCGTACTAAAAATAGGTAGCTACTCACATATGCTTTCAAATTTAGTAGGGATAAAATTGCGTCAGTGTGCCAAATAAAGTACAATTGAACTTATGGAGGTACTAAATTGTCCATCAATGCACTCATAGAGTCGCACTGATAACGACTGACAGTATTTCACTTACGCACATTTTAAAACATTTGCAGTTTTATTTGTTTTTTCCCATTCTTTTGAATAAAAAGTGATTATCCAATTTTTTCTGAAACAAACTCTGATTTATGTAAATATCTCACTGTTACACAGGAATCATTTCAGGAAGCGCAAAGTTCATTACGAGAGACTATCAACAATCTACTAGCCATTCTGACCAGATTACTACATGCGAGAACTTCCATTTCATCTCCATTACTCCTTGTATTTTGCGCAGTATCGCACCAAATGGTTAACACCAAACGCTCTGTACCTTATTAAGTCTCACACAACATGCCTCTCAGTGGTCTTTTACGACCCAAGTATTCCAATTTCGTGTGACGGCGCAGTGCTGAGTATTTTTCCTAATCAAGCATAGAAAAGTTAGATCATTTGCATAAAATATTGACTATTTGTCGTTATTCAGTACCATGAAACATCCTATGCAAATCTTGAAGTCACTTTGCCCAAAAATATTTTCAAGCAACCAGAATCGCAAGCTTATTTGTCGCGAAGGCCTCAATAAAATATGATGCATCATTATTGTATAATTAAGATAACATGAAAGTTCATTGTGAGTTGAAAAATGAGGAAAACAGTGTAACATCAGACACCATATACATAACCCGTCATAAAAATTTGTTTTTAAGTTCTGAAACCTTTATTTTATAAAAAGGTTCGATTCAATTTTGGAAAATTTTAAACTGTTTCGATCAACCATATCAAATGGTAAAGTATTTTGATTAAACTAGACTCTTCAAAAAAAATTCGTAAATTAATTCGATAAATGATGAAAATGATAATGTAAAGAGTAAATAATTCAATTCATATTTCAAAAAATACGAGGTCATGGCTTGCGGCTTACGGCATTATCTTTTCAAGAATTGAGGGCGTAAATTGATTTTAAAATACTTCTTTCGAGAACAATGTGATTCGGCTGTGTTAAAAAATTCATTACCGAACTGAACCACAGCGTAATACTCAAGGGTACTTTTCTGGTAGCAAAGCAGTCAGAAGTTCTACAGGTTCCTACTTCAGGCCATTTAATGGAAGACTTATGTACCAAAAACTATAACCTTAACTTTCCCACATATTTGAAATCTCTTGGAATGCATTTCCTTTGGTAAAATAAATGAGGAAGAAGTCGAAATAATTGAAGCTCAATGTTACTAGACCCTATTTCTCCGAATATGCTTGGCGATAAATGGAAACAAATAGAAGTTATTTATCAAATATAAGAGTTTGAGGAAGAATCTTTCGCTTAATTGGTTTACATTTACCGAAGCAACATCCAGCTTGATGGACAGTACTTGGAACCACGTCTTGGTGTTTAAAGATTTTGAAATTTAGTTATGTTGCGCTGCTATGAGTCTGATTGAGAGACAAAAAATGTGGATTAAATCTTTGCTAGATGAAATAGAAAACTTAAAAGGTTGGAGAACAGTCATATCTTTCATAATTATTGCCGCAAGAAGTCATGAATATTAATGTAATTATAATTTCAAGAATATGTGACCTTTTCATTCCACCCAGAATTATGTAGAAGCTACTATAAAATCTAAATTGGTTTTACGAACTATTGTTTATTATATCTCTTATGTTGTATATATTAAACAATAATGGGTGAGTAATTTCCTAGCGGAATCATTTAATAGTTCTTTTTGGCGATACTTAATCGAAGCAATGTCTAGTCTTACCTCGAAAATGAATTGTAAGGCAATAAATACTCTTCAATTTTTTCATTAATACCTCCAACGACAAAGCTTTTACTCTGCGTTTAGTTATACTACATATGTTTTCTTAATCATCTGTTTAGAGCAAATGATGTAACCATAAAGCTGTTGCAAACATTTGCAGTCGTATATTGATTCTAGTATAGGCAATGAGTAAAGATCGTCTTCTCAAGTGTACTACACTTAAATTTCAATATATTTCCTTGATAAGGATCATCATTGGCTTAGAGTTAGAGCCTTTGAGGAGATCAGCACGATTTTTAAGACAATAATAATAATCAGAAGGAATTGTGATATGTTAAAAATTATGTCATAATGTATCTTTTCTGGCCGTTTACGTATTTACTTCGGAAACGCACTACTTATGGTCAGAAAATGATCATATCTAGAAACAGTTTTCGGATTTTTCATGAGCTTCATCCTCTTGATGTATTAAATCAAGAAAAGTGGTTATTTTTTGAATCAGATCTCGGAAATAATTCCAAAAATATATACCTTCTATCAATTAGCACTTTGAACAAATACTATTGGTAATGGTCAGAGGATCTGGTGAGAAACATTTAAAGCTGCTGGTTTCCATATTTATCAAATTAAACGGAATGAAAATATGTGCAACAATTTATCGCATTGGGCATAATTAACAGATAAAAAAGAATTTGGAGGCTTTTTTAGACTGTAAGCTAGCTTCCAATATTTTCTGTGGGTATGTATTTGAGTTTATATGAAAAAAGGAATCTGTTCACTAATTTTTCTCTTTTATCTGAAGGACCCATTTGATGTCATGTTTGCTAGTATTTACATTGAAATGCTTAAGATACTTTGAAGTAGGCATGAAAGCTGATGGTCTCACCTATGACCACCCAGCCATACTAGAGGAAAATAAAATTGACCCATCACCTCTGCAAATAGGTTTTTTTGCACTAGTTTGTCAATAAAATATTCCTCATTCAAAATGCAGAGGTTTCACTGATTACTGCTTCAACTTACAGTTTATAATATTTGATATCTGAAACGAAATCACTGTTGAGTACGTATTTTATTTACATGTAACAAGTTCAGGATGAATTAAAAGCGACTTAAATACAGGTCACCAAACTTCTACATGCGCGTGCTTTATGAAGCCCCTCATAAGTACTTTAGCATGCAAGAAAGATCTTTTAATGAGGACGAAACATTAAAAGAATAACACAATTTTCCAAAAAAATGAGTTTAGAATTAAACTAAACCAGTCAGTGATGTTTGTTCTAATTTTAACATCGTACAGGGCAGTACGTTCGAATTATTATGATAATACTCGCATCAAAATATGGGATTGACCGCTGGAATTCTGGATACCGCACTATCTGTATCAAACCCTAGAAAATAATTACATGATGCTGTAGATTAACTTCAAACTATGAATGCAATAAAAAAAATTGGTTCGGCAGTAAGAGAAAGGTGTAATTTTGGATAAATGCTTTTAATTCGTAAAATTGGACGCCATTATGATACAAATAATAAATTCGGCAATCTGTCACCGAGGATATTAAATAATCTCTTTTAAAATGTTTCCAGCATTTCAATTTCAGTTTGTACATCATAAATTCTCTCTGTGGTCGACGGATGAAACCACAGGAGAATTGATTAGTTTAGTTTCGCGGTTATTCTTAAATTTTACAGTACTCGCACTGATTTATAGAAATTCTCTGACGTCCATTAAAGTCTCATTATTTAAGGGTAAAATGTGGGATGATTTAATTTTTGAAAGATGTGGTCGGTTGTGGCCAGGAATATTCTACAGGCTGACCATTAGTGCCTCTCAAATTTCCCTAAAACGCCGGCTCAAGGCCGTCATTATTTGGGTGAAGTGAAAATGCACATTACGAAACAGCATGACCCGTAACTACAATATAAACATACAACCGCTATTTTTTCTTACGCTCATTTTTAAGATTGGTGAGATCCTAGAAACAAATGGAAGCAAACTAAAAGTTGACTTTTTGATTTTAATAGAAAGATAGAAACTTTTGTGTGCAAATCAGTCGAAGAATTTAGTCATCCGTGTGATTGAAAGAACTCTTGCGACAAAAATATGATTATTCATGTGTATTTTTTGTCCCTAATATTAACTATATCTAGCGAAATCTCAGTCCAAAATTTATTTTTTAGGAAAAATAAATTAGGGAGGAGGTATTGGTAGTTTCGAATAATTATAAATGAAGATTCTAATCATCCAATTACGAGTTTAATCATTCTCTCGAAATGTATTTTTTGGACGTTGAGGTCCATTTTATGACAGAAGTAAAAACCAGCCTTGAGGTTTTCGAATTCCAAATTTATGATTCTAAAAATGATAATAAATTAATTGTTTTATTGAACTGTAATAGGGTGCCTGATGTGCATGGACGGATTTTAAACCTAAAGTTTCGTCAAAAGGCGAAAAACAATCCATAGAGCGGCTTTAATTGTTCACAAACTTTAATATGGAATATTTGCTGAAGAAGAATCTTTAAATAGTGGGAGGTAAGATTTTTTCAACGGTATATAAATGCTACGCAACAGTAATTTAAAATTAATAGAATCAATATACCATTGGACAGATTCTCGAGAAAAAAAGTATAGGTGCTTTTAAATCATGACATACATACAGTAAAGACTTTTTTTAAAGTTAATATGAATGATTAAAATAATTCTTTGTCACCTATTTTTTATATACTGCATTATTTACATTTCCATCTTCTACTCCCACAATATTTATTGTTTCATTTACGCACTAATTATTTGAAAGCAAATAATTGCATGTAATATTCCGCACACATGCAATGGAGGAATTTCTAGACTAGTGGAAATAAATGACGAGTTTGGGTCACGTTTGTAGACAATTAGGGTATATTGAATTGAAGGAAGGCTACAAAGGGCTCCAATCTTATCAAAGTTACATGTAGAGAATTAGATAACTCGCATCTGAAAATTTTCACATCAAAGAACGATACTTTTTTTTCAAAAACACAAGATCGTACGCGCTACTTTCTACCTCAAGATATTTGCGAGAAATAATATTTCTCATTCGTGATGGAAAAGGTATGTGAAAAAAATTGGGATAAGCTAAAATTTTGGAAAGACATTCTTTCCGCCTCCTTTCTTATTTTGGTACTCAGTAGAAATTAAGTTGTAATTATTTTTATCTTTTCCTGAACGTCTTTAATTTTAAATGTTCCTGTTTTCAAGTACTCTGAGATATAGCTCAGAATACTTCAAGGTCAGCTCCCGAGACAAACAGATCGATATGGTCTCAACAGAAGATTGCTAATGATAATTGAACTCTTGGGCAGAAAAATTGTAGACTATTTGCCTGTCATCCAGTTTATTTTCGATGAAACCTTTTCATGTTTGTGAGAACTCAAGAATAATAAGGTCAAAATTAGTGTGCAACCCTTCGCATAGTCGTAAAAATGAGAAAACTGCTGACTGAACCTTTTCTTTTCAGTTAAATTCTATCTAGGCCCTCCAGAACGCACTGCATCAGATCTAGTGTGACAAATTCTCTTTCAGAAGGAATCCCATTAAATCCAATAATCAGAGTTTTTTCAAAAAAATATTGATCGTTATTACCAAAATGTCTGTTTTCTTGAATTCATCCTTAAAAATCACCCAATTTTATGGATCAATTTGGTGCTGAAACTAGTCGCCTCGTTAGAATAATATAAATTATTTCGCAGCATGGCCCAGAATTTTCTGGTATTGTTCATTTTTAATCCGCCGTTTAAAATGAAAGCTTCGAAATTTTGATTATATTATCCGACTTATGTCGCAAAAAAATAGAGATAGCTGAAAATGCACATAGCTCTCACCGATGAATATTTCAACGAATAAGATCATTTATCCAAGTACAAACTACTTTGGATATTGAAAAGTTAGTGTGACTTGGCCCTGATGATGAGGAAACTAGGCTTTACGCTCTCTTGGGATGGTTGACTAATTAAAAACATAAAGCCAATTTCATCCAATTGTCCACTATTTGTAATTTAGCCTATAATTTTTCACGGAGATATAATTTCCAATTAGTTTCTTCTCAACTCATTACCTAAAATCTTAATAATTATATGATCTACTAGAAATTAAAAGACCCAAGTCAAACAGCGGAAATGTCCAAAAAGCCCTTCTTCGCCTTACCCGACAAGTTTTGATTACGTTTTCTTATCATTCTATACTCTTTTTTCAGTACTTCGGGAAAATAAGTAAAATATCAAATAATCCGATTCCGAAATGTTTTTTCTGTTAAATCACGTTATTTCATTAATGCGAACGTTGAATGTTATTTAAAATTCGAAAAAATTTATCTATATATAAATCTTTTTCCTCGAAGAGATAGAATTCCAACTTCATCAGCTACGCAATTCGTACTCGTTCAGACAGTGGATTGTATTTCAGCTACGAAATGGGAAAGGAAAAAAACTCCTTGCTACATTTCCATGGTTGAAAATATATTCTATAGTCGGGATACGAGACTAACAAAATGCACCTCTACGATAGTATTTCATAAAAGTATCGGAGACTTTCTTTCCATCGATAATGTTCTCTCCGTAGATACATATGATACTACCCGTACGATTTTGTTTCTTTTGTTCTGATTTTTTCACTATCCTTCACATCTATTACTGCTGATAATTTGTATCAACCAACTCTATTGGAGAAAATACTTTATTCCAAAGTTGGTTTCCATCAACCACATTTATTACAGCTCCAGTAGTAGTAAAATAGGCAATTGAAACCAAGCTTCGGAAATATCGGCACGAACTAACCTACTTTTGGATAAATATTATATTTAATTCAATAAAAGTTCTCACATAACGCCGACGAATCAAAGTGCTTAAAGTATTTAAGTTATTAATATTGCTGAAAAGGAAAATATTTTGATTTTTTGCGCATTAGCGAGCATCTCAAAAATATTTTGAATCTAATATTGGAGAAGAAGAAGACCAATAGCTCCTAATTTCGGATTTTGATATATTTAAATATTAATATTCACCCAAAATCTTAACTAGCTAGGATTCGGTTCCCTCAAAATGATAAACCCTTCGCCCAAAACGGGATATGCCGTATCAGAAGGAGTTTTAAAGTAACACAAGCTCTAATTTAATGTCGACATTTTTTCAAGAGGTCAAACAGATGTAAATTTTTCCTCGTCTCATGCAGTCTCCATTATATTTGCACCTGGATTTTACAAAGCGGAAAACTGAAAATTAAAACTACAGAGATGCATGTTTTTGTACAATATCATTCCCGTATCGCGAAAATCATTAACTCTTACATACCCAACTGGCAATGAAACAAAAATTAAAAATTGACTTCATGTCGGACCTTTGGACATCTTTCTCGATACTTTAACCTTAGGACCACCCATTGAGGTAGAATAAAAACAATTTACATACAGATAGTTATAAATACTGGATCTCATTATTTATTATCCTTAAAGCGAAGGTAATCTTTCTTTGTGAAAGAAGAAATGAGATTTTTGTCTTCAATTTTATTTGCTTCTCTTGCCTTAGTAGGAAGTAGCCATCTTTTTATGATTTTAGGGATCCTAGAACAGGAGTAATTATAGTTGAGATTCTGTATGGCTAGTAGTTTTCTATCGTTGCTGAAAATTCTCTAATGAAGCTCTGTGTTGGATGTCCAGACTTGGTCGAAATGAACTTCCAGTTTGAGGAGATGATTTTTGGTCATTCACATATATATTGTGTCTCAATTTTGAGGCAAAATCTGTGATCAACCTGTAAATATGCTATAACATCACTTATAAATATTATTCAGAGAGTTATTCTCTATCTTCCTCTCAGTACAATTTCATTTACTTCTCATATCATTGTATCAATATGAGAGTATTTACGAGCGATGAAAAGCTAGGAAAAATGCGGAGTCCCAAAACTGAGATATGATATTTTGCTGGTTTATCTAAAAATAATGGATTATTAATATAGAAAAATACAGAAGATCATTTACGTTATATTAAACATAACGAAGAGATTAAAAATATAGTCGCATTTTTTGTTGAAAATTATAAATATATCAACTTGTGGGCGTTTTCGAATCTTTGTATCCATTTTACATAGAAAATGACCAGTTTTACAAATAACTTGATTCCTTTACATTGTTTTTTAGAGTTTTTGAACAGAAATACACCAAATTGATGCGCAAAAAGACAATATACTCCATGATGCCTCTAAAAAAATATCCTGTAATGGGCTCAAATTCAATAGAATATACAGTGATTCGATTTTGCAAGCTTTCGTTCTAGATATTATTGCAAAAACATTTATTTGGTTTTCTTTAATGTCCCCATTTTTTCTTTTACGGCCTCCCTAGTTTACCGAAGTCGTCATTTTTTATTTATAAGTGACAAAATATTCCCGAAGAGTTCATTAATACATGCTTGAAATCCTTCAAGTACTTCCCAAGTTCTCTTTCTTGGGAGAAAAAACTATGGTTTACTTCCTTTCAACACATATTTTATACAATCCGATTTTAATAGAGAACTGTAAATAAATTCTGATTTCTGTTTACATACTCCCCCTTTCCGCTTCTTTAGTTCAAATATCGAGTAATTTATGAAGTATAATTTTGGTAGTTTCTGATTTTCTCGTAAAGCTTATCTATATGACCAAAATTGTTGAGTAAAGGCCCGTTTTGGGAGGTAGAGATAATTGAACTCGTTTGCCTTATGGGGTGATGAGAAGCCCTCTACATTTTTCCATGGGATATATTATAATCCTCTTATTGCTAGAACGATTTTGAATAATATTCCACTATGTTAAGAAGAAGATCTATTTTCTAATCCCATAAGTTCAAGTCTATGTGATTAGAATTCTGAGAACTATTGGGGCAATTGATCCCAGATATTCATGTCTGCACAGATTTTTTACGGATATTTTCCGAGTGGTCTCATCAGTTTTGGTGGCTCATTGTACTCAGCACCCAAGGTACGTAATATACATGATTATTCATTAGGTAAGTGTATCATATTGTAGGGATACCAAAGAACGGACAATGAGTGACAGAAAATAGAACGGCTTATAGAGGAACTATAAGAAGTGTATTTTTCAATATTCTTGGCCCAATTTTTCCTTTCACAGCTTTTGTGGCTAAAAACAGTGAAATATGGTTCCATTTTTACTTAAAACGTAACTTTTCCGTAGAACTACAAACTAAAAAATTAATTACCTTTTTTGCTTTTTAAAATTTTCAATAATTCTTACCTGGATGACAGGAAATTTTCCACAGCCACTGAATAATCCCATGCGTCATTTTTTGAAGGGATCCTGGTGCCATACTATCTGCAGTATATTTCTTTCGTATTTAATGGATAAAAAGTTTCATTATTTATTAGACCTACAAATTTACTTTAATAATTCAAATCTTCTAATTCAATGTAAATTACATTAAGTATATCATGAAGTTTACTATTTCATCCCATTTTAGTCCAAGAAATTAATTGGAGATTCAGGTGATGTAACCAATCAATACTTTAAGGCCAAATTTTCAGCGCTTTTTCAGAAGATTTTTAGTTTCCTAATGATTGTTACAATTTCAAATATACCAACAAAGGTTCAAATACAATAGAATTAGTAGGGTCGTAATTTTTCTTCAATCTTAAATTTTATCGTAAATAGAACTCTTGTCCAGAATTATAATTTGTTTTTCAATTCTTCAACTTCATCCGCTAACTTCAATGAGTAAGTGTCCTTTCGCTTAGTTGAATAATGCTAATCGATGCCCTTATTAAATGAATAAATATTAATATCACGAAATCACACAGTCAAAGTGGAACATGTTTTCTATGTGCACACGAGTATCGTTCTTGTTGTCAAAAAATCCGTGAATGGTGGATAAATTGTACATTTATTTTCACAATACAGCTACGTAGTAGATGCACCGTATAATTTTATCAGTTGAGACTAGGGAAAACTGCTTTTATTGAGACTCGACGATTGAAGACCAATTGGCGAAAAATGAGATCTTTTAGCATTCAGTTTATTCAAATCCACTCGACATGCATCAACGTAGGAGATAAAGCAGAAAAGGAGTCACGAATGGACGATAAGGATATGTTGTAATGCTTTTGATGGCATAGAGATGGTGATTAATTTCGAAGTGACTCCCGAAAACCTCATTGCTTAAAGCGAAAAGTTTAAACAAGCGAACAATATGTGCAAGTTGACTGGCTCTCCGATAGATCTTTCGAACCGCACTGCTTTCTGAACTGCGCACAACCATTTTTTGTTTTTATTCAGTTACTTGAGTGGCTTACCTCGCTGGAAATTTCTACGTCATTGAAATTCATTGACGCTCTTGATTAGTTCATGAATTGTAGTTCCTTGATTACATGAGAGGTTAAGTGCTAGCTTTCTCCTCTTAAATAACTGTTCCAGTCCCTTCATTTGTGCCTGATTAGCAAATGATTAGCAAATTGTTTTGAGTCTCTTTTGAATTTTATCGTGCATAATTTCCACCTAAATATTCTATTATTGTCCTCATCTCTTTTTCCAAATTTATTTGTTTTCATGATTAAGGTTTCTAACCGAAACTATAGCAGCAAGTTTCTGAAACTCCTATTCACATTATTCAACATATGAAATGAAGCTTTTTAATGTAAATTTTTTTATATACAGCACCAATATTTAATTGAGGCATTGAGAAGTATTCAAGGTCCCATTTTGGAGCTTCATTTGTATTTCCTCAAATTTTGGCCCATGAAAGCAGCTTTTCCCATAGATAACCTTACTAATGCTGTCTTAATAACTAGAAAAATATTTCTGAATTAGGGTTGACATCATAAGGGTAGAGTGCGAGAAAAAACCCGCTTTTTCATAATTAGTTTTTGGTTTCATTTAATCCTCTTTATATTTTCATGAGTTTTCGAGTCTGAACTTTACCATTGTATAAGGTACAAGAGCATCAGTGGTCTTCATAAAGTTCGATAATTAACAATCAGGTTGCGCTAACGCATTTTTCTTGATCTGTGCATGCTATGTTGTGAATTTTTTACTGACCACAATGAGACCTTTATGCCCGTTTTTAATCTCATAATATCCTCTCTCTTTATAAACCTTGAGAACCCTATCTCCTTACTTCTACTTTCCTGAAGCACATTTGTGCGAGAATTTTCTGTGGACTAAATCGATCCCTGTGGTCTTCCTTATTTCGGTTACTTGAATTTTTTTTGTACTTCCGTGAATAATATGGGTGATGAGCGAGTTATAATTATTTTTTGAATTCAAAAACCCGGCTCAAAAGTAAATTTATCCTTTTTAAACCATTAGTTCACGCGCTAGATTACATGTGAAGTGGGGTCAATTTTGACTAATTCACGCTTTTGAAAAGCATCTCAATTCTGAAAGGAGTTGCCACTCTGTACTGTAAACAATTTTTTGAAATGGGTAAAAATTAGACACCTATAATTAACTCTCAATTTGATTTTAACCCAAGTATAACAGAGAATGAACTATACTTTGTCTTTTATCGCTGATAGTTTCTTTTTGATATTTTATCTCGACATGTTTCCAGATTGAAAAGCAAACAAGTTCTAAGCACTCGTTGCAGTAATATTTTTGGCGTTTATCAAAGCCAGGTTGCCGATATGTCTTTCATTCTCTTCACACGCAGAACTGAATCTTGTATTAGGGATATATTATTTACCTTACTGAGTCACTGTCGTAGTGTTATATGGAAGTGAGAACATTTCGGTAGGTAATACTAGTTTCAATTGCGATGAGCTTTGTTTTACATTTTAGATCTCTAGTACCGATGAGCTTGGTGATGATCCCAAGAAACTGGTATTCCAGCGAAAGATGTCCGCAAAGCTAGTGCTCTGGTCGGACTTCTTTCTACCCCTACGTACCATACAACTTTTTCAAAAGTTGATTTTGATACCTTAGTTGTTGTAACTTCAAAATTTTTTCAGAGTTTAATTAATAAGCGTTCTATGCACATCATGATTCGCTCAGCCCACTGGTATCCAATGGCCTAAGCTCAAAATTATCAACGGTTACTGTGGGAACTTGGCCCTTAGCTTTCGCGCGCATACTGTATCTACCACAGTATGGACAGGCTGTCCTGTCCAGTTCCACCTTTAATTGCCACTTCTAAGGCCCACTCGTAAGGTCGCTGGCAATTACATCTTTTTCGGTTAATTATCCTTTTATTTTAGTAATTGCTGTAGGACTAATTAGCTGACAGTGCCACAGTAGGTGGCGCTTTTACTCTGCTAATCCAATTAGCTTTCTAGGACTCCGAAACTGGTCTCCTGAAGAAGCTTTACTTCTAAAACCCGAACACCTGGTGTGGTGTGTGGTCTATTTAAGGGTCCATATTACTACAGATATTCCTTGGTAACTGTTCAAGTATCGTTTCTGTGCTCCCTGCTCGGATGCGATTCCAGGGAAGAATCTCCCAACCTGAAGAAGCTGTAATATTATTCACACACCTACGGTCACTTCGATCTGATGATCATGAGCATTAGTCTGCAAAAAGAAACTGCCTTAATGAGCTTGGAACTAAGATTTCGGAAAAGTAAAAATCACCCATACTCGCTATTCCAGAAATAAAATGCGCCTTCTTAATGAATTGTAGATCCGTGCGGATGAATTCCCCTAAATTCATCCTACTGCATGGGTTACCGTATAGTAAACGTACATTTTTGAGAGTCCTTTTTAATTTTTGCTGCGATCTATTATTTTTGTAACTCCCTCTCGATTTTCTAACAACTTCTGATATTTTAATAATATATGTACTGTGCTGTACAATCATTTTGCCTTGGATATTCAAAACAGCATAATTTTTTATGTATCAAGCATTACTTCTTTGGGAAAATAGTCTGTAAATTGCTTGCGCCGTTTCTTTTTATACGATTAATCAAAAATAGGAGTGCGTCTCTTCAACTCTATAAAAGAATTTCTACGAATCAAAAATGCTGAGTAGAGTAAATTGCATCTTATTGCTCAGGGCTTTGCGAAAGAACTTCAGGTTTTCTTGTTAGACCTGCTGAGTGTAAAATTTTAATGAGTTAAATATTGGCGTTGCTTTCGGTCATTTTAAAGTAAAAATTTAGCTCTGATTGAATATTTGAGTTCAGACCCCCGGTAGAAAGCTCTGAATTCTGGTCAAATTTTGGATTTTTCAATTAGTTTTATTTGCTCTATTAACTTAGTTTCGAGAATTTTCATAGTAGTCTATATAAATGAAAAAATTAATATTTCGTTCCCAGCTACGTGTGAAACTTTAGCGGATACTGAGCAATTTTAAATTGAGCGGCATTTTCTGATTTCTTTTCGGAGCGGGACCCCATCATTTCAACCTTTTTTTTTCAAATCGAGGAAAATGAGCTCATATTTTTCCAAAAAATGCATATCTGTCCAAATTACTCCCATTGTTCACTGCAGGGTGATTTACATGGATTTTGATTTGTAGAAGCGGTTTAACGCGTTATCTGCATCTATTGAAAAAGGCACGTGGTCGTCTACAGCTTTGCTGTCGACTAATCCACGGGTTAATTTCGTAATTTAATCCAAATCGCAGCGCACTCCGCTGACCATCTGCAAGGGCGGCGCGGTGCAATATTCCCCCAGGTATTTGCAGCTCTGAAGGCTAATATGTAGAGTTTTATCAACTTAAGTGCCGATACAAATCATTTGCCGGCTTATTAAGTTTCCGGGAAATATGCACTAACCGGTGTGGGTTTAGAGTTAGGATCTAGCTGTGCTTTACACATCAGCCCATGCAATAGAATTGATCAATTGTAGCAGTAGAAACAGTGGATCAGATAACTACGATGATGAGCTGGTAGTTATAACGACGAATAACCTCCGTAGAGGTATAATGGCGGCGAACAATGGCCGAAAAATCGTTTAAAAATGGGCATTGTCAACCGAGGGGACAACATTTCAAAAATTTGGGGCAAGTAAATGTGGGAAAAACGTCAACGAACTTTCTTTCGCTGGTAGTAAGCAATAATTTTGTTGAAAAAATTAGAGAGTAACTTGAACTTGTAATTGAATCTATGTTGATTATTCGCAGTAATATCTATGTTCCGGCTATTTTCCAAGCTTTTAACGTCAAATTTTTTGCCGCAGTCGCAGCAGGTAATTTAGGTGTACTGCGCTCGGCTTTTTTGGCCTTCTATTATCTGAGTAAATTTATCCAACACAGAGCGTCGAAGGCCGTAACTACATTCATTAAATCTCTCCCCAAAGACTGCTTGAATGCAAAATTTCTGTTTCACCGTAATACGTCAGTTATAAAATGCAAAAAATTCAGTCACTAAAATTCAATAAAATTATTGAAGCAATCTGTGAAGGGATTAAACCCCGTGTAAATGATTAACTCAATTAGAATTTTAGTAATCAATATAATTTATTTCAGTAACTGCGTAGATTCAAACTCATCCTCACTGTATCAAACAGCGCGAGACTCTTTGTCAATACGGCGATTACTATTACTGCGATATAGATTCTGTACAAACTGCCTATCACGAAAGTCACGAATAAAATGAAGCCCTCATTTAAACGTCTATGGTGGACAGCATCATCAATCCTCACGGGGTGAATCCGTACGTACAGTATATATTGGTCAGCGCGACAAAGAAACCAAACACGAATCATAGTTCTCCTTTTTTTACGGCTCTTTACCCTCAATAATATTCCACAGCAGACACAACCTCCCAAAAAATTATCCTTGCAAATCGATCAGACGAAGTGTTCCTGTTCCCAGCCTCACCTTCTCTAGAAAGCAACCCGTTTCTCGTCTCTTTTAGTTACCACCTCTCGAACAGGTTCACTGGCCTCTTATTAGCCTTTATCCATGAGAACAGCCCAATACGTGGGATAATTATCGCTTAAGGTACCAATTTTTACAATTAATTCGCCTTATCTACTCTTTCGCAGGGCTCTGATATGAAATTTAATGTTTCTTTGAAAATTTTCCAGATCGGACACAGGTTCAGCGTATTGAAGGGAGCGTTTAAACCCTTTTGATATATCACTAAACTCAGAATTAAATTCGTAAATCTTGTGCTTGTCGTTGATATAAATCTCTTTTTCATGAATATTTCCACTGCGCAGATTTCTCTGTTGAGATTTCACTTCTGCAATATAACGAGGGAAAATAAGGTGCCTAAATTTGACCCTATCATGTCCAAGCATTGTAAGAAATATTGACGCATTCATATGAAAAAGAGCAGCATAGAGTGGTCATGAAAGAATTTTCACTAAACATTTTATCATCCGTGCGAATGTTGAGCCTTCAATCGGAAAGCCTTTGCAGCAATTTACCTTTTACTACAAATTTTCAAGACAGTTAGCATCATGAAAGCATTTCTTCGGCCCTACGTTGCGACTTGCGTCCCGGCTCTACTCTATATTTTCAGTGAAGATTTCAGAGAGGATATTCAATACATTTTTGAACTCTGAAAGGTCAACATTTTTCATTTCTTGAATTCTTTTTGCAATACCTGACTCGTATGTATGCTGAAAGGTGGTCACAAAGAATAGCATTACTTGTCAAAGAGGCCTTCCTTTCCATCACTGTACTCATTGAGCTCCCAGTTACGCTCAATGGCGACATTAGCTAAAATAATTTTGCGCATTTTGGCCTCAGAGGAGGAAGTAAATAGTATGCTAGGATGTATTATTACATCTATTTTAATATATATATTACATATATAATGGGAAGATGTAATTTGCTGCTGGGTAAGGTAGTTGATATGAGTTTAAACAGAGGTATTACGAGGTGCAGTTCGTGCATGGGTCTTGATGCAGATCTCTGTATTGTGCATGAAGTGCAGGGCACAGACTTATTATTTAGTGATCGATTCATTACTAAAAACGACAGTATTTCTTGTTTGAGTGCAACTCATTGAGATTTGTTCTAAATATTCCGTGCGTAAAAAATGCGTTGTAGAAATACTGTACTATCTCCATCACAGAATTAATTGAGTGTATTTATTTTTAATTACCTCCATCACACCAACACTTGATCTCCATTATTTTTTTATGGCTCAATACTGAACTTCCTTTGCTTTCATTTGGCCTGTTTGTGTTTGTACAAATTTATGGGCTCTTTCGGGTGTGTTCATGACTTTGATAGAGGCTTACATTAATTAATTGCTGCGCTCCCAGACTACTGCTTGCAACTGCGCTGAAACTTTTTGTGCTGAAACTGCTTTTGCGGATTTTTCTTCAATCGCCGCTTTTTGTCGCCGCTTTGTTTTACCGGGTGCTTTCTCTCTCCGTGTTTTCACTGTGTGTCGCTGACTAGGCTTACTTTTTGTGCACTGTTACGCGTATACGTGTTCTCTGTTCACCGCGTTTCTGTAATTGAAGTTGGTGTGTTCGTTCGTGCGTTGACTGGTGAGATTCCGTAAGGATCGATTGGGTAGGTGTTAGTATACTGCACGAGGTGGGAAATAACTATTTCTGCACCTCGTGGTGTGGGAGGTGCAGGATCGCACGATAACTCTTCTGGCTAAAGTGTCGGATCTAATCCAAGTACTGTTATTGGTTCCGGCACCGATAACATGACATTCCACATTACTTAAGTTGACCATAGAAGGAAACGCATCATATATTCCTGGGTACGTTGACCCAGTACTTGTTCAATATGCCATTTTCAAAATTAATGGATGAGTTCATAACCATTGTTCAATTGAAAACTATTCTCAGAACCTCTGTAGTTCTGGTGTTCACATTTTACCTGTTGTTACGGGCAAAATGATTGAGGCCTGATGATCGGTTCACGGAAAACACATTTAAATCAATTATCTCTGATACCATCAACAGCGAAGAGTATGTGAACTATTTAGACATCAACATAAATTTAAACTCTATAACATAAAACTTAACCTGCAAGAAAGGTTCCAGAAATAATTTTCGCCATATATTATGAAGGTAGTTCCTTTGATATTCCTAAGTAAAGGCCCGTTTCTTTTTATTATTCGAAAGCTCTTGTTTCCCGACCTCCGGTCAGGAATTCACAAGACAATCAAAGATTGGATACACACCATACTTCATGCAATAATCAAGTGCGCTTATGCAACAGTACAGCTGGTAAAGACTTGAAAGCGCTCCCTTAACATGATTTAACCGAATATTGTAGTGGCTTATTTCTATTTCAATGTTATTTTTTGCTTTTAGTTCTTCTACAAGAAACGACAGCCCCCAAGCGTTAGGTGGTAGACTAATAATTAATACTCAGGAACACAGCGGATATTGACCTGGCGAGCCTTCATCCCATGAGATAAAAACTAAAACCGGGTAAACAAATCCTGTAGCTGCATGTATAGTGCCGAATTTAGGCAGCTTGAAGCGAAAGAAACAAGAAGGGGGTATTTTATATAAGTCTCGTCATCTGTAAATTTCATTTGATAATTTTTACGCGTATGATCGAAACCACTCTACGTAAAACGGTCTGTTTGGCCAGTAAAGACAGCTGAAGTCTGCAAAAGGCCAAATTCGAATTGATCAAACACGATTGATTGCTCTGTGAGAGAGCAATGATGACACAGGCTCAATTAATCCGACATTTCAGCTCCAGTGCACCTTATTAAGTTTTTAGAGCCAAAAATTAGATATAATCCATAAGATATATTTCCCAGAGGTAAAGCTCTACAATTAATGCGCATTCATACCTTTAAGGATTATTTTACATTTTATATTCAAAAAAGACACGTGAAGCAATGCTTCCAGGCATAAATTAAAACCAAAGCACCTCATGATGGGTCTCTTGAGTAAACATTTTAAGCATCTCCAATGTCAAGGCTTACCAAAAGCATTTGAGCCTCTCTCTGGTACAAAGGAGGGACAAATGCAACACATTCTGCGTTTATGATACTTCATATCCCAGTATCTGCTCAGTCAAACCCGTCAAGCCCTAGTGTGATCGATAATAGTCCAATATTACCTTTCTACTGACAGAATGGATTATGCTGTGCTTTCAACAACAAACACCGTATTAACCGTAAAAATTCAATAAAATCGTTCACAAAATAACGGTAAGGTTATGTTTTGCCGCAATTGTAGGTCGAATGTTCGTTTCGTGGTTGATGAGAGCTCAAAAAATGAAACGAAGGGTTTTGAATTTGCAGCCAATGAAGTGGGAGAGTATGTCCCGTAAATTCGTATAAATTACACCATAGATGATGGCGTTTGGGCTATTTGCTATACTGAGACAAAAGTACAGATAGACTAGAACAAGGAGGTTAATTCGATGACGGTGAATTAGAGTAGGTGATTTATACGCAACTGGCAGATATAAAAATACTTCATGCGTTTACGGGTTGACTAACTGATTTTAATGAAGATTAATGAAACGCCAAAGATGGGCTGCGAGCTTTCGAGTATTAATTGCTTTACAACAGAGCTACTGGAGCTCCATCAGTACTACCGTCATATTTAAAGAACTGTGGGTTTAGAGTCGTTGAAACTAGGCTAAGATTTCGCGGTAAAGGATTGTTTGGAGTTTAAAAAGCCATTTCCTCTTCGTTTTGATCTCTTAATGTTCGAATAACCGTAGGAGACCTCTATTAGGACTTTAACACGTACATTTTGATGTCAAGATATATTGCTCATGTCTGGTTTGGACGAACAAAAACTTTATGGATGCAGACCTAATGAGTACACGAATGATTTGATACATCATCTATTTAAAGCAACTATAACCTTTCACGTACAAGTAAGACCATAATTAGGGTCGAATAGCTTATAATGGAATTACCTTTTACCATCCAGCTGAAGAAGATGTGTAGCAGGCTTGGTAACCGTACTTCCAACGCCCTCATAAACTTACTGCGTCGAGACAGACAGGAAGAATTCACTCCCAAAACGAGGAAGGAAATTCAGGACCTCACTTCGAGGTGCAGGTAATTCCAGGCGTTCGCTCCAAACCCAGCGTTTTTTGAATGTTGATGCCTCAAGAATGATATATTATTCAACCATGAAATTTAGTTGTCCTTATTTTGGATTAGTCAATGCGGACCCTCATATCATCGACAATGGTACGAGATATTCTGTTACTCGGTTATTTTACTTCACAATCAGCTGAATTTCTCTTGGACATTATTATCAAGACCTTTTGACAGTATTCAAATGATTTCCCAGTTTAAAATTACATGAATATTGTACAAATGTAACTCTGATTTCTTTCCGAAGGAACTACGTAGTTTAGAATTGTCCCCAGCTGGAGTTTTGTGGAGTTTCACGACTCATTGGGTCTCTGCGAACGATATCATGCTATCATTCGGATTTTATTTCGCAATTCAAGAATAAGGTTTCCGGATATTCAAAAGGAACACTTCTTTCACTTCCAACTCAAGCAGTTAATACTACAGCCGGGCCGGACGGTCTGGAGCACTATCTTTTGGATTTTTTAATGGTTTCCAAGCTCCCAACAGGGAGCCGTCCATCAACATCACCGTTCCAAAAGGAAATTTTCATGGCGATGAAAATAAAACGAGATTAGATGCATTCTGTCACCGGTGAACGGCGATTCAAGATGGCCTTACTTCTAAGATCAGGCACACATCACCCATTCTTATCAAAAGAGGAGAATTCGGAGAAAATGAACATAAAAAGACAAAATGAAGTTCGGTCGGCCCTTCACTGTCTATTCCCACGGTCATTGCAAGACTGTATCTCTAATTCTACCTAATTATCGAGGCAATAACGATAATGTGCCGTTTTCGCTATCAGTTGTGACACTGTACGGGAAAGAGAGAGTAGGACGAACCCATTGAATTGCCGTTCAAAAAAGCCCGAAGCGACCAAGAAGACATTTTAATCGATTAGTTCTCATTATCCATTCAGATTTTTTTCGAAGCGGAAGATTTGCTAGTCAAAATTCCGCAGGAGACATCGGTTGACAAGATATTTTCATATTCGAAAGCTATTGAATATGGTATTTCCACCGGCACTCTAATCACTTAATGTCCAAGATTATCAAAACTCCAATCCTTTCTTTTCTTAAACGATACTCGAGATCATGATTTTAAGTCTACAAAAGCTACATAAATACGTAACTCAATGGAGAAGGGCACATATGTAACTTGCCGGCGAAGGGGACTTATGACATTTTGGATGAACAGGAGGTTGCCCTCGAACTTTGCTATTTTGTATTCTCGATTCTTAATGGCTACTCAAACATCTTTGTCCTTAAATCCTGTGCGCAAAGCTAGACTGATCACTTTGGGATGTAAGGACCCAGATAAAGGACTAATTGTTATTGAAGCTATCACCGCTCTGTATTCGATCATTCGGCTCCTTCTTGCTTTATGTCTATTTCGTGGCTTCTCCGTTTGAAGCCGGGACGTCCCTTAAGCTTTTATCCGATCCAAGTAAAACTTGAAAAGAGTGTTTTACATCAGATTGCCTAAAAGGAATAAGGTACTAGAGATGTTTTTGGGTCCAATAAATACATTTCTCATGGTTTTCAAGTCATTTTATGGCCTCTGGAATCTTCTAAGCTCTGAAGGACAACTTTTAGTCACTTTCACCTTGAAAACTTACAAATGAATTAAGCAGTCCTCGATCCTTGCTCGATTTTTGAGTTGACCTCTGAGGAGCCGACCAAAATTTAAATGTTGCCAATTGGCCCCAGTGGAAGATTCATTACGAACAGTAATTTTTAATTTCTTGAAGAAGTATAGGATCGACGGCTCACATTTTAAATCTAATTCTCGCATGTACTATGGTCCTATGCATTTCAACGACTGTTCGATAGATCAGATTCAAGACTCATTTCGGCTTCAAAAACTCGGACGTTCAACAATGATGCAGTCCCTAGGAAAAATCATGACGCTTGAGTTGTTTAAAACGCGAAGAAGAAATATACCGTACATTGCTTCATCTACTAGGTCCTATATGCGCTATTATGCAGCATGCATCGACATTTCAAATCGTGTTGTACTCAGACTCAAGCTTTAATTCAAAATATGGACTACAGTTCTCAATTTTGTATGGTTGTAAGGCTGAGGAATGAAGGAGATCATATCGCGTAATTCATTACACATCTTGTAAATGTCTTCACATAACACGTTCCTTACAAGCCGCTGAGTTACACGCCTTTTCTTTTCTCTCTTACTGAACGATTGCATTTGCACATGACTTTGCATCGATCAAACAACATAAATGTCCCATTTTGGTCTATATGGACTCGAAATCATTATTCCACTCTATTACAAGATTCTTCAGATATTGAAAAAATTTTATTGATCTACACATCTTCAATCATTGAATCCCATCGAAATGGAGCACTCCATAGTGTGCACATATCTCTTCACAGTTCAATGTAGCTGAATTACGCAAAGTTAAGGAAAGAGGCAAGTCACCGTAGTCGTCTCACTTCTTCTAGCATTTATCTGTACCTATGCGCGTTTATTTTCTTCCGAGCTCGCTAGTCCACAGCCCATCAACGTGGCCGTCAGCTTAAGCCGATAGAAGTCGTTTTCTACGTTCGCACTGTCTAGGTGCGAACATTTCCCAGGAACCAATCAGGTAATTCCGGTTTCCCAGGTACCTATTAAAATATTTCCTAATTGATTGGAACCAATAAGATATACAGAGGCCCCATTCTTCCTTAGAATGTATATGGAGTCGGTATGGGATGTGATCAGTACAGAGAGCTACCTTAGAGAATCAGTGCAGTACTCTATCTCGCAGGTATCATTTTTGGTATCGGACTTCAGACACTGCTCAGTTAACCAGTTATCTGGAGTTCTTTCAGGCGATTAGTCGCTTGGGAGATACAATTCCTTCAAGCCGATGTCAGTGCAGACATACGGTTTGTTTAGTTGAGTTTCATTGAGTGAGTGCGCACTGCTTCATATCTCTATTCCCATCTGACCACATGAAATCACAGAGGCCTTTTTTAATATCCTGAAGTACCTGAGAGGGCTTCTCCCGCGTTCAGTCCGGTTGGTCAGGCATACCTTACCACTCAATACTGACTTGGAGTGCTCCGTGTACCTCGCGTATTCCGCAATGTCTTCGGCGAAAAAAAGCAAGCTTCCGTGTGCTCAACACCTTACAGAAGAGCCAGAAGTACTTTTTCTTCCGTCCATAGTAGCTCTATATAGGTGAACCGGCGGGACTAAACTATTTCACGCTTTTCAGAGGTGAGATTTTGAACTGCGTATACCCGGTCTGAACGGACAGAGCTTATCCTCCGGGGTATGCTCCATACAGAACGCAACTTTTGACCTCCATTTTTGCGCTCTTCGCACTAATTTGGTATCTTCAGCAGAGAATTTTTTCCGTCCAAATGCTGGAGCTTCTGTTGTGTCTTTGGACTTGACGCTTTTCGTCCGACTGGGGAGAACCCACTAACTTGACAATGAATCGCGTTTGCTCTTAAATCTCATGCAATTAGGCAAGATTGAGCGTACGATTAATCAAAACATCATTTCTGCTGAAGAAAAGGTAACTGAAATGATTCTAGGCAGTTACTAGAATACTTGAATGTTGTTATGATAGTGACCTAGCTCTCTATTGGGCATGTTAATGGATAACTTCAATTTTAAGTGATTCTATGTGTAGTATGGGAAATGATCTCGATTTTGCTGCGAATGTCCATACTTTCACCGCTTAACATTTCGACGCAGTCGACATAAGTTATTTAAGTGTATCTCTTTCGGTCTTTATCTCCTTTTTGGTGTGCTGCCATCGTATTTCGGCATTATAAAGAAAACAGAATCCGCAGCCACAAAGTAAAGGGACACCTATAATGCTTTCGAATATCAGGGGGCACTTCTATTCGCTTAAAAAAAGGATGCGGTGGAAGCACTATTACAGGAGTAGGTATTTTGGCGGGCGCTCAGCCGTAAGGTTGGTAAAAAGATACCTTAGAGGTGTCGAAAGCTTGGAGATCTTATATTTGGGGCCCAAAAGGCCTTTACCTTTACGATGCTACTACGCTTGCTTTTCTATTCATAAAGTGTGCTGTAGTACTATAATACTTTAATATACTTTTAAGTTACTATTGAAGGGCAAGTGGCCCCACTACTGCCATCTCCTCGTTCCACCAAGGAAAGAAGGGATACCCCATTATATTATCTTATTATTTGCTTGACGGTCCATTAGATGTCTTCAACAGGGCTTGGGAGATCCAATCCTCCTTTCAAGGTCTTATAGCCTCGTCAAAATGCTCCAGGTTATATCACCACAGTAAAATTCATGTATCAATGTACTACAGTTTGCCCGCTTTTGCTTGTCATTAATTGTTAGGAAACTGTACCCGCGATGTGGAAACGCTCGAAACAGTAACTACAAGACTACAGTACGTATGCATATGCCTAATGCCAAGTTTTTATGTGCGATAAAACACACCATAACTTGACAAGCCAAAAGTAAGAAAAAAGACAACTATTACACAAGTAAAAAATAAGGGCATGATAGTGTTCTACACGTCTTTCTTGTTTCTTACTTCTTTGTACCTAAAAAGTCCAAAAAGCGATAAAACGCAGATAACAGAGGGAAACTTTACCCTAAAAATAGCACAAAATATCTTAGCTTCAGCTCTTTCGGAGTCGTCTCATCGCTGGTTCGAAGTTTCCGTCCACTTCCTGATACCTCCGCCTAGGCGATCGCGTTGAAATCATGCTTGCCTTGCAGTCTCAGCTGCTCCATCGCGATCTCCGGATTGCGGCGAAGCACGTTCCGCCAGTGGCACTACGTCCATTCTCAGAGCTAGGATACGCGTTATCCCTTCTCCACTCGCACTCCCCACCGTGCTAGCACCATTTCTACCTCCCCTTGATGCTGCCCTCGCTGGTATTCTCCGCTGATCGAGTTGCTTGGAACTCTTCCTGAATCCAGGTGGCACTTCACACAAAGGTGAACGGAACACAAGTTGCACCTGAAGGTTTCCTGTGCCCTTGATACCCTTTAGTATGCTGCCACACAACGAGCAGTGTGTCAGAGGTCCCTGCGAAGTGTGATGTCCGCCAACGGAGAGACGCAACGCAACTTCATCGGTAGAGTTGAAGAAGTTCAACCTATTTCTATTTTTCGAGTGATCGAGCGAAATGAGCCGCTTTGCCTCTTTGGTGCTGGTTTCAGCAACTTTTTCCATTCCATCCTCTCTTCCTTCCTGAATTTGCATACTAGAGGCGTAGCTGAGCAACTCTTGTGCAATATCAACATAAAGTCAGCTGTAGCTTGAACCTTGTTCAAGGAGTTTCTATATTTATCCATAGACTTGGATTGACTCATCTGATTCTAGCAAATTTTTCCTCTCAAACATTCGCCATGCCAATCAGGCTTTCACTGCAAGCGTCTTGATAGTCTGCGACACTATCTTCTGCTCCCATTTTAAATGAGAGATTGAGCTTCTCAAAATCGCTCGCTGTTGTGTCGCACTATTAACTCCTGCCTTGGTTTTGGAGTAGAAGCTTGCGCGGCATGTTTGAAAATCTAAGAGGAACAAAACATCCATTTGTGTGGACATGTTTGTCCACTACTTGCCAAAACTTATGCCTCGTCTCTAGTTGCGCCCGGTTTTCCACATCTACAAAAGCAGGAAGTAGCATCTCTCGGCAAAGCCCAATCTACCAACGGTTGCGCAAGAGAAATTAGTGAGGACTGAAAGGTAGAAAGTGCAGAGCGTGGGATCCTTATGGATCATGTACAGTAAATCTGTCTCTCCTGCAACGACGCATAGACAAAACTTTTCATGAAAGCCTCTTTACCGTACCCTCTGTCGGCTGTGAAAATTCACCCACTCAAAGATCCTCACCGCGTCCATCCAACAACGTACCGAGGAGCTTTCTAACAGAGTTTTCCTGCTTTTCTCCTCTTCTTCTGAACCGTAGCGCCAAAGTTATCCGAAACAGTGCATCCGCGAAGGCGTCAGCCGAGTGACCTTCCTTATCAGCTTCCCGCGTGCTGAGCATTTTAATATGGTTGTTTGCTTCTCATGTGCCGAATAGGTCACCATCCAACCTTTCCATTAAGTGAAGCGGTATGAAGAAGATCTTCCGAGTTTCTCCAAATGAGACCGCTTCAAACTCTCTCTCTAGTAGCGAGTCTGATCACGCTGCACTGACCAGATTCTTTGTCCATTATTCCCTCTTCTAGTTGCTGAATACGCCAGGATATGTGACGATATGAACCGAATTCGCTCCAGAGGGGGGGATGCTCCCAGCCTGTCGTAGGACTGAAATTGCCTTGTCAAAACTAAACCCTGTCGTGTGGAAAACAGTAAAACAGCAACGTAGCGGTACACGTCAGAAAGCGCAAAGGGGGGTTGCAAACTGTTTCCTATCCTCACAAACTCATTTAGCCAGTCCAGCAATTGCCGCAGCAATGCGTTCATTAGCAATACAACAAACCAGACCTCTTCTCAGAAATCCCTTTGACATTCGTCTCTGATTTCATGTTCATAACAGCCGCTTTGCACAACTACCTAGCCCTGTGTTGCAACACACATTGTCAAAGAACTCCTTTTTCGTCATAACGTGACTGCATTGAGTAACACTCATCGTCCAACTCGCGTTTAGCATCATCGGCGGGGCCGTTTGTTCTCGATCTTCCAGATCAACGACCATGACCACGCCCTCTCACTGCCTTGACCATGACTACGCGACCCTCTTCCCTTCCGGCCCTTTCGATGGCGAACAGTTAGCCGCAGTTCATCTCCCTCGCCATCAACGTTGAGAATGACTCTTGCGCCTGACTGATGTTCCCCGCCTTCCGCTCTACCCTGTACGTTGGGTGGGCTATTGCCGTTCCGAACTGCAAGGGGACCGTTCCCCCTTGTAGATCTCCTCTGCTCATTTTCCCCACCTTCCAGCACAACTGCACCCTAATCTACAGCTCTCTTCACCATGCTTGACTGCCGAACCCTTTCTGAGCCTGACTAGCGTTCTGCGCTTCCCGTGCTGTCCTGTCTGTGACCAGCATGTGAAGCTGAAGTGGTGCTTTGGTGAGGTACATTGCTTGGTGACGCCATGTTGGCTAGGGTTGTTCGTATATATCTCTAACTCCGTTAATTTTGCCCCGATTCCAGAACTTGGAAGCCTGAATTGTTCCAAAATAAATCACAATGTGTGGCCCAAAGTTAAGGGGAATTGGATTAAGAATAAAGGAGATAGGATCGGTGCAATTTGACCTTGAAAACGGCTCTAAAGTCAACTTTAGCGCACATGAGGGGCAAAAGCTCCAGTCGGAATTTTGGCTAACTGCAACTTTATCGCACATAACAGGCATTAGGGATATAGTTCAACGTGAAACGATTTGAGACGAAAATTTACGTTCTCTTTTCATTGCATTCTTTATACTACTGTCATAACTGTCGGTTCCATTCGCGAATGGCGGTTTCAATGGATTTTAGGGTTTTCTTTTACTAAATATTGCCGTTCACTTCTTCACTTGTCTCTGGACCTTTTAATTTTAATTTGCTTTACCGCACGAAATTCCTGGCCACAGAGCGCTCGTGTGCTGGGTGTATGTACATTCATATGTCAAACATCTGGGCCATAAAGAATACAGCGTTTCCCAACCCCTTTTACCCAATAGCCACCTAAAATCTCCCAAACTCGCGCTATCAGTTTCAAAGTTTACATTGAAATAAAATCCCAAAGTAGAAACTATTTGCTGTAATTGAGGTAATGTACAGAGAGAAAGGGAAAACTGGAAATGCTACGTAAGCGGGATAAAGAAGAGTCAGAGGGGACAGATAGCGCAAAGCGAAATTATCTGATAGAGTGTAAGCGTAGGTTATATCGTTCAATGAAAATTCCGATAGCCCTAAAGAATCCATGAAAATGTTCGAATGTGACACGTTGGAGATTACTCAACGTGGACAATAGCAGGCTAGCTGCGAGTCAATCTCCGACAATTTCCATTAATTCCTTAGGGTTATCGGAATTGCAGGTTGCTAAAAAATAGTTATGGAAAGAGGTCCACTTCAGCGAACGTAGAGAGGCTACGCAGTAAGGCTGGGACAAGCAGTTGGATATCTGGAATCACATAAAGAGGAGAGACAGCGGAGCAATGGTCTAGATTGATTAGATAAAGAGTAAGTGGGGAGTTTTGGAGGTGAATGATTGTTAACGAGATGTACACTTTGCCAATTCGTACCATCGCTTTACATCAATTTCCTCTAGTGTAAGTTGAGGAAGATGTGGGAGTAAAAGATTGGGGGCCAAGTGGTGCAGGGGAAACGGTCAACCGACTGTCGACTGTCTGCAGCAGTAGTTTGAACGTTTCCCCCCACACCACACCTTCCTGGTGGTAATTGACTGGATTGTTTCATTTTTTCTTATAGTTGGAGATTTGAGGGAGAGTATTGAGAAGAAGAGATGTTTTATTTGATAGCGTTCGAGGGGGGGTCATGCATGAGCCCTATCTGGAAGTCTGATGGTGCGGTATGTGCGCAGTTTTCGGTGACTCAGCGTGACCACGGTATTGAAAGCAACCCCGCACCCAGGCCGAGACTAAGCTATTTTGAAAATATCAAAGCTCGAGTCATGTGCTGTATTGTACTGTACTGTACTGTACTGTACTGTACTGTACTGTATGCTGTACACAACTGAATCGTGTGTAGTGCTGTACAAAGGGTACAAGGCGAAGTGGATACGGTACTAGCACCCCCTGTGTGAACATATGCAGCGGAAGACGGGAAAATGATTAGATTACAAGTTTCGGTCAATTTGACTTGAAATTGCGACGCACCAACAGATAGTAAACTAAAATATGACATGAAGCAAGTTTTCCAAATTTGCCGCTTTGAATATATATTATTCATTATCATTTATTGAAAAAAGCACTTTGGCTCTGACCGTAAATACAGTACTGTAATGTGCCCAGGTCTACAATATCGCGGGAATCACGAAACGGCTTTAACAATCTTCCGGGACATGCACACGCGTCCTCTTTCCCTGGAAGCTGTGCTATATCCCAAACGGGGATAGCTATATCCCCAGACGGGGATATCTCCAAACTCACCCTGCAACTCTAACACACGTATACAAGGCACGATGTCGTTTCGAAAAACTTTAAGGCGTCTGACGGATCGCCATAGCGAGGCCCTAGATAGATCTTGACAGAGGACGTGGCAATTTCCCGTGCTTACGTGCGTATTAGCACGGATCTTACCGTGACTTCTGATGAAAAGGTCCATGCGTTCTATCATCATGTTTAATAAGAAAATAATATTATTGTAATCAAACAAAACAACCTAGACCAGTGCTAGCTGTCTTTCGGTAGTCGGTCAGTCGGTGCATACTGTAGATAAGCAATGAATAAATATATGTATCATCTCTGTTTTCCACAACCTTATTCAACAAGATATTTAAACACATTTGTGACGATGTTGGGCTGAAGTTTCCGCTTATCGAATGCTGTGCGCAAGCATAAAACGTGCGATCGTCCGAATGAAGAAGGAACAAATGACAATAAAGACGGTTTCAACGGTAGCCATGGAGACGTGGATAGTGATTTGGAACCGGACAAAAATTTGAGCGGTGAGAAAAGCGAGTAGGAGGGCGGCTAGGAGGAAGAGAAGGGGACTGGGTAGCGGAAAACTGCCCGAAAAAAGAGCTTCCCTGAGACCCAAAACTCGAAAAAGAACGCTTCATTAAAGGCCGCTCGTCAGAAAACCCTCCTCTTTGAAACACAGCCGTTTTTCTGCAGAATCAAATTGTGGAAGATGTGATGCTGCTCTAGACCAGCCCTGGTGGGATCAACTTGGAGATAACGCAGCAACTTTTACCCTCAACCCAAAGCACGCTTTTGACAGAATGAGTCGGAAGAGTGAGCAGAGCGAGAAAATCACCGCAACAGACCTAAACGTACTGGGAGAGTCCGTTTCTGCAAATGGTAACTGGAATGAAATAAACCAATACGAAATGACGCTCTCTTGCTGCGAGGGCAGCAAAAGTCGATCATTCCTGCTCCGTCTTCTGTTTTCATTTGCCCTTCCCCCCCTTTGCTTACCTTGATGATAGTGTGTAGAGGAGCAACAGCGACAAAAATGACAGTTATTACTACCTGCCTACAAGTGCTTGCCACACATGCGAACCCAGAAGCCGCCTCGTCAATACATGCTTTGCCTGATTCTACACAAACTGCTGTGTTGAGCACATCGCCACCAAACCCCCCAGTGCCAGCTCACTTCCTCCACCTGATAGAATAAGGAGACGACCCCAAATCGGTAGAACCTGTTCCCAAACAGTGATAGTGACCTCTTCGTTGATGTACTGAACCGCTACGGTGTGCAAAATGACCATAGACTTCAAACTGACTCCCATTCTGTCCAAAACTATAAACTTTGACATACAATTGCCTTTCAACATCTTTCCTCTCAGCTTCTTTAAATTACGAGCCCAGTATTTCTTTCCGATTCGACCGAGCCCGATCTTTTTATGAATACCGCTCAGGTCGGGTAAATTTCGGCATACCGTTGTACAGCTTTTTGCGACTTACCCCTTTTAACGAAACTCGCATGGATAAAGGTATTCTCAAGAAGAAATCTTCGAGTTAGCGGTGACGACTCGAGCACATTGAGTTCATTCAGAAAACCAAGCTTCCCGAAACAGTGGTGCCAGATCCAGAGACTCCAATGAGCTGTCGCTTCCATCGTGATTGTCATCTCTTCCTTTCCCATGTATCGTCCACGCCAATCGGCGAGGCAGTTTCCATACCCATTAACGACAGTCTATGCTTTCACGAAAACCATGAAAACTGCAACGTTCCGAGTCCTTGATTGCTCATTTCATATCCTTGTTGATCGCCGAATGCAAGTAATCTTTCTCAATCACCTCGACAACACCAATGCAGAATGCAAAAGGCATTTCCGGGCTGTTGAATCTGCCACGACAAACGACTTGTCAAAGTTATTGTAGCCTTAATCTTACGGAAAAAGTTGGAGCCCCGCAGTCCTTTTCAGGAGAGACAAAATTCCCATTTTACATGACAATCTTACGTTTGCTGAACTAGAATGTTTTCTTTCACTATTGCATGTAAAATTCGGTCGAGCTTTAGATACAGTCCCGTCAGTGTATCTTGCAAAACACCTGAGGTAAATGAATAATCACTATGACCTTGCGACTTGCCAATCTAGGTGCGGCAATCTTGATGATCCACAGATGCGCATGTTCTTGTGGACATCCGCAGATCGCAGATGCATCCGGCGGGCACACGAGCATGCGCGCCCCGAGTGGCCGTGGTGTGCCCGATCCGAGTGCAACCACTGTCCCCTCCCCTTTCCTAGCGCCAGCCCGGCTGCCTGCGGCTGCAGACGACTCTCGTGACTTTCTCGCTTCGTACTAAACGGGAAATACCGTCAAAGCCGGGATGGACCCAATTGTTCACGACATACGCACCCTGCTCCGTCGGTTCTCCTGCTCACCCGATATCGCCACCGTCCTCATTGACGCTCACTACGCCTCCAACCGCGTTGACCCGCCAGTCCATGCTGCACCGGCTCCCTGCGCTCACACCTATCCTCGCCAGGTTCGAGAACATGATTTATGGTCGGACGCAACCACAGTTGCTGGGGCCAAGCTGTAACACAACTATCACCAGTGCCCAGGGCACACAGCAAGGCGACCCAGCTAGCACGCTACTGTTCTCCCACGCGATCCAACCACTCATTCGTCGGATCGCGGAAGAGAAAAATGTCGTCATGAAACAGTGGTACTCGGACAATGGAACGCTCATTGGAAACCTCGATGGTCTTCGCTGAACGCTCCGTCTGCTGCTGCGAGACGGCCCAGCTTATGGCCTGTACCTCAACGAGCGGAAAATTCGCATCTTACGCCGAATACACTTCCTTCCGGAGCGTGCGGCCTTCCTCGCCGAGTTGCAGCTGGCCCAATGCCCTTCGGACGGTTCCGAACACCTCGGTGCTCCACTTGGGAATCACGCTTTCACAAACACTTTCCTCCGGGCTAATGTCGACGGGCGCCGCAACACCCTCAAGTGACCCGCGCGCTTGCTTCCAAATGCACCGGCTCTGCGCGTCAGCATGTCTCCTCACTAATGCGTTCCCACTCGCCGATCCGCAGCATACCTCGCCCGCCGCGGATGCCTTTGACGCGTCCCAAAGGGCGTCCTACACGGAGTTACATGGCAGTGGCCTCTCGGACACCGCCTGGACTCAAGCCTGTATGCCCATTCACCACGGGGTCACGGGTTCTCCATCATATCCCCGCCCCTCCACGCTCCCGCCGCCGCTAGCATCACCGATGTGGGACCGGCGCGCACGAGGTCCGCCGCCTACACCGCCGCAATGTCTGCCGCCCTCCTCGGTGGTCGATATCGTTGCGACCGGTTGTCCTTCCTTGGCCAAGCCGCCAGCCCGCTTCGGCAATTCCTCCTCCGCGTCCGCGGCCATCCCTACTCCATCGACCTCGGCCCCTTCGCCCCCGCCCTCCTAGCCGCACAACAAACCCACGCCGAAACCTACCACAAGGGTGTGCAGCAGGAGGCGCAGGCGAGTAGCCACTAGGGCGACGACTCTTGGAATGCGTACCCCAACGCTCGGACGACAATACTGCTGATGTTCGCCACAGGATACGCAGCCTTGCGTTCCGGCAGATCCCCGCCCCGCATTCCTCTTCGCCCACCCCACCACCGCCACCGAGGTGTCCACGTCGCAATGGCACACTATGCTCCGCCGGCATCTAGGCGTCCCCATCTACAACGACACCGTCCCCCTCAAGTGCGAACATTGCAAACGCGCAATGGACGCGTTCGGGGATCACGCGGTTGACCTTTGCCGGGAGGTTTCGGTGGCACACAGCGCCGCAAACTCACTGCGCAACGTCATCGCGTACCGTGTCACGCGGGCAGCGGGCCTGGACTGGCAATACGAGGTTCCGCTCCCCGTAGTGGCAGTCCTGACACCGACCTCCGACGTGCGGACATCTCGGTGCATCCCCCGCGTGCTCCCGACGGGACCGAGACACGCCCCATGGCCTGCGACATCAGAGTTGCTTTGCGCTTCACGACTGCCGTCCGCACAATGGCCACTCAGGCCGCCGCTCACAGCGATTAAGTGACCGACCTGGAATGTACGCTCTCCCGTCGTCTCCCTCCCCCTACCGACAACCGTACCCTGCACCAACTTTGATTTCCAACCGCTGGCGTTGGATTCACTGGGGGCCCCTTCTCCCGCTACGATCCTTTTCGCCGAAGGTCTCTTCCGGTGCATTGCGCAGAGGCTGCATAATACTGTCCGTGGCCGAATTTACCAGGGCATTAGTTGCTCTCCACGGTCGTCCATCGGTATTTGGGCATCTTGCCTCGCACCCCACTGCGCGTGGCCGACGTGGACCATCCGGTTAGTTCCTGGCTGCATAGTCGAATCCAGCAGTGGACAGATTGTTCATAAGCTCTATGCTACAGTATGTTGTATGTATCTCGACCCTATCTCTGGCGCCGGCTTCTGTAAGGAACTTGGTTGTAAAACAAAAAACAAGGATTACAACCGACTACGGTAAGGCATTTGTTTCAGAGAGGGGTGATCGTCAAAGTCATAACGACAAAGTACGGATTCCTCAGATTGAGAAAGACCCCGCCGTGGCACGGCATGCGACCAAGCAGAGCAGCAGCAATCCTCGACCAGATAGCATAACCGAGTCACTCCAATATTTGGCCCTTTCCCTGATTGAATTGGCACACAGACCGAAACGTACCACAGTCGTCGATAACTTGTCAAAAAAGGTTAAACACAGCACCAAGTGTATCGACAGCAAGCGAAACCAAACGGCACTGCACATGTAGAGACGGATCCGCGTCCCTGGGCAGGAGGAGCGCATCACGCACCACCCGGGCATGTGACCAAAGTTTGCGGGACCATCCGCGAATTCGGCAACGCATGCGCATACCGTTTGTCGCTGGCTCCATACGCGTTGCGTATGGAGCCAGGGACAAGCGGTGTGCGGAGGGTAATGTGTGATACGCTGTCGGTGTGTCAGGGGAGCAACAGGGATTGGCGTGGGAGGTTGAAGAAAGATATGCGCAGGGCGATGGGCGGTACTGGCGGGGGGGGAAGGGGACATCCTGTTGGTATGCGAGACAGGCGGGCTTGAATACATGCATGGTGAACAAGTTGTGGATGGTGTTGTGGTGGTACACGATGTTGAGACCAGACTTGCAAAGAGAGGTATGGTTGCAGCGAGGGTTCATCTGAGTGTGACGATGATGGCACTGGATCGGCGCAGCGTAACTGGGCAGACGTGATTGGTGATATGAGAGAGATTGAAGAAGGGTGGGGGTGAGGAGAGAAGGGAGTTGCGGCGGGCGCGGAGTGGAAGAGACGCTGCGCTGTGGGCGGGGGGGTTTGGCTGGGCGTTCCGGAGGTGATGTTTTCAAAAGGTGCGGGCGTCAATCGACTGGATCGGCTGGCGGGGGGGGGGAGGGCGATGGATCAAGACTTTGGGATCGAAATTAGCGTAGGCGTAGAGGTAGGAGATTTTGCAATGATCTTTGGGCTAACAAAGTAATAACAAAGGCAAGACAGACAAGTACAAGTATCAGTCATGCACAGCGGAGATGGAGAAATGGACCCACTCAACGGTACCTTTGTCGGTAGATGCGAGTTGAATAATTTTCTATCATGGATTTGCCTTTTAGGCATCTGTTGTAGTAATGTACTCTACGGTACACTAAAGTTTAGAGTCCTGAATGCTTTGATGATATCATGTCAACGACTTTTTATATAGACGCTCTTGTCTACTTTGCAACAGCCATCTTGGTGCGCACACACCGCTGTTACACACCAGATACACCGGGGAGAAGCACTTTAATTCCTAATTAGAGGGAGAGTTATAAACCTGCAGTGCATACCATACAAACGAATTGCCCCAACCTCTTTTATCGAGAACCGTTACGCAACGAGAGCATTTAACGATGCCTGCACAATACTAACCAATGAATCATTCGTCAAGTAAAACATATCTCCACTTGTACGAGGAAAGAAAGAGAGACAGTTGACCTTGACTCACTCTTGTATTTTATCATTTAAACATCCTCGCTAGTTCTTCTTTATATCTGTATCATATAGATTTACTGGTTGAAACAGAGCCAATGATTCCTTCTTCACCGATTTAATCCCCTACATCCCTCCACTTTATACATCTATTTTCCTGCTCAAAGAATGGATAATCGACCTTGCAGGCAATGCAAGACAGTGTCGGTAAAGTCTAAAATGCAGTGGACAGTGTATCCACCACAGTGGCAAACAACTACAGCCTGCTACTTTATACTACAAATGCCTGCTGCTACATTATGACACTTTGCTGCATTGTGCTTTTATTTCAACCCTCTGTCTCTCGCGTTTTGATCGGATCAATCTAGCTTCCGTTGTTAAATTGAGCATCCAAGAAACTCTACCTACACTGAAAGCTACCGCACCACTATATCTCTCCCTGAAATATCCTCTCATCATCCCCTTACTGGTCCTGCTCTACAGAAAACTTGAATTCGAATCATAGCCTTCCTCCTGGACCCGTTTCATCCTATCTTTTGCATTTTTTATCCTAATGGATCTCCTTTTCACCTGTAAACAATTCTGATCAGTAACACACCTGTAGAACGCAACCACTCTACCCCTTTCACCGCATTCCACAAGCATTCCAACACCTTTTTGCCATACCGCTTGCCTCTCCTCACACCCCTTCTCGATAGCTATATAAACCCCTCCCATCCCGCTGTATCATTCCATCTCTGACCAACCCAACCACCACCCAACACTTCCACAAACCCCCACACTTTCACCCCACACTCACGTCTTTCTACCACTCACCATGCCCCAAAGGTCCCGCCAATCTTCCCACAGCCACGGCGTCTTTGCTGATCCCGCAGAGGGATGGAATTTCAAAGACTGCAGCCGAATCTACTACTGCAAATACCCGGATGCAACAAGAGTTTCGCTTTCCGGAGTAACCGCTGATCATCACAAGACCGCTCATGGCAAATAACACCATGTCGTCCACCGTCTTTCCACTCTTCGTCGACCGATCAGCACACTGCATCATCATCTATGACTGCACTACCATCGATTTGGCTTCACAACAACTCTGATCTGCATACAGCAATGACTGTTTGTCCACTTCACGCGTGCCGAGTTGTCACCTTTTCATTGACGGTTACTCGCTCGCGCTTGTCTATCAATCATTAGGTTCATTGCTGTGGCATATTTGCTCTTGTTTTTAGGAAGCGAATTGAGCAACATGAGTGAGTAGACTCTAGTGCTTGTCGGTGAAGAGTCAATAGTAAAAAGGTAATTATACCAAACCCCTCCCGTCTTTAATGTTCCTTACATATTCCCTACATTATCACCTCTGGACCTTGAATCAGATCATCTCATCCACTCTCTCCACATTACTTTCTCTCTCATCAAGCTTTCTCGGGTGACGCCAACATTCCTTCCCTGACGAAAATAATTATCACACTCATAGTTTACGATATAAACATTCTCACGATCACATATTTGCAGTCCAACCTTTCGCTGTCCCATTCACAAAAACAACAGCTCCAGCTCGGAACATACATATCCTCCAAGTATTCTCGCAATCCTCTTTAATATTAACATTTCTATATGTATTCACAATGGCAAAGTAAACTCCACTGTTTTCATTAGAATCTCAGCGAACCCATACCAATTCTCACACTCAACACGGCCCAGTGTACCAGTCCTCTTGCTAGACAGAGCTAAGACAAAATACACAAGGGTCTCTTTCTAACGAGGGCATCTACCACCATTACTTTTACAGTTCAAACTCAAACCCTTCAGAGTACTTATTTCTAGGCACAGGTTGTACTACTTGCACTGATTCCTAATGCTTGACATCCTCTGAGGGATACCCCTTTTTCTTTGGATTGACTTAAAAAATCTTTATGAGTACGGGAGCCATCTTTATTCACCAGCGTCTTGGGAGCCAGTAACATGTACCTACCATTTCTTACCCGAGAGCTTTTTCTGCCTCTTCTCTGCCCTCTTCCACGTCGCCTGCTGTTCCTCCAGAAACGCCATCGTCTCCCTTGTCCTTTTCTCGCGCATTTCCCTCCTCGCCGTCTCCTCCTGGCTTCGCTCTCGATTTCGCTCCCCAGCCATCTGCCTGACATCTCTCGCGTACCCCCGTTCTTCCTTTCTTAGCGCTCGCCTGATACGCCCGCGGATGCTGACACGTCCCCACTTTGCATCATGTGGTAACTAGTCTTTGCCCTTTTTCGATAGACTCCGTTCTCAGCGGAGAACTTGGGATTCACCAGCTTGGACGCAAACTTGGACTTTGTCTTTGCATACATTGCCAGTGGCTCACGCTTCAGTCTTGCGTCCTGCAGCATTTTTGCAAACTCTAACCCGAAAACAGAATCTTGTAACGTCTCCGTAGATAACCCGCTATAGGCAAGGTCCAAGTGGCGGACCATACCATCAAAACTTAATGTGGTTAGTAGGCGCAAGGCACAACCCACTATGCCCTCGAGCATATGTGTTGTCTCTTGACTGGACAAACCCTCCTTCGCAAGGTATCCCACCTTCAACGGTTTCGCTCGCAACGCGTCAAGCTGATCTGGTGTAGGGGATGTTGCTCCCGTTATAGCTCTCAGTTCTCCTTCCCCAGTCCCAAATCGGCTCACTACGATTTCACACAAAAACCTGACCAATTGGCCACAATAACGACCACTTTCACACATCTGCTCCACAAGCACAACAGCAATAAACACGGCCAACCCTAGATCGGCCAAGGTGCGGATTCTATCCATTTCAACCGCCTCCGCTAGCAACAAAACAAGCGGGCTACTCACCGGATGTCGCAAATCGGATGCCGGAAATAAACGTCCTACTGCCCGTAGCAGTATCACAGACCCCACGGTCCATCTCTGGGACAATCCCTTATCTTCATCCTCCTCCCTTGACGCCGTTAAGAGCTCGCAAAGATCAGCGAGCTTATTTCTCGCCCATTCAGACGCAACATCACTCTTCATATTTCCTAATGATGCGCATGAATTAGGAGCATATCAATTTCCTTCACCGCGGGTCCAATAAACTCAGACGACACCATCGAAAGCGAGTCAATCCTATCTAGCAAGCAAACAAGCAGTGCCTCCAGCTTCACCTTATTTGCAGAGGGGTTTAACGAAACAGCAAAGCACTTACAAACCCGCTCGAGAATTAAATTCCTCTGTGATACAGTATGGCCCTCAAACAATGCTTGCAGCTGACCACCCGACGAGGGACATGTCTTGAAAACAAAAGGAATATCCGTATCATCAATATTTGTGTCCTGATCGGTGGGAAACAACAGACGTTCCGGCGGGACTTGGTGCTCACGCTTTTCCTCCGGCGCAGATGCAGCTCCCTTTTCCCCATCCGCAACTTCACGCATGCCGCGACCCTCAACCACCTCTCCCCCATCGCCCTCACTTGCCCCTGCCTCCGACTCACTGTCATCTGGATCTAAATCGGAAGCCGAATCAAGTTCAAAGCCATCATCAAGATCATCCCCACCCCTCCGTTTGAGTTCATCTCGTGTTGCAGACTTGCCATGGACTTTTCTCGACAGAGGGGTGCAGCAAAGTTGATCAGTAACGTCATCGGCATTTGTCATTCGGTCTGCGCGCAGCCTCTCCAAACGTTTCACTCCTGGATATCCTTTTGGGCCCTTTCTTCCTCTGTGAGTAATCGATCTGATGGCTTGGCACGCTTATCACTGGCCAATTGCCTGTATACTCTGTCATACTCAAAGGCAGCGGCAGACTTTGGTGCGTGCTTTTGTCGGATGTCACTTGAGGGTGGTTCGAGGGATCCTCATCGTCAAACAAGGAGTTGGTGGCAGGGGTTGACTGGTCGGTTGGGGGTTGCGGTACTGGATGGAGCAATGGATTACCTGAGTTGACAAGAAGTTGAATAATGTTGTGCATGTCGGCATCTAGCTTTGAGGTTTGATTATCGGTATCCATTTTTTCGTGCTGCCTCTTTGCCTTGTGCATTTTGCTTTTGAGCATAACCTCGGCCATAATCTCACGATGTGTCTTGTTTGGGTTTTGCAAAATTTCCCCCTGTTGGGCTCCAAGGTTGGAGTCTTGAGGGTGAGCAATTCGTCATCACTAGGGTCGCCGTCCGATAGATCGAGTTGATCCAAGAGGGTCACCCTTTGATGGGATTCATCGTAGTCATCACGCAGGGGTGTGAGAGGGTGAAAAGTGGGTTGAGAGTTTGGTTGTGCGGATAGGGAATGGTGGGAGTAGTTTTGATGGGAGTCGAGGTTGAAGAGACCTTTCGGGTTGAGGCGACGGGTTCGTTCACGCTGTAGACGGGCGAGATAGCGGTCGGATTCAGGGAGGGAAGGGTCGCCTCGGCAATGCGACGGTCGGCAAAGGTGTTGTGGGGGCGGGGATGCCTTGCGGAGGAGCGTTTGCGGGATGTTCCAGACAGAATGGCCCATTTGGCCTGGAAGGATTGGAAGGTTGGGAGCGGGTTTGACCTGCGGCATAATCGGGAGTTGAGAGGTGAAGGGCTTGTTGATAGAGGAGGATGGTAGCTGAATTGAAGCGGGGTTGATGTGGTGAGCCACGGCTGGTGATGACGATTGCGCGTACAGTAGGGTATAATATTGGACGGGACGCCGTGCGGGAACGACGGAGCATTACAGTAATGATCCTGAGTTCATTTGACTGTAACGAGGAAATACTGTAATGTGTAGTTGTACAGTACTGTACTGAACTGTGACCTGCAATAAATTGCATGGAAATAGTTGGGAAAAAAGTGGCGGAAAAAGTTTTGAACTGTACAGTGCTGTACAGTATTGTGTAGTACAGAAAAAAAATAGTACAGTACAGTATAATACCGTACTGTCATATACGCGTGTATTGTAATGGGGAACGACGGAGCATTACAGTAATGATCCTGAGTTCATTTGCTGTAAAGAGGAAATATTGTAATGTGAAGATGTACTGAACTGTGACCTGTAATAAATTGCATCGAAATAGTTGGGGAAAAGTGGCGGATAAAGTTTTGAACTGTACAGTACTGTGTAGGGTAGTACAGAGTACAGCAGTACAGTACAATACTTTTATATATACTTGTATTGTAAACACGTACAGTAGTGTGCTGTCAGCAACGTACCCAGTCTGCTAATTCAAACCCAACTGTAAAGTACTGTACAATACCTACCTTGACGCTGAACAGACGGCTGCAAGCAAGGAAAGAGCGCACTTTTAATTAATTGAACCGGCAAATCTCCATTCCGCACTGGTGTTTTCGACGTCTCTTACGTGGCCTACTTTGGACGATTTGAGGATGCGTGGGGGCAACCTTGGCACATACTGTACCTCACTGTACCGCAAGCAATTGGAATGTATCCAGGAAAGACTGTGATCCAAAACAGTCTTTCTGTATTATACCGACTGTTTTGGATCTGGATGTAGATCCGTATGTAGATCCGGATGGAGATCTGGGTGTACAGTACCGTATATCTACCGTCGCCTGATGTACAGTACAGTAGATTTCAATTTTAGATCTTGAGGGGGAATGTTTCGGGCCAAGCCAGGGCGGGATGGAGCTTGAAAATTTTCGCGCCAAGGCAATACAATCATAGGATACGATGCATGTGTAAAATTTCAAAAACTGGTAGAAAGCAACGGCAAGAAAGTTTGGAGCGATAGCGTTGGATTGCTATCGCACAATGATTATCTACTGTTGATTTACTGTACAATACGCTAGTGTACCCACCACGTGGTTTATCCTTTATAATCTTTTTCTTTTCTTTTCTTTTCTTCTCTTTTTTCTTTTCGTTGACCCGGCCGATCCGTCCTCGGTTCTCTTTGTACGGTACAGCACAGTTGCGGTACACTACTGTACTGTACTGTACGTATACTGTACAGCACTACCAACTATTCAAAATGGTTTTCCAGAGGAATACTGATCCCGTCATAACCCTGTAAAACCATCTGTCGATTCCCTCAACCCCCACGTCCGCCCTACCTCCTCCACCCCTCTACCCCTCCACCCTCTATTCCTCCACCCCTCCACCCTCCCCTTCCACTCCTACTCCCCTCCCCAACTATGGAGCCGGACCAAATTCTCGACGGCGGATTCGTCTGTGCTCCATTGCAACAGTCCCAACAACCCATTCCAACCAGCCTCCTCGTCTAATCAATCGTCAACGACGAGCAAAGCGTCCTCGATTCTCCAATCACTCCTCCCTCTTAACACATTCCTTTCTTCCCGTCAACCCAACCCAACCAAACGCCACAGAAATCTTCCTCCCCATGCCTATTTCCCCGAACGTGACTCGTCCTTGAACCGTTGCGTCTTTTGTCAAATACCAGGCAGTGTGCGAGAGTGTGAAGGCACTTTGCTCGGTCCATTTCCACCCGCCAAAACAATCCCAATGCAAAGCCAATCTACGCTCATCGAAACTGCGCCATATGGGCCCCCGAGGTATACCACACGAAAACACTGGTGCCTTGATGGGCGTTCACAATGCCTTGGCACGCGCAAAGAGGTTCAAATGCATCTTTTGCAACGGCCACAACCCCTCCTTGTCCTGCATGTTTCAGAACACCGCATGTTGTCGACCTATGCATTTCCGATGTGCCCTCTTGAATGGTGCCGCTCTAATCGAAGGTTTCAAGACCTTCTGTCCAAAGCATAGCAATCGCAGTGACTCACCTTCGGGCCGCGGCCCTCACCCAGTATTGAGCTGTATTACGAGCGCACTCCTATCGATATTCGCCTCTTAGGCTCCGACTCTGTATGCAACGCATGCGACGGCGACAGTTATGATCCAGAGCTGGGCTCCATCCTTACATGTCGCAATGCTCCGCTCGTCAGCACTCCAAATGCGTCGTCCCGCATATGGAGCTTGATGGCGCTTTGTCGGCAATGTCATGGCTGGGTACATACTTGTGCAAAAAGTGCATGAACTGCAGCATCTGTGGTCGCCCTGTGGATAAGCAAGTGTATCGAGATTGCAAGCCTTCGAGGCCCATAGCTCAGCAGGGTTCCTTTGGTGAGGGGCTAGAACGAGGGGCCCGCGAGGTACAATGTGGCACAGTTCGATGTGTCGGTTGCAAGCATTTCGCATGCCATATTACCTGCTTACCAGCGACAAGTTCCCCGAGTTGTGGCGCTGTGACTGTGCTTGATTTGCAAGCACTGCAATGCAATCAAATTCCGCGCAGGGAATGGAATGAATCCTTGGAAGCCTGCGGTGCGTGCACGGACGAAATAAGAAAGGCGGAGTCGTATGCCCGGTTTGTGTCAAGGTATACCGGGAGGGAGAGAATGTTCCTATGATTCAATGTGACTACTGTGACAAATGGATCCATGCAAAGCAATGTGCCGGCTTGTCCGACAAGCAGTTTAAGTCGCTAACTGAATCTGATGCAAAGTACATGTGTCCTATATGCGCAAAGGACAAGAAAAGGCGCGATTTAGATCGGCGGAACTGGAAAAGGTGGGACGGCGGGCAACGTAGTCTGAACGGGATGGATCTATCAGTGCAAAACTTCTCTTGACCTTGCCCTCTTCTAAATCAGTTACCCATCAACGACCCCACGGTGACTTTTCACGCTGTGCAGAAACCAGCGGGCGGCTCAAGCTGCCTAAACTCAGCATTTGCTCAACTCGCACCGGATGTCGAAGTTTGTCTCAAATGCTGCTCTAGTGGACAGCAACAGAATCTGCAGTATTGTATAGATTGCGGAGAAGCTTATCACGACTTTTGTCATGGTTCTGGCGGTGTTACCCCGTTTGCTCGCTTGCGAGTACCTAGGAAAGTCATCAGAATGGGAGGACGAGAGATAGAAGGTTGTGGCGATGTGCAGAGTGCGAGAGCCTGGAGAGGAGTCGCCCCGATGAGGCAGGACGTTATCAAGCCCAACGGAATGCACAATGGAATGGCAGCCGGAGTGCAAGACCGAATGGCCACTCATTGGATTTGATATTGTGTGAAAACTCAAGTGATGAGCAACTATTCCCTAATACTCCCTTTAGCTCGGAAGAGACGTTACCAGCAACGGAGAATCCAGTGAGTTGGAACGATTTGCGAAAATGTGAGCTCTGTGAACGAAAGGAGGATCCTTGCGGAGAGCAAGGGAGGCTCATCCCTTGGGCTAGTATTACAGATTCTAATGAATCACATTGTTGGGTTCACGTTGGTTGCATGATTTGGTCCTTGGGCGTTTCTCTGCATGGGTCCACGAAAATGCACGATGTGCTTCTCGCGCCGCGAAGGAGGCTTTTGCACTTTGCCCGTCATACGTCATGCCAGATTTGTCGTCGCCGAGGTGCGACTCTGAAATGTTCCGCAAGTGGATGTAGTTCTTATTTTCATTTTGACTGTGCGAGATCAAATGGTGTTCATTGCGTGATAACATTTACGAACGAGTTAATTGGGAAGGCGTTCTGAGCAAAGATAATTGTCAATCGCATTCCGTGCAGTTGAGTGACGTTCAAGTGTGCGCATTTTATGCAGTGATCACAGTGCTGATGATGGCAAACTGAAAGGTTCAATGATAGCGTTAGCGGAAGCTGAGGACGTCATTGACCTGCGTCGAACGGTGAAAGCATTTGATACGACCGACTTCTCTAAAGATTTTGAGCCGCCGCAGAAAAAGCCTCTTAAGCCGGGCCATACCCAGAGCATCCGTGTTGGATCTTTATCCGTTCTGCACCTCGGGCGACTGGTGCCCGAGGTAGATGACTTCATCGTGAAGGGATGTCTCGTGCCGTTGGGATATTGCGCAACCCGAAGATTTTGGTCAATGCTGTCTCCTTGGAAGAGGTGCTTGTACTTTCTAGAGATTTGCGGCTTTGCTGAGACCGGGCCGGAATTTGTCATTCGATGCAGTGACTGTCCATCTGAAAGGATTTCAGCAAAGGATCCAGACGAAGCATGGAGAATGGTCACAAACAGGATCTTGTGTTTGCGAGAAAGAGCGCAGATCAACGTTTCACAATGGCCGATTCAAATAAGCGGGCTACAAGCATTTGGGCTCTCACACTGCATCCCTGTCGTCACTGCTATTGAATCCTTGCCTATGTCTTCTATGTTCAACGGCCGATACTCGCTCAAGCGAGTTGCAACTCATAAGAGTAATGAAATCGTGTTTTACAATACGTTGGCCAAAAAATATAAGCCACTGGAGATTCGTGCCAACAACTTTGGCTCTGCAAGGGCGGAGGGGTATGTCCCCTCAAGATGGATTGCTAAAAACAAGCATAGATACAGAGACTGCGTACCAACGTACCAGAATGCAAGAAGTGGTGCTGCTTTCCAACTTCAGGTGGCACGGGAGGTATTTTGTCGGAATTCGTTTGTCTCCCCAGAGAGCAAACCAGTTCGAGCTTCTCTGCAAATAGAAAAATTGCCATCAAAGACTGTGGCGGCGCAGGATCGCTCGAGAGCAAATAGATCCGCACCCCAACTGCCGTTCGCAACGCAGCACCGATCAATTGCGAAGAGCTCGAAGGAGAGAACTGTCATTTTGCGATCTGAAATTGATGGATTCGGGGTCTTTGCGACCCAGAATATTGCCGCGGGGGAAATGATTATCGAGTACGTTGGGGAAATCATTCGGCCAGTTTTGTCCGACATTCGAGAGGCTCGGTACCT
The DNA here is from genome assembly GCA_002205965.3 of Kappaphycus alvarezii. Classification (NCBI taxonomy): domain Eukaryota; phylum Rhodophyta; class Florideophyceae; order Gigartinales; family Solieriaceae; genus Kappaphycus; species Kappaphycus alvarezii. The sequence continues at coordinate 668,674 of NADL03000007.1, forward strand.
CGATGGAAAATGTCGGATGTTACATGTTTCAGATTGAGCCGGGGCTGATCGTGGATGCCACCGTTTGCGGCAATGCAGCACGATACATCAACCACAGCTGCTCGCCGAATTGTCATTCCAGAACAATTGCGCTGGAGAATGGTCGCAAGGTGGTGGTTATCTTCGCAAAGAGGAACATTCAGAGAGGAGAGGAGTTGTCCTACGACTATCTGTTTCCGTACGATGATTCCGACCGGGTAAAATGCGGGTGCGCAACGGACAAGTGCAAGGGCTGGATGAATTAGGGGAACTTAGATGGAAATCGGAGCAGTATTCATCCTTACTTTGTGAATAACTCTTACTGCAAAACTGGCACTTACGACAGAAGGGGCAGAGTAGATCCCATTATGAACATTCGGTAGGATGTTTCACCCCTTTGTAACAAAACAAGAAAAGCGCCACACTCAAACAAATTTTCAGCGGTATCCTCGTCCTACCCTATGCTAGATCAGTAAAGTCGTAGTTTAGCCATTCTCCCACTTCTGTTCTTCCTGGAGAGCAAGAGCCACCGCGCTAGGGTCCTCTAGATCGTCAAGGCCCATATGCTGCAGTTGACTAAAGCTGAACGACCTGTCCCCCATAGCCCCCCAGGGGTCTGTCCAGGGGTTAACGCCCCTGGTTGCGATGTTATGGTACCACCTGCAACGCTATCCATCCCTTTCAGAGTAGCCAAAACTCTTTCCTCACCACCATCCAACATAAGAAGCCTATCTGTGCTAGGAGATTCCCGCATTGCCGTCGGTAACCCACTGAGAAGAGAAAGGATGCTGTTGGAACGGGTTACACCTTTCCACTTGGTGAAATGAACGAATTTGAACGGGAAGGACGCCGACGTTTTTGGACAAGTCCGCCAAGACCGAATTTGAGCTCTCATTCCGTCGCAGAGTGGGAGGTTTCGATCCACTTGGGCCCGGGACCTGGTCATCACCAGTTGCTCGAATCAGCGCTCGAATGTTTGACATGCTTCCGCTGTTTTCTGCCTGACTGTACATCTTACTATCCCCAGGTCTCCCGGACGCACCCGCACCACTCGCCGATGCGCTCGGTCTCAGCAAGCTCGCAGCTGGCGCTCCGGAAGACACAAGCGGCGCTGCAGTGGAAGAGCAAGGCGGCAGTGGGAGCGGGGCGGCAGGTTTCTTCAGTCGCTTCTTTGGACTCTTCCTAGCCAAAGGCGATGGCGGTCTCTTTCCAAGCTCTTTCTCCACCTCACCCCCAATCCCATTCTCATCCTTGACATCAGAGTTGGTGACAGCTCCATCGGTACTGTGAGCATCAGTCATGGTCACTGTGGGCAATGGACTTTCTTTCACTTCCGCCATCCCTACCTCTTCCTTAGCCGGCATTGGCGCTCCTCCCGTCTCAATTCGTTCACGTTTTGGCTGTACCATACTGTTTTCAAACCCAGTGCCAACCCCCGGCCCTCCCATCGCATCGACCTGCGGTTGCGGACCTGGCATCTGCACCAACCCAGCAGCCTCGACGAGGGACATTGGGCCCAGCGAGGCAGAAACGCCCTGTGAAAACTGTGGTGATGGGAAGGGTAATGACGACACGGGCACCGACAATCTCGGCGCCTCCTCTGGGTTTCCACCCGTCGCCGCCAGTGCACTGATTCCACTAACGGGCATGGAGTTGCCTGCACTTTTCGCTTCCGCTCCCCCATTGGTTGCACTTCCTGTAACGATATGGTCACGCGGGATATCCGTCGTGCCAGGAGTACCGCCGACTCTTACCTGCGGGATAGTGTTTCCATGCATCTGAGGCCGTTCGACATATGAGTTGCATTTCGGAGTTGTCAGCGACCCCCTGCTTTCTTTCAGCCAAACTGGCTGGTGCAGAATTTCCCGCATCGACAGTACTCCCTTTCATCGCACCTCCGCCGCGGTTCACAGCCTCCATGCCTTTTCTGGTTGCAGCAAGCATCCCCTCCTTGGATTTCCCCTCTCGAGTATCCGCGGATCGCCCCCCCGTGGTCGCGTCTCCATTTGCTCTAGCGTGAGCACCGTTGACAACTTTGGGAGATTCTCCCCTTTTGGCCGGGGCGGCAGCTGCTGCCCTTCCGGCGGCATGTTTGCCATTGAGGACCTTGTGGTCAGCGCCTGGTACAACCGGAGGTGGTTTGCCTTCCTGCTCTGCCTTTGCGCGCTCCCGCTCAATTCTAAGATAGTACTTTTGAGCATGTGTTCGAACTTGAGTAGCGGAGCGTGTACCGACATGACGAGAAATGGCCTTTATATCCTTGTGGCCATAGAGCTGCAAGCCCTCCAAAAAGCGATTATGCTCATCTGCGGTCCAATAGCGGGAACTGGCCTTCTTCTGCTCCTCCTGGGGCTGATGTTGGTGAATTATATTGGAGGCGGGAGTATTCGGGGATTACGGCGTGTCAAGGCAGGGCCGTTGGGAAGTGGGGAGGGATTCGGGGTGGGAGTAGACTGAGCAGAAAGCTGGAAGGTGGAATGCGGCGGGCGGCGGCGACAGCGACAGAAGTGGGAGGCGGGGGATTTGTGGTCGAGATGGAATCGCGGGGAGGGGCATGGGGAGAGTGGAGAGGATGTGAAGATGAGGAGGAAGATCTGAGGGGGGTGGACGGGGGTTGACCTGGTTGCGTAGACGCATGACTTCGATTTGGGTTTGAGCGAGCTCCGCTTCAAGGTGCTTGATGCGTCGTTGTTGCTCGACGAGAAGTGCTTGAGTGGCGAATTGACCCTCCATGTAGGTGAGATGGGGAACAAAGGGTTGCGGGGTTAAAGGATTTGGGTAAGGGAAGGGGATGGGGTAAGGGGTACGTTGGGTGTGATGGGGAGGTTGTGGGTTGGTTGGAGGGTGTTGCGGCGGGGGCTGAGGTTGCGGTTGAGGTGGTGATGGTTGAGGTGTGGGATGATGGACGGGGGTTGGGTTGGATGAAGTAGGGAGAGGTTGAGAAAAGTTGGTGGGTGTGGAGGAAGAAGCAGGAGGAGGAGGGGAGGGGAGATGGTGAAGGAGGGGAAGGGACTGTCATAGGGGAGGGTTTTCAGGTTGGGAGCATGCCTTGCGTGATGAATGGATCGATTATGGAATGAGGGGGATTTCGGCGGAGGAACGAGATGAGGCGATGCTCCGTCTAGCGGAACGAGAGAAATGGAGGATGGGTGATTGTGTGCAGATTGTTGCAGTGAAGGAGACGGTGAGTAGCTCGAGTGCGAGTGAGAATGGTGAATGTCAACATGGCGGTATTCGTATTCGTATTGACGTACCCTTTGGTGCCGTAGATTACGACTTTTCGGCTGCGTATGCATGCACTCGCCCTGTTGACAATTTTCTTTTTTTTTTTTTTTGATTCGGTTTTTTTCCACTCGATACTCGACTCTCCTACTGTATGTGTACAATACCGTACTGTATTTACTACCACCACCTCAACAAAGGTCCACATCCTTAATTTTACTTAAAAAAATCTACATTTCTTGCCTAACTAATTAAATGTTTTTTCCACGTGTGCACAACTGTAATACCAATTTCGTACAGTAACATAACATGATTGTACACTGTCCAGCACCACACTGTAAACAATAGACAGGAACCCATTGGACGGTTACCTACGTACAGTAGTAGTACAGTACAGCAACAACTGAATGTCAAATTCATACTGTACTGTACTGTACTGTATCATACAGTACGACACCTTACAGAGCTCCACCTCGGCTGTGCTGTAATCCACACAACTTTACTATACAGTTGTGTTGCTTACTGTAATTACTTTTTTTTTCTTACAATTACAACTGAATGGTCCACTGTAGAGCGGCCGCTGAATTACGTTGTTGAGAATAGGACGACTTTGCAATTGAGGGTTCGCTACAAGCGAAATTCGAATTATAATGGTTACGTGTATGTTTACAGTTGTACAATAGCATTACAGGTGGACTACCTAGTATTGAGCCGTGCTCCACTCGTCAGCACAATCATAAAACCTTGCATAACCACATGGGAGCATGCCATATTTTGCAGCCAGACCAACCTTGAGCTCGCAAAACGTGAGTTAAGCATTTTCCTGCGTTTTGGCTTAACACTCTTTCTGTTCTTCGAACTGTTCGTCGAACGCAAAGACGCAACGAGTTTCCCGCACCAGAGTGCAACAAATTGCAAACCCGCCTTGTACACACGAGGCACCTTCCATTTTCCGATCAATCCTCATTTCTCCTCCATCATCCCTTCTTTGATCACTCATTCCTTTCTATCCCCCATTACTCTTTACAACACCAATTCAACCTTCACTTACCTAATTCTCTAATCACATCGTTACACCCTGCATCGTCAAACGAAGTTCAAGACACTGTCCCCTTCAACAGAAGATCCGATTAAGATGGTTGAAGAAGAGACGACCAACCCCGCACCTCCGTCCCAACCCAATACTTTATCAACACTTAGTGATGAATGTCAAAAGCTCATCACAAAAGTTATGATTTCTATTAAACGTCCTCAAAACCTCAAGGATGAAAAACTTTGGCCGTATTAACTCGGTGACCTCAGCATAACGGATGTCAAGGAGTAAATATTTTATTCCATACACGAAGCACTATGATGATCCAATTCCTGAAGGTTTTGCCGTCGCACTTGCCGAAGAGTTTCGTGTTTACGAGACTTGGGAAGTGATCTTTCAGCACTTCCAGCTCTATATTGAACTGGAACAGTATTAAGGAATGGCCTAAGTTTTGGCAAACTGCATTCTATCGTCTGCTTTCCTTCTATGCCAATTACGTCGCCAATAAGATCGAGAAAATTACTCTGCATTCAATCCTTGCTGACAATCTTCTTGGACTTCATGCACACAATCAACAAATTGATGAACCCAGCGTAAAAGTTCTTGAAGAGAAAGAAGATCCCGATCCCAACCACAAAGATACTCCGAACCTGTATTTCATACAGCAGTTGATCTGCAGGAGTATATAGCAGCAATGAATAGTGCATTACCAGCTTATGATCGTTCGAAAGGAGAAGAAACTGAGCCATTCATGTATCGTTGCAAACCGATTACAGATCAGATGAGGCTTGCTAGAATCCCTGATAAATTTCAGATCTCTGTGTTCTTCACTTTGTTAACTGACAAAGCACGTGAAACAGCAGTGAAGATCTGTACGGTTGACATGGATCTCAACGAGTTCCTGAATTGTCTCAAGTTATTGCTTCTGATATGAACCCATTTCCAAACCCGAAATATTGAGTCATCCCCCATCACGAGAGCCTTGATACTTCACATACCATCCTTATTACGAGACTGATCCACCTTTGTCGACTCTCGAGACATTCTCAGTCCTCCATCGCCAACCTTGACCGCTTACAGGCATCAGATTTGCCTCCAATTGCACTCTCTTGATGCTACAAATCAGAACATAGTACCAAAACCCTGACAAACTCAAGAAGCGCAAACGTCGCTAAGGAGGGTGAGACAGGCACGAGCGAGTGCCACAAAGGAAGACCAGGCAAGAGCCACAAACCGCAAGAGAGAAAGGAACAACAACGATAAGGACAACCGAGAACCAAGCAACACACGTACACAAAGCCGAGACCACAACTGCGAAAGAACAACAAGAAGAAACACGGCACAAACCCAGAAGACCAACAGACCCACCAAAACCACACAAAAAAGGAGAAAGAAGCAATGCGTCGAAGAGAGAAGCAAAGAAAACCAAGAAGAAGCGAACGCAGAAGGCGGAAGAAGAGAGAAGACAATGAGAAAACGGAGCAGGGCGAGGCAAAGGAAGAAGGAAAGCAGGAACGGCCGCCAAGAGGAGGGGGACCAACAAAACGACGGGCGATAAGCAAGAAAGGCACGGGAATGCAAACATAAAAGCCGAGGGAGGAAGGCACACAAAAGAAACGTTTACAAGGTGGAACCCAATATTTTGTAAATGAATACATCGAGGAGGATACGAATGATTCGAAAAAACTTGAGACTTTTATTCCAAAAATCAAGAAGAGGGACTGTAGGTTTACAGTTGTACAATAGCATTACAGTGGTGGACTGCCTAGTATTTATGCCATGCTCCACTCGTCAGCACGGGAATCATGATCAAAATCATAAAACCTTGTATACCCACACTACGGCAACTGAGAACATCGACCATCGTCTGTGTGTCATCATAATGGCGCTGCAGGGGTGTGGTAAATAGAGATTTTACAATTTGTTTACTGAACAGACACCAATAAGGATAATACGAACAAATAAAATGAAAAATCCAAAAAGAATTCAAATTTATTGCGAATATCTAACAAAGTTCAAAAGAATTCTCATCGCGAATAAAGGAGTAGTTATTCTGTTGCGCTTTCAAGTCAATATGGGCCATACGAACAGTGCCGTCCTTCCAATCTAAATTGTGCTTCCCATGGATATGCGTTAGTACTGGAAATGGCAACGCGAGCTTGGATTCAGACTCAACTCTGTCAGTATAACGAACACGGTACGCTTTAAAGGCATATTAGAAGCCCATAAAACGAGGATGATACTTTTCCAAGTTATTCCCATCTGTATCAGTCAACCACTTCTTGTCAAGTATGGATAAATCATAAAGTCGCGCAGGCCACTTTACAACTTATTCCAGTTCGCGCCCTGCCTCTATTAGCCTTACAGAAAACTCCACTGCCTTTACAAAAGATGGAAACAAAATTGCTGCCGTCCCACCTAGTTGTAATGCCTGGTTTGGTCCAGGTACTAATCAAATGTAGAGGATGATACACTTGCGACGAGTGACTCTCCCTCTTCGAACAAGTCACTTCATCTGATGATTCAGATGAGACCTCTGCAGCAGCAGCCAGTTTATGAAGTTTCGGTTCAACCTCATCTGCTGTGTGAATCGTGGCCTCAGGGACGAGAGATATGAGATCTACAATAAATGAGATTAAAAGATAAAAAAATGAAATTGAATAATAAGAATTGCGCACTTACCGAGATCTCCGCAGTACTCAGCCTTCAACCTGTTAAATTTAGTTCCAAATTTATCCAGCTGTGGTCTAGAAAAATAGCGTTAGAGGACCAGATTTGATTGAGAACGGCGTCTGAGGTATTTTCTCCAGACTGAAATTTTTCCGCAGAGGTTGGACAGCATTGGACAAATCGGTGAGTTCTTCGGGCATGGTTGCTCCAGACCAAGAAAAAACACAAGTACCAGGCAATCAGGCTTCTCATTCCAGTATCCATTGCTTTCTCCGGCGTTCCATCTTACAAATAGAGAGCAGTGGGACTGTCAGGCTAACGGGTATGAGAGGCGTTCTCGGGAAATGTGAAACGGTCAATGTACCATCATAAATTAAAGCTGTTGAGAAAACGTAAAGTCTAATCATAACTAAGAAATGTACAAAACTGTATACCGGTGGCTTTTTAAACTTAGCAAATTTGGTTTCATAAATATTACTCTATCTATTTGATTCAAATAAATATTTCACTAATTTAGATACCCTGTACCTTTTCTTAAGATAATGTTAAATTAGTAAGCTTCATTTTTGAACGTTTTATATCATGCATGTCATACAGTCTAAGAGTTCGGAACCATGAGCTAGATATCACTGCTCTGTCCGAATCACTAAACAACTCTAACTGAGAAACTGCAGCTATCTTTGCAACGCGAATTTTGGTGCTTAATGCTAACTTCTGTAAACTGCGATGGCGAATATCCATATGTGTGCCCTCATACTACAACAATTCGGAAAAAGAAATGAAAACTAGGCCGAGCTATGTGAAATTCGGCGACCTACATTCACGATTTTTCGCGAATTCTTCGAAAGTTGACGATTTTTGTTCGGGTTTAACTTTTCTTTTTAATTAAATAATAGCTCCTTTTCCTCTGGTAAGCGAATTTATGTAGAATAGGCCGTTGCTTATCCGGATTTGGTAATTATTATGAGTCATATGTGTTCCAGTCCGGAATGATCGCCGACCCCTTTTGCATAACTAAAAGCTAGTTCGAACTGACCACAGACCAGTTTATAAGCACGTTAACCGCTTGATTAAGAATATCACTCAAAGAATGGTCAAAACTTTCGTAATAGGAAATCAGTTTTGATTGATCATCTAAAAATATAAATCACTGTTGAAATTCACACTTTAAAAATATAGTGTCGATATTTTAATTGAATCACTTCTCTAATTTGATTGAGAATATCATTTCGTTTTATTAACATTTAATTTCAACAAAATGGAAAGTTTGGGGCTGATATCCCTTAAGCTTGGATTATAAAATAAAGGCAAAAGTTGTTTCACTTTCTAGTGCGCCTTATCGGTTTCATGTTGAGGTCCGATAGATGAGTGCAGAACTCTTTCGATGTACAGCTGGGCGCTTTTTTGCTGTGGAAGGTTCTGGCACAGTAGCGACTCGCCGCTTCGCGCTTTATTCGGCACTACTTCTACCGTGACTTCTATTTTCGGGATTGGTGAGGGAGAAGGCAGACAGATCGGTACGGCCAATCAACCTGCTCTGGGAATTACATTTCTAAATAGTTACAACACAGAGCGTGTCAATGCTCTACTGTGGAATTTTAGCGAGGAGAAATTTCAGAAGTGGTGCTGCAATATTTTTGCTATTATCCTCGAACTGACAATCGTAAGTTTATTTTTTATGTGCCTGATTAGCTTGTTTATCCTTTTTTAATTTTACTGAATTTTTTTAGGATTTGGTGGAACTCTCGAGTCACATATGGTAACAATCGATGGAGCACTGTGTTTTGTTCTGCAGATGGTACCGATTACCCAATCGATGAGCCGCAACCCTTTAACCGAAGTGATTTTCACAAAAGTCTCATGAGCCAGATATACGGTATGAAGTTGGATTAGGTGTTGACGGTGGGAATATTGTGTAGCGTAATGGTCCTTACCCATCTGGATCGAATAGTGACCTTCCTTTTCAAAAAATGGCTATTATTTACGAGAAAATGAGAGATTCATTTTTGACAGTTGCTATCCTCACCCAAAATGTACTACTCCCAATAATGTGGATGAATCTATGAAAAAACTACATTCACGATTCGGTCTCGTCATGAGACCGTGAACGAGCACCTCAAAAAATTTAATTCTGTACATTCCGTGTCTAGGCACGATTTACATCTACACGGTATGGTTTTTCATGCAGTTGTTTGCTTCACAGCATTGATCATATCGGAAAGTGATCCTCTTTTTATTGAGAAATTAATGAAAATGTTCCATTTTGGTTCTCCGCTCGGGAGCACAAAATGCCTTGTCGGCTACAAACATACCACTATGGTGGTTTTCGGCGCTGTCCTACAACCATCAGGTCGTGCGCTTCCAAAAATTACAAAAACTGCGGGGCTCTAGGGGCAGCACCGGATATCATATCAAACAGTACATATTTTTTTCTTGTATTTTCGGGTTCTACCGCACCCCAAGAGGTCGTCTTGGACTGATCATTGTTAGTTCTGCAGTACATCAGATGTCGTGGTCGATTCAATGCAATTCAAGGGCACGAGGCTCTGAGCTCGGCAGCGTTGAGATTAAGTAGACAAATTATTCTACGTGTTACTCGAATGACTTACTGCCGACGGAACCTGCGAAAGATCGACGTCAGGCTAATATATGTTAGTTGTTGCGTCTAGATTGCCAGGTATACTGTCAAGTTCTTAAGGGTGGAAATAGAACAATCGAAAATTCGTTGCTTATGTTAACTGAACATGAAGGTAGTAGAAAAAATACAGTGTAGACATTTATCCGAACCGTTGTGCTTTTATCTGTGTTTCGAAGAAGATGGTGGACAATGAATCATCAATAACGATATCCGAAACTATTTTTCATGAACAGTACATTTGCTGGATGACGCCCTGTAATGAAGCATATGTGGCGTTGATAATCGAGATCGCGAAAAGATGAGCACGATGAGCATCCATGCAAAAAGGACAAAGACCGAACAGATAATGTAAGTAATGAATGCGAAATAAGAACGATGAATAGAAACTTAATATCGGATGGGAATGAAAAAGCGCACAAAAATACAAAGAAATAGGCAAGACGAATATGAAGCGTTGGCGGTATAAAAAAGATGACAGGGAAATAGAACAGCTACAGAACAGATTAAAATGATGGAAAAAAGCGAGTGAATGAAAGTGGCCTAAAGAAATAATGAGACAATTCCATCTCAAGTACAAAAGACTCAAAGCAATTCATACACATTCAGTCAGAACACTGCTTTGAGAGAAAAGTTAATATGTAATGAGGGTTACGAAATAATACTGAATTCAAAGCAAGAGCGTTGCATCAGCAGAGCAGGAGCAATGCATCAGTAGAATGCAAAAGAGAACTTAGAGAGCAAAAATTGCAGGCAAAAACGAGGCATATAGCGTTTAGTTGACTTAACAAGAACGAGGTACAATAAATTATAATGATAAAACAAGAGCACTAGAGCGCGTGTAAATTATATACAATAGCAGTTGACCAAAGAAAAGGAAAAAGCACACGCAGGCATCTTTTTGTGCCACAGCCAACCTTTAAAGCGACATTTTCGCTCTGCAAACAATCGACAATAGTGCTTACTACCAACTTCCTTCTTCCTTCTTCACACTAGGCTGGAATAATTAATGTTTTAAACTTCAACTTACAACAATTAATATTAATAACATTAATTAAACTTAACATTAATAACGGAACGAAACTTATTAGTATAAGATTTCTGAGAAAAAAATTGTTACTAACATTAAATATTCGCGCAAATTCTCTTACGTACTGGGAATAGTATCGCAGTGGGGTTTTAACCCTCTTTAAATTCGCGACCTCGGGGTTAATCTCCACCGGATACCAGATATATTGCAGACTAAAATATTCAACCAAAGCATAAGTGCTGGGCAAAGTGTTGTCATTGGGATTTCGATTCATAACCGATGAATCACATGTTTTACATTATGGGGGATATATCCGACGCCCTTACAGTTTTCAGTATTGTGCAAGGCTCGTGCATTGAGAAGGGTTTGAATATTGAATGTCTTTTACTGTGCGATCTCACAGGTGGCCAACCATCAACTCCGGGATCGTGAACAATGGAATAGAATAGGTGCTAAATGGAACCAACCTTACTTTTACGTTCTTAAATTTCTTTACAAATTGGTTACATTTAAACACTTACTTACCTTTCACTTTGATTAAGATCCTTTTCATTGAAATTTTCAGGTTAATTCCGTTCATTATTTGCCAAGTCTGGAAAAAGCTGCTTCTTCTTCCAAATTACAGTTATATTCAAGCACAGCACACATTTCATCATCTTATCTTCGCATATAAAATCTATCTAAATCACTTTGCATATTACTATCCCCAATAGTTACTACCGTCAACCTTCAAAAGAAAGAACTCACAGGGTTGGACAATAATCCTGATTTGGTTAGTAAACTTAGACGTTCCCACCCGCCTTTAAGATCTGAAGTTTTTGCTCTTTTGATATTCTTTTCCATGGGCTTTCAGTTTGCTGACTAATGAATGAACATTCAGGCTAAAACAGATATGTCTTATTAGGAGGAAAGATTTGGACTTCAGCGTAAATGGCTCGCAGTTTGTTCTTCGATTCTTTTGATAACACATAAAAACAGCAATTATCCATAACCGATCCCCTCATTTCCTGACAGCAACGAAGATTAGCTAATTACGCCACTTACCGACCCATTAATAACTCTCCGTACTATCCATATTTTAAGATGGACTAGATATCAGAGCCGTACAATGTTTTCTCTAACACCAAGGATAGGGCAGTTGCAACCATTTTTTGACTTTGCCTCACGTTCTTCAGATCTACGAAAATAGTCTTTATATCCTCCTTACTAGGTTTGACATATGCATATTGGATAAGCTGTTCACTGCCAAAGACCAAAATTTTTCATTAATCACGTGCAACAAAGAGATACCTTATCCGCATATTGGGCATACTTTTTTAATATTTTCCTGGCTGACCGTTTGAGAGCTACGTTTCAGCATTTTTTGCTTTTTCAAATGTGAGGGAACTGAAGAAGAGAGTTAAAACTTCCCTCATTGAGATATTTTAACTATGGTAAATAGCTGCAGAAAATCCTGAATCTATCTCTGCGTAATCATTCCCAATGTCCTTTCGTGGGAGCAAATTTTAAGTGACTGGGCATTGCTACTTTTTGACGTCGATTTTTGCATAAGATATTTGGTAATCTTGCGCAATTTGGGACGCATTAATCTTAACGCAGAGATTTTCATATCTGGAAAATTTGTCAAGCATGTCGCTCTGAAGTAAAATAGTCAAAGGGTCTCTCGCTTTTGAGACATTACTTTGCGAGTGTTTGTCAGTCTTCTTCCTTGCCCCAGTTTTGCCGTGGTTTGACAGAGACCGGTTGAAATGTGCAAAATTTCTTTTGAAATGTTCTTTGGTTGAAAATTCTTGTTTTTTATCTCCAAATACGTAATGGTTGAAAATTTTTTGCTTCTTTTCTGGCATTGAAGAAGTGAGGAGGATGTTGTAATGTCTGTAGGACATCGTGCTTATCAATTCCACTTTTAATTGTTCTTTTATCATCCTAGCTGCGATTTGGGGTCGATATCGCAATGAATGAATATTGTCAGCATTTCGAAGGGATCACGATTTCTTTACAGAGGGTTGATTTGCATGGAGTTGTCCGTGGCTTGTGGTCTCGGGTTGCAATTGACTCGGTTCGTAAGCATCATTTTGATGGTTTTGTGCTGCCTCGCTTCTGCACTTGGAAATGAGCTGCATGTTGACAATTAGGGAATCAGATGCGTCTGTAGTTTTATTTGTCTTTTGATCGTAGAGAAGCCTGTCAATCCCAGGTGATTTATGGTAATGTTGCTGGTTTCGCACTTTGAAAGCGTTACGTGACGGGAGATAGTAACATTAATTGGAGAAGCTTCAGAAATAATGTTAGTCGCAATTCTGTATTTGTTTCTTGGTTGAAGGTGGTCATACAGTGCTGGTAAAAATCTTAGGGACACCCCCAAATCCCGATAAGTGCACATTAAGAGGCGCGCAAAGTGGAATTTCCACAGCATTTTATCGAGAACTAGACAGTAAATGCATAATGAAACGGATAAGTAACTGAATAAAATTTGGAAGTGAATATTGCAGTTTTTATGAATTTGACTTGTGAAAAAAGATAGGGACAGCACTCGTTAAATGCAACTGCACTCTAGCAGATTGATATAAATAAACAAAAAAGCCTTTACTTTCGTCAAGCGCACCTCTCTTGGACACGGCAACATCAAAACAGAGTCATCGGTTTACCGTCAACAATGGGAAAAGCCAAGCAGCTAACGGAAGAAGAAAAGCAAAATTGCGGCACTTTCGGTTATTGGGACTAGCGCCCGCAGCATTGCGAAACATGTCGGAAGGAGCAAGAACGTTGTCCTCAACTACCTCAAGAATATGGATACGTATGGCACAAAGAAAAGCCCTGGAAGGCCGAAAAAAATTACCGAGCATCACAAACGCAGACTCTTGAGGGAGGCTTCGAAAAATAATATGAGCTCAAGTGACCTAAAAAAGCATTGGATCTGCCGGTTTGTTCGTCTACTGTCCGTAAGGCTTTAAACAATTCAGGAATTTTCAAGTATTCGAAGATGATTGGGTGTCCACTGCTTACAGAGATGCATAAAGAAAATCGAGTAAGGTGGGCTACAGAGAAAGTCACTGGAATTATGATAAATGGCAGACTGTTTTATTCAGTGATGAAAAAAGTTTAATTTGGATGGTCCAGATGGCTACAAGTATTACTGGCACGACATACGTAAGGAAAAAAGTTATATTCGAAAAGACAAAATGGGGGGAGTGTCATGGTCTGGGGAGGGTTTTGCTCAAGTGGATCTACGGAATGGTTATTTTGAAAGGAAAACAAGACTCTAAGAAGTACTGTGAAACGCTACAATCTTATCTAATTCCATTTTTTGAAGAAAATTCCGGGTGGAATGGGTGTTCCAACAGGACAATGCTCCCATCCATACATCTCGGGTCACAAAAGATTGGTTTGCTACCCATTTTATTGATGTAATGGACTGGCCCGCTAAATCCCTGATCTGAACCCCATCGAGAACTTGTGGGGTGTACTCGCTCGCAGGGTTATGGTGGCGGTCGTCAGTACAGTAACGTGGCAGAACTGGAGTCATCAATTAGGGTGGAATGGAACGGGATTACAGTTGATTTGATGGAAAAGCTAGTGAAATCAATGCAGAAGCGTTGCATTGAGGTGTTACAGATGAAGGGGTGTAAAACAAAGTACTGACTTTGTTTTGTTATTACTTTTAGTGAGGTGTCCTTATCATTTTCCCACCTTGAATACAGTAAATTTGAATTTTCTTCCTTTTTTGAATATTTTTTTCGGTATGCTACTGTCACACTATTATGTACTGTTTTACACGAGAACGGGCAGAATTTGGGAGGCTACAGTACAGTACTTCTAGCAGTATGCTAATTTAATGGGGTGTCCCTATCTTTTTACCAGCACCGTATGTACAATAATGTTAGTACTGGAACACTATTTGGGAATAACATTAATTTGCATATCCTGTAACTGGGTGTAAAATCAACTACTGTACAGCACTGCTTTGTGTACAACTGCACAGTACTGTACAAAACGAGGTGCTTGTCCTCCACATCCTCGCACCCAATCATACTGTACAGTACAGTACAGTACAGTACAGTACAGTACTGTATTTCCAGGGACCTTTTACAGCTGCGGGATTCACATTGCGCATCCACACGGCCTTGTCCGCACGTCCATCCTCTCCTACTACTACTCACGATCCCACCCTCCCGCATCTCCAACTTCATCAGACACCAATTTTCCCGACCCTCCCTCTACCCCAAAAAGCCCCAAAAGCCCAAAAATGTCCGCCTTCATATCTCCCCTCGTCATTCCTATCCGCCCCGTCACAAAGTCCCCTTGCAATCTCCCACCCCCAACCACCATGCGCCTCGAAATCCCCACCGCCTTTTCCACAGCCCTTTCCACAATTCTCACCTCCGCCGCCCATTTCTCCCTCCATCCCACCCACCCCACACCCCACCCACCAAGATTCCCTCACATCACCACCTCAATCCCCACCACTCGTTCTATCTCTCAATCCCTTCGCCCCCAAACCCACCACTCCAAAACAAACCCCCGCCCCTCACTCCCCCCCCCGTCTTCTGTCCCCACCCCGCATCGTTCTAACAAAGACTCCCTCAACCCTTCGATCCTGCCACCGCACCCCACGTCAGAAACCCCCCGTCACACACCCTCCTTTGTCACCCAACGCCGGTGCGCACCGTCGGCACCTCCGTCGTTCGCATCGATACAGAACGTGTCATCCGTCCCAGCAGATCCAAGGTTCGATCCACTACTCGAGGATCCGGCCTTGGCAAAACTATTTGGCGAACCGTCCACACGACCGCGCTTGGAACGAGGCCAGGGCTCTGGCTTTATCATTTCTGCTGATGGCTACCTACTTACCAATGCCCATGTCGTTCGTAATGCCCAAAAGGTCACCGTTACTTTGACCGACGGTCGCACGTTTGCGGCGTGGTGAAAGGCGCCGATGAGTTTCTGGATTTGGCAGTCGTAAAGGTCGATTCGGAGGGAAAGAAACTCCCTGTTGCTCCCATGGGGGCCAGTGCAGAGTTGGAGGTTGGTGATTGGGTCATTGCTGTTGGCAACCCGGTCGGTCTGGACAACACGGTTACCTTGGGCATCGTGAGCAGCCTCAATCGCTCTTCCACCGAAGTCGGTATCCCTGAAAAGCGTCTCAATCTTATTCAGACAAGCGCCTCGCTCAACCCGGGGTCGTCGGGGGCCCATTTGTAATCAATGGGGTGAGGTCGTCGGCATCTCCACCGCCGTTCGCGCAAATGCAGAGGCAATTGGATTTGCGATTCCTATCGATATCGCAAAGGATGTCGCATCGGAATTGGCAAAGGGGAATACCATTGCGCATGCTTTTGTCGGGTTGAAGATGGTCAACCTTACTCCGGCTTTGCACGTCAGAACAATCAGGATCCGAATTCACGGCATTGTTCCGGAAATTGATGGCGCTTTGATTGTGCGAGTGGTGCCGAAGAGTCCGGCCGCGGAGGCAGGAGTGAGAAGGAATGATTGTTTGCAATTGACGGGAAGACAGTTAAAACACAAAGGATGTGCAAGGAATCATTGATCGCTCACGTGTGGGGCAGTTGGTTAACGTGCAGGTGTTGCGTGGGGATAGCCCGGCGCCAATTCAGTTGGGGATTCGAACCGGCAATTTGTCAGCTTTGAAGAAGGACCAATATGTCAAGTCCGTGCCTGTTCTCCCAGTGCCATGAAATTAGAGGAGGGAGGGCCGTTTTTCTTGGCTTGAATGAACGCGGGGCAGCTTTTGGCATTAGTGTGCGAGTATGTGACGGATGAGGGGAAAGTTTTTGGCGAAAGATATATGTACAGGCTTGAAGGGTGAAATGAAATGATGCAGGTTATGATCATGTCAGCATCGATGTTTAGTATAGTCGGGTAGAAACAGGTTATTAGCATGCTTTGAGTTATGGACAGCAGTCATGCGTTTCACCGTTTGCCTTTAGTTTAGGAGGCTCAAGACAAGAATGCTAGCATTGCACTTTATCGACTAGCTGCGTGGTCTACTGCTGGGTCCCCGTTTGCATGAAATTGACGGAATGATTCTTTTCCCCGGGAGCGTGTCTTTTGCAACTTTTCACATCTACAACGTGAAAAGGATAGACTGGTCGAGTTGCAATCTTGCCAGCCACGCTAATGCGCGTGCTGTTCACCTCAACCCAGCTAAATGAGGTAAAGAAGCAAAAGCAGCCTTACAAGAAGTGAGTTCGGCCTACGTAACCTTGGAGACAAGACTTTGAGGGAGGTGCAGTGCTACCTTGCACGATTGATAGAGAGTAATGTTTGACGCACAAGTAGAACAAGGCAACTATGCATGAGTTGAATGAATTAGTTACGATTTTCACTTGTTCGATTCTTTACTTTGTATTTGTCGGAGAAGTTTTTTCCAAACTCCTTGTCATGCCCAGGGTAGTTCATCAACGCTGGCAGTAATGTTCCGCTAGCCGGAATCTATCCCGTGTATAGTGATATTCTGCAAGGAACCTGAGCGCACTAGATGCCTCGGGGCCACCTGGCTTCTCCTCCTCCAGTCGCTTCAAATTGGACAGGTGATACTCTGCCGCCCGGTCCATGTACAATGCCGCCAGCTCCTGCTGTCTACCATCCCTGGACGCATCCCTCGCCATCTTCTCGTACAAATACGCCAACTTTGCTAGCGCAATGCTGTCGTCTTCGTCATCACAATCCCTGGCGCGCTCGTAGCATCGAATGGCCTCGTTCTTCTTTGACAACTCCTCAAAGACCTGGCCCATAGCGCACCACATGCGTGTATCCTTTGGACGCATGGCAACGCTTTTTGGTAGTAGTACAAAGTATACAAGGGCATACTTAACAGTTCGTAAGTCTGCCCAAGCCCATACCATGGCCGAAAGTCGTTTGGGTTTAATGTCAATCGCTCGTCGGTATGCCTCTGCTGCGGCGGCTGTGTTCTTCATTTCCAAAAACTCATGCCCCATCAACGTCCATGCCGACTGATAATTTCGATTCAGCTTGAGTGCACGCTGAAAGAAAGTGACGGCTGCTCACGATCGCGGCGGAATGAGTAGTAATTTCCGATGACACAGCATGTCTCTGGGGTAAACTTGTCAATCTTCATGCATCGGTTTGCCAGAAGACTCAAGTTGACCGTGTCCTCCTTGACGTACAGAATGTTGGAATACACGTCCATACCGTCGAGACTGTACGGGTGCTCCTCGAAAATCTCCATATAATACTGCTGAGCCTCATCAAACAGTCGCAAATGATACAAGGCGAGAGCTAGTTGGCCTTTGAAATAGGTGGATGTGGGGACAACATCCAACAACTCTTCATACAGCGTTCTGGCTTGCTCTGCCTGGTTGATGTCAATGAGCACGTGGCCGAGGAAGAGGATCCGCATCCAATGGTCGCCAACATCAAGGGACAGAGCCTTACGGCGGGAATTGACCAAAGGAGCCAACTCGAGCCATGCACCCCAATTGTACGGAAACAGACGCAGACTCTCCGCAAAAGCTTCAATGGCATCACTAGTAAATTGCAAGCGCTTCAAAACAACGGCCTGCAAATAGTACAAGTGGGCATCCATTTTACCTTTGGAGCGCAACTCGGAAAGTTGATGACGCAGCGGCTCTAGTTCCATGTTGAGTGGCTCAGATATGTCACCGAGCTCTTGGCGCTCCTCCTCTTTCCGCTTTTCTCCAGACAGGAAGCGGGAGTAGAGTTTGAGAAAGGTGGCCTGTGGAGTGTGAAGGTCACGCAATGCGTGTTCGGCGCAGCGATACTGCCGCATGTCAAAGTAGTTTTTAGCGAGCATGTAAGGGGGTGGCAGTCTGAAGGAGTTGGTTGGGGTAGTGAATCAAGGGATTGCGAGGGTTCGGCGGGAGAAGATGACGAGGACGAGATAGAGGAGTCCATGGCGAGATAGAGTTGGGTCAGCCAGTTTGCAGACTTGACTAATCCTCGGATGCGGAGAGGTTCGATGGCGTTGTAAACTAGACGGAGGGTGGTGGGATGGCGAAGCGGAGCTACAGAGTCGCTGGGGATGTCGATTGAGCAGCTGGGCGACGGAAAGATGTAGCCGTGGACATTAACAGATAGGCGTCCATCTCTTTGGTGTGATTGTGAGGTTGAGCGGTGGCGCAGAGGTGTGGGAGGGATAATGAAGGAGAGGGAAGCGCTCGTGAGTAGAGATGCAGGTTGTTGATGTGGTTACGATGTCGTCTCGATGGAAGTGAACAAGTGAACGATCTATTCCTTCTGGCAATAAACGGGGATTCGACACAGCGATTCTAAAATTTCAGTTAATTTTTTGGATTGCTGTTTTCAGTCTAAAAAACAGGGATAAACTGGGTAAATACGCGGACAACGTGGAAATGTTTCCCGTTTCCCGCGTGGTGGTTTCTCAACCTTTACAGTGTACGAATTTAAAATTGGTAACAGGAACATCTTTTGGAGGGAATTTACTGTAAGCAGTAGCAGTTGGGCGGTCCCCTAACCGTAAACATTGCATTACGCTCCCCACTGTATGTGTACAGCCTCTACTATGTACTATGTACTACAGTACAGTTGTACTGTACTCCGCAGGCTGTCCACACTGGTATGACTGAAATCGAATGTCGTCCTGTAAACTAGGATGTGGACTGTAATGCATTCTTATAGGTCTTGTGTCAACATTATTGAATGAACAATTCGAAATAATACAGTAAACAGTTTACATCAAATAGTTTCTATGATCGATTTTATCTCACTTAGCCGAATTAGGGTTCATAAATTAGCAAGAGAGAATCTTTTACTCTTTTTACTTATCTTGAGTGTACACCGACTGACCGACTATTCAGTTACGAGCTAACTGGATGGACCACATCGGTCACGTGCAGTGGGGCCCGCGATATGATGGCCATAGCCACCGACGACCACAAAGTGCAACTGATACGCTGGTAGATGCGTGTGCGAATCGTAGCGTGTGTGTGGCATTTCGTGGCTACACGTGGCACAAACTCTTCGATAAATAATGCGGTATCCGGAGAAGGGGCACGAGGGAGTCGAAGACCAGAGGTTGGAATCGGAAACCTGGGTCCCGGGAGGGACCAGGCGCCTTGACAGCTTGTGCTGTAGGTCCTGGATCTTGCGATGGTGCATGAGGGCGGCAGCCCCACCGGCGACTTGCGTCGCTTTGGTGATGGAGGTCTGCTTGAACGGAGACGTGACGGCGACGTCACATGCAATGGGTCGGTCTGGTAGGGCAGTTCAGTGTCACGGGGGGATGCACGAGGAGAATGTCAGCGGGCCTGTAGTCCGTCCCGGGGAGGAGATTCTCAGCTTCGAACTCGTAGTCAAGGCCGGCGGCACGGAACACGTGCCACGCGAACACATTGCGAACGGAGTTGTGGCGGTGAATGCGCCCGAACTCTGAGACGCAGCGGTCGGCGGCATGGTCACCGTGGACATCCATGTCCTGCTGGCAGTGGTGGCATTTCAATGGCACCGAGTCTGTGTAGACTGGGAGACCGAGGTGCCTGCGCAGCATGATGCTCCAGTGTGCTGATGACACCTTCGTCGCTGTGGTGGGGTGGGCCCATAAGAAGCCGCCGCACCGGTGTTACGGAAGGCCAAGCCTCGAATCCGGCGACGTGTGGACGTGTCGGAGTGGCAGCTAGGATGGCACTCTCTTCCATAGTTCATCCTCCCAAAACTCCTTTGCCCTGGCTTCTTGCTGCGCCCGATTTAGATGAGATTGCAGGTTGACGGGCATGGCGGCAAGGGAGGCGGGTTCAAAGGGGCCTAGGTCGGTGGCAAACGGGTCATCTTGGATCTGTCGGACGAAATCGCGCAGGGGCCGGCGTGCCTGGTTGACGAGGAAATGTCGGTCCCCGTGCCTGTTTCCCAAGGACGGCGACGGAGCGGGGTGTTGCATAGTCAGCGGTGCGTAGGCGGGCGGGGGCAGCTTCCAGAATGCTGGCGGCGACAGCGCGTGCAGTGCAGGGCCAATCCTTGAGAACCCGTGCCCCCGAGACGGAGGGAGACAAGCTTGTTCCCATGCGTCGTCGGTGAGGGGGACCTTATGGAGCGTGCGTAAGCGGCTCGCTGCACTGAGTCGAACTCCCTTGCAGGCTCCGCGGCATGCTGAGGGTCCGCAAGCCGAAAGGCGTGAAGCACCCGGCATGCGGATGCACATAAGGTGCATGTGGAAGCGGGCCCTGGGGTCTTGGACCCTTTCCAGCAGCGCCAGGGTGCGACGGCACCCCTCTATCTTGCTGCGTAAGAATGTTTTCGTGAAAGCAGCGTTACCCAACGGGGCCCCGAGGAGCTCGAAACCATCGCCGGCGCATTCTGCAAGCGGGAACTCGGCCAGGAAAGCAGCGCGATCAGCTGGCGGAGTGTGCGGCCAGGAGATGCGTGTCTTGCGAGGGTTGATAAACAGACCGAATGAAGGACCGTAGAGCGCGAGGGACCGTAGTGCTCGCCGTAGGCCGTCAAGTGACCCATGATTGTACCGTCGTCGGCGTACCACTGATTTAAAATGATACCCTCCTCGTCGGCGACCCGCCTGATGAGCGGTTGTATCGTCAACGAGAACAACAGCATACTCGCAGGGTCCCCTTGCTGGGTTCCCTGGGCGCTAGAAGCATCTTCTCCCGGTTTGGGACGATTAGCGGTGGTCGGGATCGACCGTACACCATGTTTGCGAATCGGGCAAGTGTGGGGCACGGGCTGGCAGCATGTCGAGCATTGCTTGCCGATCGACGCAGTTGAAAGCGTTCCGGGCATCAATGAGGACGGTGGCGACGTTTGGATCCGACGACACCCTTCGCAACATCGTGCGAACGTCATGGACGATCGCAAAGGTTTACCGAGAGTGCCGAAATTCGTAACCCAGCACCCGTATGGATCAACGGTCATGAGATGCGACAGCACTGTCGCGATGAGACCGCCCACGTGCGATGCAAGCACCAAGGGACAGTGTTGTGGCTTCGCTTGCTTGTCAGGATTTGCTCGTTGCTCTGTATGTACGGCACGGTTCAAAGAGGGATTTCTGTATTCCTGCTACCTTCGGGTCTGGTATACCGCACTACTCGGTTCTATTGCACTGATATAGTGAAACGACGCAAATTGCCGTCTTTAAGTAACAAATAGTTTCCCAACAGTGGACAATCTGTAATGGCCTAGGCCTCTTTATCTGCGAGCTTTTCCTTCATACCGTTGTCGTGCTCCTTGGAAGTTTCTGGTTTCTGGTTGGTGGTACAATTTATTTTTTTTCCAATAATACCTCCCGATAAATGAATTGCTTCTCTCTTTGCGCACCCAGCCATTGTCACTCCCTAACCGCCAAAATATTTACGCAACGAAAGTAGCCCTGGAATTGTCCAATGAAGTAGTTACTTTACTGTACACTACGGTATGGTACCGTACTGTACATGAGGAGAATACGACATGATTGACGGCTACTCGATTCCAGAGTACAGTGTACTACTGTACGGTATAATGTCCGAAACATCAATTGCTAGCCCTGTAGTCGGATCCTGCAGTGGACACCGTAGAAACCATTTGATGTAAACTTTTCACATTAGAGGATTTACGCACTGCGAGTTTCGTGATAGTTTTCTGAAGATCATTCCAGGAGAAGTTTTTACGAATTTCGTGATTGAGTAAATTTACGCAGTTCGTGTGGCACTTTTCGTACTGAGTACGAAGGTATCGTACTGAGTACGAAGGTATGTAGGCAGCACCCTCGTACTAAGTGGTACTCTGATACAGTGACGAGGCGTGATGGAGACCTTGTTCCGTGGTGAGGTGAGGCCGTGCGGGGTATGGTGAGAGAGGAGGATTAGGCAAGGGTTTTTTGCGACAACCAGGGTGAGAAAGACTGCGGTGACGAGATGTGACTGGCAAAGGGTTCGTGGTGAGATGAGGATGGGGAGGTATGGTGAGAGACGAGAATCGGTAAAGGGTTTGTGGCGACAGAGAGGGTCGGGCGAGTGTGAGTGGTGATTGCGAGGCCGGTGACGGCGAGTCCAGTGGATTGTGGAACGAGCGGGCGAGTGATGGAAACGGTGACTTGGATAAAAGTTTGGTGAAGATTGGCGGGATCTACTCGAAAATACTTTCGTTTTTGGAAAAGATTACAGCAAATTTTGTTTCGCATTCAGACCAACTTTTTGTGGACTCTGCCACGTGTGAAGGACAATTACGAAAAGCAGGACAGATTTCGTGGTGCGTAAACTCTCTATTGTAATGAAAGGATACAAGTACTGCACGGGAGAGACATGGTCTTCCTCCCTTCATTCCCTGGTGTCTCCAAATTTCATTTTTCTCGTTGCCCTCCCTCCATTTAGTTTCCCAGTTCTAAACTTTCCCGTTCCAAACTTTCGCGTGCCCGCTTCTCCGGAGAGATCCTTCTATCAAAACAAGCACTAACCCCCTTGCAACAACCCCTAAGCCCAGCATGGATTAAGAAACGCCTTAGGTAGCAAAATGACGGCCTATCTACACAAAAAACGAATTCCTGCTTGAAAACTACTTGAACGACTCTAAAAACACCAATGCGATACACCACTGCGTCCCTTCACACGATCCAGCCCCGGTCGTCCTTGCTGCGTATCCTAGCCTTTTTCTACTTTGGACCCTGTTACTATGAAACTGGTCCATGTCGCACATTACTGTTCCCATTCCCCCGAGATCCATTAGTGACCTCTCCATTCTTAAATCTATGGACCTACCTTTTCTTTCAAAAAAAAATCATACAGTCCATTTCCTTAATGAATTAGATTTCAGAGTAACACTCCATTTTCTATTTTATGTTTGAAGATTTCGTCCTTCAAAAAGAAATCTTTCGATTCGTGATCCTCTGCGTCCTCCAAATTCAGTTCCGATATTTTATCGAGCAGCTTTCTTTTATTGCCCTGAATGCCCGCAAATTCAACGTAGCGAAAATACCTCGCAGTTTTTATATTTCCCTAATGTCGTGAAACTTTTCGAAGACACTACCCTATTTAAGTTCGATATCAACGTCGTTTAAGCAAAAATACTGCTATCAACCACCTTATCGGCTTACCTCCCTTTGTCCTAAACATGAAGAACCTCTGCTCGCCTTTCACCGTCGCCAAGTCATCTTAAGCCCGCCATCCCGTCACTGCTCTGGCATTGATGGCCACTAGGCCAACTGAACACGACGACAACCATAAAAAGATGGACGCGGAACGAGTTTCGGAAAGAATCCGTCGTCATTATTTCGAGGGGCAGAGGAGGAAGGGGAGGAGACAGAGGAGGTAGGGAAGTCGGGTTAGGCCCAGGCATATATAGAGGGATCGGAAGCTGAGGAAGATTGGGTGGACCAATGGGAGTCACTGGTGTACAAACGAAGAGGGGCTGCTGTGAAAGATGGAGTGTGGATCCCTATAGTCATTCTTACTCTAAAGCCACTAGTGCAACCCAGTTCCTTTTTGTATCCATATAAATCTTAGACAAAATACCTTCCTTGGAATTGGTGGATTCATATGATCCTCAAATAAGTTCCACAGCACTTATACTTTACCAATTTGAGCCTACTTTGGGCCATTCTATCTCTTTAATGCAGCAAAAAAAGGAGTAATCATCTTGTAGGTTACTATTTTACACCGTCCTCCATACTCCAGTGGCAATACAGTCAACAAGTTTCGTACCTTGGTTTACTTTCATGCCGTCAATTTTTTTATCCATTTCGGAAACGTAACAATTTTTAAGGAGAAGTTTTTTATCTCTCAACGCGCTTTGATGTTTTTTATTTTTTCTGTAACAGAAGGATTTAATTTGATTGATCGCGTCGGAAAAATTCTGTCTCACGGAATTGGAGAAAACTCTCGATGTGCGTTGAATGGCTTCTGCATTTTTAGGTTATTCAGATACCATCTTTTGGGTAAGGTCACCGGAGTTTCTCCTTGCAGAGATTCTCGATGTAATCTCAGGAAAGCTTTCGACAGAATTTATTGCACTTTAATATCCCTTGTTTCCCTACAATATCCTGGAATATTTCGTATTCAGGACCCTCGATTATCCGTTCAGAACTTCTATGTCCCAGTTTTCACTGTTCTCTCTAGCAAGATACAGCTGTTCTAGTATTAACAGTGGTCTTGAAAATATGCCTTCCAGGTCTAAATCTTCACGTTTTTCGAGTAAATCACGCTTCTGGTGATTCTGACCAGATTTAAGGTAACCTTTGAAAGGCCTCTGAAAAACCAATCTAGTGTCACAAAACCGGAGTTTTAATTCTTTCGCAGTACTTGCGACGTAAGTTAAGATGTTCAAATCAATGGTAGAAGCTGTGCTTTAAAAGGTTTGTAAAAAACAATGCTCATGTTGGACATGACGGCTGTTAATTTCCCCAAGAATTCATTCCTTTTCTCCCATCAATCTTATTACCTTCTTGCTGGTATTTTTACTTAAATTAAACAGTAATCCCTGCATTCTTCGCTGCATATTAAAGATATAAAAAGCCGTGAAATTTTAGAAACAGAAAAGTATTAGTTTGCTTTTTAATTTCTGCTCTGAAGGTTCAATTAACATTCAATTCCAATTTTAGAGTCTTTTTCGGAGGTTTCTATACAATTCGTGGTCTGCAATTACGATATTTTAGATGCGAGAAGAATTATTTTGGCGTAACTGGCGAAGAAGTGGCCTCCTTGGTCCTGGCATTAGTTAGAGCTTGGCATCCAAGATCGGTAGTTTGTCTTTAGGTAAATCTAGGCGGCTTAATATATGCATTTCATAGGACATCAAGTAATTGAAGTTACATTCCTGTTGTAATTTAGTGCCGAGTACTTCTTGGAGAACTCATCTATGTGTCATTGATCGTCCACTGCGGAGAGACCTTATAAAGAAATCTATGGTGAATAATTCTGTTCCATGAAAATTTGAAGCATAGAGCCTTCTGTACGTATTTTATTGATTGGGATAGGACATGTATGTAAATCGCCTCGCAAATCTTAACATGATCTGGTGGTTCATCAAAAAAATGTAAGCCTTTCAGATCTGAGATCATGTGTACGTCACATTCTTGAGTTGGAAATCCTCTGCATTTCATTCAGAGTTACTGATTTCGCTATACCTGTAGTAAAATAAAGAGGTCTGGATATGAAGAGGAAAGGGGAGGAATAGTCAGAGGTACTGAGCTTGAATATTGGTATTGCGAGGCGGTCTAAGGGAGAGTGAAGATGATAGCGGTCAGAAAATCCTTAAGGAGATTAAAGCAAGAAAAGAGCTTATGGAGACACGTTTTTTTGTACAACTGCTTTTAGATAGTCATATTTTCTTTTCTACAATTCAAAGTGGAAAAGTTTTCATTCTCACAAGTTTGAGGCTAAAAGTTTTCAAAAATATGTAAAAGCCTACATATTCATGCCTTTCTATGCCTTTTGGAGGGTGTAGCGCCCAAAATCCGACATCCTTACCTATTCCCATCACCGCATGCACGGTATTTTCCCTCGTGCACCACGTAGTCATACTCGCACAGCAAGTTCTCAGCCCTTTTCCCAGCTCCTGCCTCTTCGCCTCACCCTACGGCCTCCTCCCAATTTCACTCTACCTCTCCCTCAATATCTAACTTGAGAATTTGATATCTCGAACTTACTGAATGGACGCATCCGGTCCACGGCACATACAAAACTAAATAAATGCATACTTCCACACCAACAATCCACATTATCTTCCACATATATACCCACCACCCTCACTCGCACCATCACTGCGCCCCTTGGCGATCGATGCCTCAATTTCCTCATCCGTTTCATTCTACACTTTATCGCTTTCAGGAAAGGACCTCTACATTGAGGCCGAAGTCTGGTCCACTGCGGATGAAGTCCGCCTCGAAACCCCTATATTCGACTCCTTGCAAGAGATTATTTTGAGAAGACTGCTGGTGTGAAATGTTGAATAAGGACCGTTTTAGAGCACTCGCAGTTAAAACTGATTGCTCATCTCATTTATTTTATAAATACTATAGTCAGGCACGTAACTCGGCGTCAGGACTAGGGGGAGATTTTTATGGTTTTTAATACTGTAAAAAACAAAGTATTTTGCACTCTTACATGGCTCTCGTCTCTTACTGATGGTTAGCAGCTGTTTTGTTGTACATACAGAGATGAAAACCGCAGGCAAAGTATAACACAGCTTTATTTTATCGTAGAAGGAGATATCATTAAATTTAAACTCAGGCAGTGTTATATTTGGACTACCGGTTCATCAGATGCTCCAGTGTTTTCTCGTGCTTTACATATGATGAAACAGCCTTTGAGCTATCCTGCATGAGTGGTGATATGGACAGAGGGCGACTAATTTTAGGCTTTTATATCACGGGATATGAAGTATGCCGCCTCAAAGAACATCTTTTTACACCGTTCTCGAATGTATTTTCCAGCCAATATCAGGATGATTTCAATGTTTAAATTCGTCTCTACGTATACATACCAAACAGTATTTTGTAACGTTAAAGAGTAAATGAGCCACATTTGAAAGGCCTATAAAACTTTAACTATGTTGAAAGACTCTAATTAATATCACTGCCATGAAGCGATACAATTGTTATATTTAAAATAACTCTGTAATTGAAGAAATGGTGCTTACTAAGGAGGCATGGGATGGTACTTTCGGCCGCTTAAATAAATAAAAGGTGCCTGGATGGTGTATAAGCTTTGATGTATGGAGAAGTTAAGGACGTGGGACCAACTGCTCGGAGTTCTGAGAGGATAAGTGTTATTTTTGTAGGCCGCTCCGACCACTTACGGCCACCCGACTGTACCTCCACAGAGCTGAGTCGTCAATGCAAGGAGATTTATATAAACGAAAAAGTTTATTAATAACAGCACATAGTATGTGATACTAAACATGTAAGCGGATTCATTGATGTGAAAACGGCCAATCGAAGGGATTTGCAGGGATAATAGGGATTCGAACCGACAATTCGGAAGGCTGTGAACCGGAAGATTTTCGGAGGTTTGCTACATTTACCGAAGACGTTAAACATCTTCATTCTGTCTAGAAAGATGTGGTGAGACCATGGAACAGACATGCAGCATTATAAGAGAATACTAGCATGGCATAGCGTTGTAATAGTATTTATCTCGCCCTCGATATATGCCAAGTGATTCCATTCGCGAAAGCTTTCGCCTTGCATTTGACAGCGGCAAATACATTCGGATGCCATCCTCCAAGAACGTAAATTGTTATAAGTTTCAATCTGGACCAACTATGAAATGTAGAAATAAAATTCTTGTGAAGTAGTGCGTGAATCTTCTACAAGCTATCATGACCTTAATCCAACATATTGATTTCGATTTCTGTCTTCTTCCCCATTTTAGACCTTTTGATGTCCCTTGAGACACTTTTAAAGCACCCGCTTCCCACATAATTAGTACCTTAATCCAGTTTTCTATTCTTTACCTCCATCTCCTGAGTTTCTCTATAGTCCAAAGATCATTATCCCTTCTTATTCCCACTTGACTCTGCCATTCCCTCACCAATCATGTGGATCCTTACATTCATATATTAAGATAAACTCCACGTCCCCGATCTAGCAATAGTTGTACGGGGTTGATGGAGGGTTCATTTTGTTGCATTCCATGCATTTGTAGTATTATAGGAATAGAAAATCTCTTTGTCTGTCATTCAGTAACTCGGCTATACTGCACCAATTTTTCGATGAGCTTTGTAGCCTTTCCATGGATAGCTACGGCACGGACTCATGTACCCCTATTTCGATATATCCCTAATTATACCGTAGAATAAGACTGTACGTGTGTATTTTGGCCGTCAATGACACTCGTGCTCTCAAAATTCTGGATAAGCCCAGGAACAGGGCTATATCATTGCAATATATCTTCTTTATCACTTAATGCCAGCTAAATATTGGGATAAATAAATATTTAACAATGCAGATCAATCTTTGAACGACCAAAATAAACCTTCACCCTCTCGGATAGACTTTGGAAACAATCTCAGCATAAATACCTGGGATTACCAAGCTAGATTGGGGCGCCTACAACTAGTCGTCATAACTAGCCTTTGTTCGCCGTTTTTCCGTTAGTCGCCCGAGTATTTTTTCTTTAGTCTAGCTTCACACGTATTATATCGGGTTCAACCCACATTTATGTCTTAGGTTGGCAGTTTACCCCTAGATTTAGGCCGTTTCGGTAGTGAATCCTGTTTTCTATAGTGCCGCGTATCCCTCGCCGACCTTACAACATACTGGTAATAGTGCTTTTTCGTCCCTTTTTCCTCTCTCTCAGCGGGCCAATACTATTCAGTTTGTTTTTCGTGGCGTCCTGTGGCTTCCTTGCGTTGGATAGTGGGACCTTCGAACAGTTTTCAAAGCCCTCTCTGGGTTTGGCCGCAAAGTACGTGCGCTTCTGAAATCTACGTAGAAGTGACCACTTCCACACTAGCACATTGGTCTCCCGAAGTAGAGGAGCTCTAGATCGACCACGTTTTTGGTCTTGACTTTATTGTTGATAACAACTGGGGATTTTCGCCTTATTTTTTGCACCTTTATCAGAATTGGCAAGTAGCGACTGCACGTGTGGTAACTTCATTTTCCAAGTATCATACAAGACTTCCTTTCCCAAGACGGTTTCCAAATATCAGCCGTTTGAGTCCAGCGATTTAACCAGCAGCTGTAAAACTTTCCGCGATTTCTTTTACCGGCCGATTTACTATTTTCTTTGTCATCTGAGCTGGAGGAAGTTACACAACCTCCCTCTCCGGCAAAATTTGCAACATCAGTTCCCATTGTAACAGTACCTGTGGGTCCGCATTCTCTATGTACGTCCTAGTTTTCCCCTTAACCGCCTGAAATTCGATCTGGGTAGCCCGTGAGATCGCGTTCCCCTGCACAGATTCGAGGTGACCAATCTTGCGATGCGAGCCAAAGTTATAGCGGATTACCGCAAGAAGATGATTGGGTTACAATTTTTTTCATGAGAAAAGTTCTGGCATTGTCTAGGGAGAGCAGAACTTCCCATACTTCCGTGCAGGAAACATTGAACGACTATCTGTTGGCCAAAGTTAGTCAGTGCAAGTTTCGTTGTACGATCAACTGTTTTAGCCTTAAGTGATCGATTTTATTGTCCTATGTAGGAACTTAAGGGTAATTTAGAAGTGATCAGGTCAAATATTGAGGTTTTAAGAGATTTTTTACTTCAACTAAGACCTTTTAGCCATGCAAAGCAGGAAATTGTGTCGCAAATTGGCCAGGAAACTAGGCTATAGACAACTCAAATACATCGGCCGTACATATTACACTCTCAAGGATTATCCGCTGACAGAGGGGACAGTCACAGAAACTTGATCGCAGGAAGGGCGCATACAACTCCGCAATAGATGACTTTCTACTCGTTAAATGGGGCTCAGAATTTATACCTGCCATCGGTGGTCTAGAATCTATGAATAAATTTCAAGAGCCTTTCTAGCACGTCGTATCTAACATAGCGTATAATTTGGTCTAAATGAGGCAGTACCTTTCACTTTCTGAAAAATCTCAGCTGGCGAAAGTGGGCCAGTCTATTAGAGCTTCATTTCTTCACCTGTAAAACTTCTGCTATAGTTCCTACGAAAATTTAAGGATCCTACAACACCCTGGGAACTCACTAATGTTATGCTGTCAATGTGTTAAGTACTTTCCTCGAAGGGAGTAAAAAACTTTTTCATGACTAAGTAGAGGGGGTAGTAAGGCAGTCGTACTCCATCTTGAGAAGATCGGGTGCTGTCACAATGAATTCTTGGCCGACGGTAGTTCAAAGACTTCTTAACAGATATTTTAGCTAGGAAATGCTGGCCACTAAATATAATTATGTCACGAGAATGCGTCAAAAGGAGAGAGAAATGAAGCCGAGTTTGTTGAACATATCCAAGATGCCGCATTAGTATGTCCAGATGTATGCACAGACCAGTCACTGATTTACTTTATTGTGAAAGGTTCGAATACGGAAGGTCATTCCGCTGTGAATGAATTTTTTATGCACAGATCCGCTTGGAAAATTTTTCTGATGTTCGACGGAATGCCATGTCAGTGAGGACACTCATTGAGCATACATTAATTAATTCTTCAGAAGCAAGGAAGAAACAAATTGTTTTTTGGCCCTTGAAAAAGCAAGAAGAAAAAGAATTTCCTGGGAAAGATCTGTTAGTGAACAGTAAAGGACCTTCTGTCTTGACAATGACGATGAGAAAAAGAGACGTACGGTGAAACGGTCAAAGGAAAATCTTTGGAGATTTTCCCATTCCAAACTGGAATAAACACTGTTGAAAACTCTAAACATCTAAAGGGGACCATTTTATGTTACATGGTGATTAGAAAACCCCTAAGTCAAATATATATACTGTATGCTGTTTCCAGTTCCTTGAGGCTAACTATTCGTGAGATGCAACCAATATGATCGCAATTAACAATTTTTCACCACGTAACATCATTCGCAAGACTGAGTTATTTACCAAATAGTTACTCTCAATCTACCCCATTGACCAGGGCCGTCGCTTGCGGGATGCTAACCGGAACTCCTTGCAGTTCAGCAGATTCATAAGACGTACGGTAAGGTTGGCCACCAGATCCTGGAGAGCCGATTTCCTTGTGGCTGCAGACAATTTTTCTGTTCCCTTGTTATGTGGAAACTGCTGCACAACGCCTAATGTTCCGAGCCTCCGATTTCGGGACCATAATATTGAATTCTAAGGTGAAGGGTCCGTCCCCATAAAATTTAAGTCAAGATAGCGGAGAGCGAACTTCGTAGCCACAGTAACGAGAAACTCCATTGACGGGATCGAAAAGTCTTATTAAAGAAAGATTCTGGATTCACACTGGACTTTCTCTTTACCTCGATACAGGCAGCGATAATGTCCACTCGCCCACAAATGTATGTCACCCGCTCCAAAAAGTTAGGATCACCCTCTATCTTCCTTGCTAGATTAACGAGATCTAAGTAATATCAATGCACTCTTCGCGAGTAGCAAATATCATATGATTTCCCTATGAAGATGAACGACGACATGTAGAACTGCAATTCTCTAAGGTAACCTCTTTTTGCTTCTTCAATGAAGTTCTTGGCAGGCACACCAAAGTATATGGCGATAAAAATGTGTCGGAATCAGGGACCTCAGTATAGCACGGAGGTCGCTGAGAGTGTTGGACCAGACGGGAAGCGTAACCTTTGGGAAACCATCTTCGAAATGAACACGATCTTGCTTAATGATATCAGCTGTATCTGCAACAAGATCTCTCCTACATACTGTCTCTATTGCTTACCAATCGTCGAAGTCCAATGTCATGTCGCGTGTAAGATTCGAAGCTCGAGTCCCGATCATAAATATCTTCGAGGGACTTTGACTGCCCAACGGAGGAAGCGGAAGACAGTGAAGATTGCTTTCTGTCAAAGGGGAAACTCGAAGTCTCCAGGTAAAAAGAGAGAGGCTAGCTCCACAAATTGAGTATGGTCTTGGTGAAGGAGTAAGTTCGTTTCGGCCATGAAGTTATGCGGAATAACATAAACCGGTTCAAACAGCTTAAATATGGATAAAAGCGTGCTGATGGATCTACAATGTGTTCATTGGTATACAAGCTAACGCCGAACTTGGAATAAGTCCAAGTTTTCATGCAACACATTACAGTTTTGATAGAACCTGTAGTGCAATGGGCACTCACACTGTACTGCCATCGGCAGAGCTGATTTTGGTGATCTTTTTATGATCTGATTCACTGCTAACCAGCAGGCACTGTACAGTACAGTACAGTAAGGGCAATTTTCTTTTGTCAACCACTATTGTTTTTGGTACTGCATACCAGTGCTGCGCGGAAAAAGCTTTCGGTGGAAACCGCGGAACGGTTTTTTCTACGGTTACTAAAAAAATAAAAACCGCGGGTAGATGGGTAGTGCGGTTTTCGAAAAGGGAGAAAATCACGGATACCCGTTTCTGCGAAAAAGTCATTTGTGGCTATTGCGGTTAGGCGGATACACAAATTCTGCGCAAACCGCCTCTTTGGATAGTACGGATAAATAGCGGGAAACCCGCCGTTTTCGCGGTTATTTGTGCACGGTTATCTAAACTTTTTTAAAATTTTGGCCAGGAAGATCACTAACCGTATAAAACTCACAATTTTATTGAAGAATACAACAAAGAAAGGTGTCGTGGTAGAGTTGGGTAATACCAATTCAGTATACTGCGAGGTCTCGGGTTCGACTCCCGGCTTTTCTGGGTAAGTGCTGTCAAAATGACGATTTCTGTTGGAGTTCCAAGTCGTTAGAGGGACAAAGTTCGCTCCATACTCCATTGAAAATAATTGGTGTATTCAAACTTGAAATTGTTGTGGCGATAATAAGTCTCATTCCACAGAATGAAACCTGAAAGGTAGATCATAAATTCAGCCGCCAATACGAAAAGTTTCTAAAATTAATTTTTTTGGATCAATAAGTTAATTTTGCTTCCAGCTTTTCTTGAATTGAAAAGGTATTGGATACAAGCCATGCTGCGATTGTTTGTGGCGTGCAAAGCCTTCCTCAAGGCTATGGATTCGAATGTCAATTTTACTTTGCCATCTTCTTCCCCTCAATCGAGCGGCCCTAACATGCAAGTACAGCCCCCCTTCTACTTGCAATGGTGCCTCTGATACTATATCTGGAAAGTAATGGAACAGCGGAAGAGGCAGCAGGTGCTAATGGATTGGGCATCTTCGAAGACAATCTACGTTCTTGGCAGAAAGCTAGTCTAGGTAGAAAACGGGCATTTGTTTGGGGGTTTTTCGTTTGCAGTGATGCCGCGTTGATGTCTTCAAGGCTAGAGCACTTAATGTGAAGTGTATAATTTGCAGTGGAAGTCTGATGTGGAAGATTGAGAATGGAACCTCGTCTTTGATTAATCATGTCTCTGTGAAGCATAACGGACCTTTCAAAAGCATGAAAGCGCAAGCTTCAAATATTCAGGGAAGGAATTTACCAGTCGAAGTCCATTTCGAAATCAAGGACTGTAGTCTCAGCAGACATTCGGCGTTTCACAAGATCAAAGGCGTATGGACCAGATCATCCGTTGCAGCGCAGCTTTGAAAAAAATGTAATGCTCTATGTATGCAAAGGACTTCGCCCGCTCAGTACTGTTGAATGCCCACACTTCCGAAAGTTGGTCGCTGATTTGGACTCCTCTTTGCGACTTCCTTCTAGGAAGTCCTTCACAACGAAGATGCTTCCCAAGTTTGCAAACGACACTAAAATGTCGATTGTGGCAGAGCTGTCTAGTATTCCTGCTGTGTGCATAACATTTGATCTCTGGATGTCGCATGGATCTCAAGACATTTTCTCTGTTATTGGGCATTGGCTAACGGACTCGTTTGAAAGAAAATCATGCCACCTGCAGATGATTCAAATGGATGGTACTCGTGGAACGGAAATCGCTCCTCGTCTCCAGCAACTACTTGATGAATATAAGCTTTCTCATAAGGTCATCGCTTTCGTCACAGATGGTGGAGCAAATCTGAAAGTGTGCTCGAGAGAGCTTGGTGGACTAGTATCTTGTACAGGTATTGGAGTTGATGCACCGTTTCATGGGCGATGCTGGGCCCATATATGAGCAGTCTCTGTCGTCAGGTTTTGAACGAATCGCACTATGAGGGCCTTGTACATGTGAATCTTGGTGCTATCAGAAGGAAGCTTCAATCTGCGATCACGTGGACTAAGAAATCGGGAAAAGGAACACGATTATGGAGGGCCTCCTGTGTGAAAGCAAAACTCCTCCTATCAAGTTGTACTCTCCTGTTCAAACTAGATTTGGCTCTATCTTCATCATGATGTCGCAGGTGCCCAGTACAAAGATGCAATTCACTTTTGCTACTCAGATGCATCGAACGTGAAATAGTCACCGTGACCCCACTAATGCGGAGTGGGCTGTAGTACGATTCGTCGTTCGGTATATTCCCCGCTGTTGGAGAGCTGCATTCTCAATCAGAGTCAAGAATTTTGGTCTGCGCTGATAGCACATATAATGCAATGTCCTTATATCAAGAATATCGTCCGGCCGCGATTCTTAGCACACCTGCTGCAGACATGCCAATCGATGAACTTCGAGGAGAGCTCTCAATTTGGGAGAGAAACGCTAGCGTAGCAATTTGCGAGTACATTGAGGACAAACTGCCCACAATATTTCAAGGACCATTATTGACGAGCACCAATTTGCGGGAACAGCATGTCATTCTATGTTTGATGCTGGATCCACGTTATAAGTCTCTGAAGTGTCTCTTGAAAGTCATATCGCATGCAGAATACTCTCCCTAATCTCGACATATGACACGATTTTACTCAAGTACATGTTTGAGGCCCATCGAAGGTCACGTTCCACCATGGATGTAGAGCCCAATACCGTTACTACTCCAGCAACTGATGAGAACGAAAACCCTTTTTTTGGAAATGATGGCACTGCCGAAGACGAAGATGCAGCATTGCATTCTTTGTTAAAGCAGGAGCTCCATAACTACCGCCTTGCTCAGTATCGTTCTGAAAATACAGTACAGCTGCACTGAATTGGCTTGCTAGTCAAAACAGCACTTTTCCAACATATGTCGTGTGGCGAGCGTTCTACTTTGCATAACGGGATCTCAAATTGAAAATGAGAGGTCATTTTCTATAGCTGGAATTTCACTAGTAATAGAAGAGCATCTCTATCTACAGACAATTTGGATCTTATTATGCAAGTTTATCACAACATGTTCCAAATCTGGAAACAAGGAGACGCGGAAATCTTGCGGATCATTGGAAGCTATCGCTGAGCAGGAAGCGGAGATGGATGTAATGCTGAAAATTTGAACACTGAAGATATCTCACAATAAAACTGCCAATTTGCTTGGAGTCTTTGTTTACTCGTTTTACGTACGTGTAGCAATACCCGTCCTTGCCGTTCGGTATCCGCGGATATCCGAAGACATGGTTTTCGAAAGAATGATGTTATACGGTTTTTGCGGGTAAGTATTGTAGATATCCGAACCGCGGTACGGTTATGCTATCGCAATATGAGCGGCTGACGATACTACGGTTATCCAGTACTACGTTGTTACCTTACGTACCAGGATACTAAAAACCATCCCATTAACCGTGGTTAACCGCTACAAAACGGTTTTCCTCGCAGCACTGCTGTGTACCCACCCGATGGGGCTTGAGTGCTTGCAATCTGGACCATTCGGCCCCCAAATTGGACCTGATATTTTCGCAGGTGAAAGGTAACTATTGGGCCAAGTGTCGAATTTTCTTATTTCTAACTTGGATCTCCCAAACTTCACTCGGCCCGCCGTCGTAGATAATCCTAACCTACCTAACTATTATTTATACCTACCTGGCCACTAGGGCCCCAGAGTAAACAGCCACCCCGGTGTTGGCTCTGAACTTGTCTCCCAACTTCCGCCTTTGCAGAAACCTTGCCAACGGCAACTTTGCCTATAGCCACGTTTATCCGCACGGGTCCCCCTTTCTATTTCCCGGCTCTCTATCCAATATTAAATTACCCCTTTGTTGTTTGTTTGTGATATTTAATCACGCTTGGCGCCCCGGACTCCGGCGTCTATATACAAATAGGAACTTCAAGGTTGTAGTTGGTGATAACATTCTTATCTCCAAAGGAGATATTCAGCACAGCTGACCCACTACTACATCTTCTTTGTCCAGTATTAAACCCCTGGTGTCTACGGTTCTTTGGAATCGATCCATACCAAGTTTCTAGCATTCCGCGGACCACGGCCCGGCCTTACAACCCGGAAGACAAGTTTACCTTCCAGCCGTCCAAGTAGCTACCCCGCTCTTCCAACTCCATTTCTTCACGCCGTCGGCGAGCTGTGCTACTGCATCGCAGGGTGCTTAAAGAGAAAGAGGGAAAGCGAACACCTGTGGGTCTTCGTGTGTGTGTGTTGGGTTTCTCATTGTCTGACGGTGTTCCGTTCCTAGACGAGAAGAACTGCGCACCGCGCATTGCACTACAGAACCCCATCGAAATCCGGCGCGAGGCATACGGAGTATCATACTTTGCTGTGCCGGGAAATGGAAAGAGGTCCTCGAATCTCCGCTCAGTAGCCTTGGTGTGAAAACAAATGTTTCGTCTATAAGCGCGACCTAGTTACGGATCATCAAGCAGCCTGTAAAGGTTCAAATATTCAGTAGAGACATTTTTGACTAAGTTGATAAAGTTTTGAGATATTTCCTCTACGGAGGTGATTATCTACTCTGGAGAGGATACTCTGAGTCCCCCATGCCGTCATAGATTGGCGAAAAGTGTACATATAGTTCGCGCTCATCAATTTTTTATTTTCTACAGGAATCTATCAATGTATCGTTGGTCGACTACTGAACAAAAAATTCACGTGGTTCGCGGCACCCACCTATTGAAAGAGGTATATGTGCCCCTCGTTAGTATGCCGGGCTGTACTGCCCTGTCCTCGACTTTCATTTTTTTGGAACAGTACAAGCAGTTCAAAACATGAATTGAGCACGTGCAGTCGATAGGCACACGATTGGTCGACGAAGAACCTTTTTTTGGAATTCACCTGTGTAGTGCAATTGGCACTCGTACCGTACTGCCACCGGCAGATCTGGTTTCAGTGATTTTTTTTAGATCCATTTTTTATTCGTGCTGGTACATTGTTACCAGCAGAAACCATACTGTACAGCAGGGGCAATTTTCAATTGTCGCCCACCATTGTTCCTGTTACTGTATGCTCATCCGAGAGGGTCGAGGGCTTGCAGTCCGGACTATGCGGCCCCCACCTGATATTTTCGCTAGTGAAAGGCACTTATTAGGCCAAGTGTTGACTTTAATTATCTCTAACTTTGATCTCCATTACTTGACTGACCTTAAATTTACTTACGCCGCCGTCGTAGATAACCCTAACCTATCTCACTGGTATTTATACCCACCTGTCCACTAGGGCCCCAGATTAGACAGCCACCCCGATGTTGGCTCTGAACTTGACTCTCTACTTCCTCCTTTGCAGAACCTTGCCAACGGCAACTTTGGCTATAGCCACGTTTATCCGCCCGGGTCCCATTTTTATTTCCCTCTCTCTACCTAATATTATAATACCCCTTTTGTTGTTTGTTTGTGACATTTACCCACACTTGGAGCCCAGGACTCCGGCGTCAATATACAAATAAGAACTTCAAGTTTGCCGTTGATAACAACATCCTTATCTCCAAAGGAGATTTTCAGCACTACTGACCCATTACTACATCTTCTTTGTCCAGTGTTACATCCCTAGCGTCTACGGTTCTTTTGAATCGATCCTTTTCAAGTTTCTAGCATTCCACGGACAACGGTCGAGCCTTACAACCCGGAGGACAAATATACCGTCCAGCCGTCCAATGAATCACCCCCGCTCTTCCAGCATCGCTTCTCCTCGCCGTCGACGAGCTGTGCTACTGCATCGCAGTGTGCTTAAAGAGAAAGAGGGGCAGCTAACTCTCTGTTGGTTTGGTTTGTGTGTGTTGGTCTTTTCATTGTCTGACAGGGTTCCGTTCCTAGACGAGAAGAACTGCGCACCGCGCATTGCACAACAACCTGTCCACTGGGTGCATATAAGTAGAAAATGGTGCATAAAATCGTCGTTTAAATCTTCATGAAGGACTAATATTTGACCAAAGCGGTTCTAAAAGAGGACAGTCTACCAAAAGGGACATGCTTTTGCCCGTAGGTTGGAATTAATTATGGATACGATGTTTTCTCGAGAGTAACATGGTTGCCGGGTTATCTGTTTGGACGTAGTGGCGTTTGTCACAATTTTGTTCTGAG
Organism: Kappaphycus alvarezii; assembly: GCA_002205965.3. Lineage (NCBI taxonomy): Eukaryota > Rhodophyta > Florideophyceae > Gigartinales > Solieriaceae > Kappaphycus > Kappaphycus alvarezii. The sequence continues at coordinate 707,032 of NADL03000007.1, forward strand.
TAAAATCCTTGGAAGTATAATTTGATGCATACAGAAGTCATTATTATAGCTGACACTTACCGCTGTCGGTGCCAGTTTATGATTTCTTCAGACGTAACTGCACCTAGCATCAATTATTACAGGTCAACTTAAGTACAGACAACTGTATATTTAACTACTGGAATGAATACTGTATTACCTACTTTCAGCCAACAAATAAAATTCAAACTCCGCCCAACAGTTTGGACGGGTACCAAAAGTTAGGTGCCTGCCACTCAGAACTTTAAGAACCATGAATGCGGTCCAGAAAGTCGAAAAGTCTTGAATCGTCGAGCGACAGCTGGAAGGCAACTCGAACCTTCGTGGGACAATTCAGGACTATCAGTCTCAAAACAATTTTTAATATCGAAGAGCATTCGCTCATAAATTACTACTGCACCAAGTTGTGCATGAAAGTACTATAGCTCGAATAAGATTGTTTCATCAAGAGGTAACGATAGACTACAGCCAAATAACCGGTCGTTTCAAATTAAGTTGATTTGTGTTACTTCTCGTGCAATTCAGTAGCTGTCGTGAATAAGTTATACTCAGGAATTTACAGCGAGCTGGTTTTCAAAAGAAGCGAAACTGAATCGATCCATTAAGCAAGCTGAAAATTCCAGTGAGATTATCTTGCCTGTCAAAAGAAGAAAAGACCAAATGGTAATGAGTCGTCTCGTCCTACGTATCACTTGACAGATCGTAGTTTCCCCTCAAGGTATGCTCTCCTCATATCCTCGTTTAACTATTTTGGGCAAAATTCAGGAGCTCCTTGATTGTTTACAGCTCCCTAGAAACTAACCAGCTTTCAATCACTAACGAACTTGACCTCTCGAATCTTGATGGGTTGAAGTAGGGGTTAGGACATTATGCATGATGTTTTGTGCCCAATTTCCTGCCTTCGTAATTTCAACTCAGGAAAATACCGGAGAACGATCTTCCACATATCTTTGGTAGAACTTCACGTGTTCCAAGTTTGTTTTCTTGCCCCCCATCACAGATATCAATTTTTTAAAAAATGCACTCTACTTTCGAGAATCACTTCGACGTATTCGGCTATTTTTCAAAGCTATCTCTGGGTCTAGCTGCGAGTTACCTGTGCTTTGCACATCTACGTAGAATTGACCACCCCATCACTATTACAAAAATGCTTAATACATTAATGGTATGGGGCGATTCTGGTCAGTGTGAGATGGGCTACAAACAAGCGTATAATGGACAGAAAGTGGACCGGGACGGTTTGTAGAGCAATCAATTGTCCATGAAGAGTTTATTGTTGTCAGCAGTGGACAGAATAGTTGATTGGGATGGAGCCGGGCCGCGGAGTTGTGCTTTGTAACAGATGGGTGACGCGGGTACAAATTATCTGCAAGGTGTAGAAGTATGGTTGCAAGAGACGTGTAAGGTGATGCTTACATTTATTTTGATGCAATTAAATACTCTACGATGGAGAATTCAATCAGGTGTAGTATGTGCATGGGTGACGTGGATGTTAGTAGTAGGGAGTAGCTGTGCTTGGTGGCCGGTGGGCAAGAAATGGATATGAGTGGGTAGGATTGGGGATTGGGACGGTTGTTCTGAAGTAATAAAGTGCTCCAGAGCGGGGGTTTATTTGGATACAGAGTATGCATGGTTAGAATGTTGGTGTAGGGAACCGCTTTCTCGTAAGGGATGGGCAAGATAGGGAGAGAAACCGGGAGGGGTGGAGATATTTTCAACGGGACGGACACCATGTTGGTGCGGTTGTGGCTGAGAGATTTCATGCTGAACGCTCAAAGGCCGGATTGAACACAGAAGATCGCCTTTTACTTCAATAACAGCTGCTGTAAGCCGGGCCCCCATCAGACTTTAGCCCTTCGTGTCCGCAAGAAGTGCAGCGGATATCCACGAGAGTACGACTTTCATTGAGACAGTACAAAAGATTCTAAAAACTGTATATATGCATACGGTATAGGCAAAATCTGTGAACCAGTGGCTAGTTTAATTTTTTCAATTACCTTTACCGCCACAACCGACGATATCTTTCAAATATTAAACCACCCCAAATTTCCCCTTTACGCTTCAACCCACGAAAATCCGCGTAAATTTCGACTACACTCAGTAGGTAAAAAGACCTTTACGTTTACAACGTTTACAACGTTTACACGTGTACTGAACTACTGTAGTAGTGACCTCGAAACAATGCTGTACCTCTGTATTGCACTGTCGGAAATGCTTAGTAGGAAAACTAGTGACGGAATTATACCCCATGATACTGTACTGTCCAGTACAGTACGTTTGCCGTGCGCCGGGAGGTTGTGAGACAAAACGCAGATGACGTGACCGTGGCAATTATAGTATGAATCGCTGCACCCCTCTTCAGTCACCAAGCTTTCCATGTGCATCACCACAGGACGAGCCCAGACATCACCCACATTCCAGACTTGCATACTCGGCTACAACGCCGAGTTTCCGTCAGCCTTGACCCCGCGACTCTCAAGTCTCAGATTACACAGCTTGACAGGCCCACTGTCACGACACACACAAGTACTGTATGTACGACAAAACAACATTCGCGATTGCTACACAATACGCAACCCATCGCCAGGTACCGTCGACTGCAGCATGACAAGACGCCCCAACAGCGCCATGCCACCATACCCAACACGGCATGAATCGGGTGTCACCGGTAACTCGACCACACCTCCCGGCCGCAGACCACCGGCACCCACCCCAACAACACTGCACATCGACCTCCTCCTCACCACCGCCACCAGTGTTTCAAAAAAAAAGGGTGTCTTTTTGCGGTGTAGCATAGCACGGTTTTGATGTGATGACGCGCAGTGAAGGCCCGGGTGCGGAAATTGCGGAGGCATGTTATAAAAAAACAAGGGTATGATTTGGGCAACCGGGGTGCTATTGTGAGGATTCGAGTGAGGTTGACGCTGGGAGAACAGAAACATACGTGGCATGATTGGGTTGGCGGGGCGTCGGATGCACATTTGTGCATGTGGTGTACAGTGCTGTAAGGAAACCAGAGTTTCGTGCAAGTGGAACCGGAAATGTACAGTACTGTACTTTGCAACATGATCCACCCGTCACCGGAATGATTCTTTGTCCCCGCCCCACCCTTTGCACCGTAATCCAGCTACTGTACAGTACATACTGTACAGTACACTCTTCTCCACACAGCGGCGACAATGGCAACTGTCATTTCGCACTGCTGACACCACCATCATCATGACTACCAGCTGTATTTCAACAGTGCTGTACAGCACTGCACTGTACTGTATAGGCTACAGTAGTCCTACATCACACATCGAGTCAAGCCCGCACAAGCCGAATGGCACGCTCCGAGACACCAACACGCGCTTGCAACACAAGCGCAATCGCAGCATAACACCAGTGCACCACATGGTAATCAGGAGCGACGATTGCGGACAAAGATGCGGGTTAGGATGCATGATTGGATGCGCCACCCAACAAATCCCCACGCACATGCCCGTATCGCACGCGCCGCATCGGCAAGAGGTGAAATAGGGGTACGATTTTGGGGGTTTGGGGAAGCACTGTGCGATGAAAGGAATGAGAGGTGGTGTTTAGGTTGCGCAGATGCTCTGTTGTACGTGGGTGTGGGTGTGGGTGTGTGGGGTAAGGGGTATGTTGGTTGGTAGGGGGTCGTGAGAGAGAGAGAGATAGAGAGGGAGGTGTGGCAGGGATGAGGCGTGGGAGTGGGGTTGGAGGTTACAGGCGGGTTTGTACAGTACCGTATGGGTGTTTGAGTAGTTTCGGTTTCAAGGGAGAGAGGCCAGCAATGTGAGTGTAGGGGGAGTGGGGATTGTGATGTAGTGCTGCACGATTTGGAGTTGGCAGCTATGAATAGAATTGGGAGGGGTGTGTGAGGTCGCCTGGCGGGGCTGATGGTAACTAACTTCGTTTGTGTTTTTGGTTTTGCCTTTGTGTTGTTGTTTTGCCGGATGTATGCATGGGTATACTGTTGAAGGGTGTATATGCCAACCGTACCTTTTTTTTCGGAGAGAAAAAGTAACACAAGGCTAGTATGTTTGTGAAATGAAATGTATTTGAGGATATAATACAGTATAATCTTTGGCAGGTTAATATGCGAGAGAGCCTTTTTTCGTCAAAAAGCAAGTTTCACGCAGGATTGCCAGTCACGAGACTAACCATTTTCACTCTTTTCGCGCATAGCAAGCAGTCAAATGCAAAAGTCGTTATAACAACACGACACGACAATGGTAGCGCGTACTTCTACTTGCCATTTAGGCATCAATACAATGCTTTTAATAATATAAAAAGTGCCACACATTACCTACTTGCACTTTTGTTATGCCAAATCAAACCGGTCATGCCAAGAGTCACCCATCCACACTGCGTGTCACACTTGCCGCTTTCGACAGGAGACGAATCTCCGCTCCAACGACCAATGTCAAACGTGAGCTTCTTGTCACCACCGCACACATATACTATCTTCTAACATTTTTTCTCTACGACTATCTCTATCGATTTATCAGGCCAACATATCTTGCCTTTTCTAAACCAGCTTCCCGGTGCATCAACTACAAAAGCCCCGTCCATAAGACACTTCATACCTGCCCTCTTGCAACAGCGCACAAAACCACAACATCACATCACTCTTTTCAGCATTACGTCATGTTTTCAACATCACCACATGACGTCACCCATGACGTAATGCTCCGCACAAACTTCTTAACGATTCTTACTCGGCCCGTCTATCGTCCCTCCCGACAGATCTAGATCGTGCATCAACTTCATGTGACGAAGCATATCGTGTTTTCGGTTAAACGCCGTGTTGCACACCTTGCAATTCCACTTGGCCTCCCTAAAATGCACGGCCCGCTCATGTGTCAACAGTTAGAACGGAGCCCAAACGAAAACCCACATTGACTGCAACGGAACGGACGCTCCCCATCATGCACGGTCCGGATATGTGCTTCCAAATGCGTTTTCGCCTGAAACTGAAACCCGCAACGCTCGCATGGAAACTGTCGCACCTTTTTGTGAACAATCTATCCCACATCACACACATTCCGCCCATCGCATGCACACAACACATCAATCGCAAAAAGAACACACGTTAATACTTGCCACCCATCCACTCACTCAACCTTGCCGCCCACACAAAAAAAAGTAAATCTAGTGCAACGTACCAAAACATGCCTCGTGCGTCGCTCCTTGCCCCAAACAAACGTCCACAATACTCGCACGCATGCGGGCGCAACTTGTCATGCACCCTGCGAATGTGCCTGAAAGCTGTCCCCTCTGTGAAAACGTCGCGGGACACTTGTCACACGGAAACTTTTTGGCCCCGGGCGGCTTGGCCGACGACGACCCCCTATCTGCCGGAGGACGCGTCGACGGGATCTTGTTCTTCCTCTCCGTGGAAGATCCACTGGAATTCCCACTCCCGTTCAACCTTGCCGCGCTCTTACTCCTCTCCAACCTAGGCTGCCTGTCCTCCAAATGGTGCAAAGTCCCCGCATGTGCGCTCTGAGTCCTCATCACGTTGCCCGCAGCGGATCGCATCGTAGCTTGTGCACGCGCGCGCTTCCTCGGCGGGCATCCTCGGTGGATGCCGACACTTGTTTCTCACTGCCTTTACTGCCTTGGAACTTCTGCTACCCTTACTTCCCTTTGAAGACTTGGATCGGCGATTTGTGGTGATGAGGAAAGGCGGGGCCTGGATTCCTGTCGGATTGGCGGGGATGTTTGTAGGCGGGGGCTGGGGCAGGTTGGGGGTGGACGGGGGCGGGATGGGGTCGTGGAGGACAAAAAGGTGCGCCTGAAAACTCGGTGCGACTCGATGGAGAGAGTCGGGTTGCGGGGCGAACGAGTACGCAGGTGGGGTGTGGAGGAGCGATTCTTTCGAGCGACGAATGAGGCGAACATTCGCTTGAAGAGATCATCATCGGTTTGGGGCTGCATGATGAATGGGAGAGATCACATGCGATGGAGAGTGGTAAGTGACTGGTGGTAGGAGGGGCTGGTTGGGTGATGGAGGATCAGCGGGAGGGGTGGGAGAGGTATTTATAGGGTGGGGTTGGGGGTTGGGGTTGGGGTTGGATGAGTGAGTGCGGGGAGGGTGGAATGGGGGTGTTGGAATGGGACAGTTGGGGAGAGGTCGATTGTCGGGGAGGGGGAGGGTAGGGGAGAGTGGGTTGCCGGATGGCAAAGGGGGGGGGTTGGGTGCGGTTGTATGAGTGGTTGATTTTTTTAGCGGAGGGAGTGGATGTTGGGTAGGGGGAGGTTGGAGAGAAGGAAGTGGATGGTCGGAAAGGAAACAGCGGGCGGTAAGCGGGGAGAGAATTGGAAGTTGGAGAGAGATTGGGAGGAGGGTGATGATGCGGATGCGGGGTAATTAAAGATTTTGATGGATGGGTTTGGGAAGATTGGTGTGCGGTGATAGGTGATATGTGGTAGTTCAGTGCAGAGGACGGCGGCGGGCGGCGGGCGGACGGACGCGGACGGCGGACGGCGGGGAGTAGGAGATACGGGATGCCGGATACGGGGTACGGGATACGGGATACGGGAGGGAGGGCAAGAAAAAAGTAAGTTATGGGGAGGCGTGGATGAAGCGAAAGACGTCTGGCTGGCCGTCTTGTGTAGCGCCAAACTTTGCGATTAAGGCTTGTCGATAGGAGCGGATTGATACAGTTGTACAGGAAGTGCATAGGCATCGAGTGTGCGCATTATGTGCGGCACAAAAAAATGTATTTTATTATACAAAGCAATAGAGCACTGTTAGATTTAGTACAGTAGGGTACAAAAGGACAGCGACAGAGTTTGTCGGTCACGGGAAATCTGGTGCCCTGGGTACAGTGGCAGGGTGCACAGCGGTCACCTCGCCTTGACAATCGATGCTAATTATTTTACTTGTTTTTCATTTTGTATTAACCATATGATAATCTCGACTGTTTCATGGCAGAACGTAGACACGCCTTTTTTATCGCTTTTCATATCATACGTTTGATATCTGTTGAGCATTCTATTTAAGGCGCATTACCAACTGTACTGTACTGTACATAATAGGAATACGAAACAAAAGCAAAAGAAATTTGATTCTCCCTTTTGAGCCAAAAGTTAAAAAAGAAAACGCTTTCCAGATTCGTGGGAAACGCAGTCATAACCGTTGGTTGGGTACCCTCCCCAAAATACAGTTTATTGTAGCGCACAGTTGCACAACTTTTGCATTAATTTAATATTCAAAGGTTGCCGCTCGGTTAAACATGGTTCTGGTACTGGTACGGACGGTACTGTAGACAATCTAGCCCACTTCCTGCAGTACTGTACTCTACAATGACCTTTGCTATCCTCACGGTGCCGTGTAGAAAATTCTCCTCGACAGTTTGACAAATGCAAATTTAAACAAGACAACGGAAAAAGCCAACCGCCACCCGTCGTGTGTATAGAAGACGAGGCATTCCTTTGCTTTGTGCACAGCGGTGACAGGTGACTGCATACCGCAGCAATTTGACAAGGATAGCGGTTCTTTTTATCTTTCAATTTTTTAAAATTAAAAGAAATTATTATTTCTGTGATACGACTGAAAAAAGAATTTTGATGTGATGATCACGATGATCGCAGATTGTGTTTTCGACTTGATCGTCTTGCCCTACTGCACTAAATTTACTGCCGGTCAAGACGATACACAGAACGACGGCGGCAAGGAAGAATTTGTTTTTCCGGCCCTAGGCGAAATTTCGCCCGATAGGTGACCCACCCTAGCTGTGTACTCTGAATTTCAGCCGATGGCTGAATACCAAAACATTTAACCCGAAATCCTCCGTGCCCCAGCTGGAGTGCAATTCTCAGGGCCAAGCCATCGCCCGTCCCTCCCCTCTTGCAGAATCATACCGAGCGCACAGTGGCAGGTCACACAACACGGTGTCGCATGCTAGGCTGCGGCCCGCAAGCGGCCACCGGCAGAAGAAAAAAAGCAAACCGTCCGCCAATAAACCGTGTTGCCATATTTGGAACCAAACTCAAAAAGCTGCAGGGAGACGTGTCCCTTTCTGGATCAGTATACCGTACAGTACTCAGTTTGCATTTGACACCCTGTGCGGGTTTTGTGCCAGGCTGTCACCCCCCCCCTCGTCCCCCGATTGCTGTTGATGAAATATCCATGTTGAGTGTCTCGACATACCGTACGATAGGGCGTCGTGCGTGTGTTGCGAGACAGTTTTCAACTGGATATTTGTCGACGGCACTTTGCACAAGGTGTTTGGTGTCTGGTTGTCACCCTCCGTGTCGCCCGATCCGAAACGACATTGTATTTTCAACTAACGTGGTTTCCTTCCTCCTGCAGTTACTGTATCTGATCATCAGATATCTAGCAAAGCAATATACTGTACTGTACTTTACTGTAATGTACCGTGCTGTACAAAGCAATCGTACAGTACTCTGCCCTGTACAATGCAATCGCTTTGTCAAGTATTGCACTGTACTGTACTGTACAGCAGAGCACTGTACTATACTGTACAGCAGAGTAGAGTACGCTTGACAGGGACCCGAGGTTTTGGCTTTGGTGCTTACAGCAGAATCCCTTACGCAATCCACTCTGTTTCCCGCTACAGTAATTACTACGGCTATGGCAACGGCTACGAGAGAGACTTTTGACTGCAGATGCCAGATGCCAGATCTTTCTGGGTGATGTTGACATCAACCGCCGGCCTTCTTTTCCATTCAATGGTACAGTGCCGTGCTGTACGTCAGACATACTGTACAGTAAAGTTGGGTACTGTACAGCATTTTGTGGATGCCAACATTCCTACTTGTCTTTGCGGCAACAGTTTGATCGAAATTAATTTTGATTCCAGCGCACCAATGTTTCGAGTTTTGACCCAACTCGAGGTGCTCCGTGTTGCGCACAAACATTCTTTTTCATTTTCCTACACAGACACACATGCAAATTGCTTGTTTTATACTCAACAAACATTGATCTTTTACTCAGCGCGTCCATCATCATCAAGACTGGGCGCACAAAATGTGTGCCTCCATTCATTCCCCCGATCACCGCTTCCCCTCCCTCCACTCTCAATCGTTCCACTCCCTTCCACGTCCATGTCCACGTCTATGTCCATATCCATGTCCACGCCAATCACTCTTTGCGATAAGGTTACCCCCCCAACATTGTGTTGATCCAGTAGGATACGGTACGGAATACCTGCGTCCAGTCCGCAATGCCGCAATTTCTATTTTCTAATCCCTTTCATCGACAAGCCTGCAACGGCAATCTGTCCCAACCCCTCTTGCTTTGCAATTTGCAGAGACTCCCTCCTCTCGATCCGCACTCACCCTCCCCTCGCATCCAAAAAACAATTACTTGTCAACAGTCGCCGACTGTCTCTTATTTGACACATGGCAATGCCGTGGTTCACCATACCCCGTACCCTCCAGGTCGTTTACACTCACATCCTCCAGTCGCATGTACGTATACCTACAGTTGAAAGCACCAATCTCGCTACCGCCCCCATCTCCACGTGCACCTGCATACTGTAGATGATCATGGTGTATCGGTTAAATGACTTGGAACTCACAAGAGAGAAGATACAGTGACACCTCTGATCGGCGCAAACATACGTACAGTACAGGAAAGTACTGTACTAAACCGAACCGTGGCCTGATTTGCGCTTGTACGTACAGTACAGTACTGTACAGTATGGGCGCAATGCTGCATCATGCAGCAGTGCGCAGTGCGCAAAATGAACATTGGACCAAAAAAACATTCCGTTCGGTTCCACCGTCACCGTCGGCCAACTTTGTAACACTGTCCAGCCTGCCGAGCCGCTCGACATTCCCCTACAACACTATGCACAGCAGTATGCTCCCTGCCCCGCGCCCCTTGTTTTGAATCGTTTGCTTGGCATCCACCGCCTCGCAAAACCGCACAATGCTGCATCATCACCTAGCTGATATACATACTTGATACAAGTATGATCGCTTTTTTATTACGTCTTTTGCAACTCATTTAAATTCACACCGTCATTCCACTGTTATCTATCTACAACGACTATTTGCCCAGTTTACTGCGGAAACCGGTTTTCAGCCATCTCTACAGAAAAACGGTTTTTCAAAATTTGCACTCATCGCTCAAAAAACAACCTCGCACAAATCTACACTGCTGTAGCTGCATACTGTACTGTACATTGTGGCTTTGTGTAACTTTTTCTCACGATTCTTTCCACAAAATGCCAACTGCCGCCCAACTGTTTACCAAACTGACATTCTCATCCTGCACACCCTGTCATCACACGGCTTGTTTCCACACATCCCCAACAATGCCCTCCATATCATCCACATCACCCATCAACGCTTGCAGCTTGCCAACGCTTTCAACTACTGTAACATATTCTCTCATGACAGTCCCGCCCCCGTAAGCCCTGTAGCTGCACGTGTCGTGTCCTCACCCACCCACATTTTCACATTCAACCCTCTCTCATCCTACATCCCTATTCCTCGACCTTGACTCTTTCAACCTAATCTCTTTCCCACCTTTTCATTCTCACACACCATTCCCACTTTGACATACAAAGCAAATGCCGCGTCATTATTGTACACACACCACCAACAACCGTGGCTTCCCGTCTCATTCACCGTGCCTAGTTCATTCTACAGCCCGGTTGACAGTTGCATCCTTTCAAATTAACGCTGCTCCACCACCTTTCCAAATTCATTCCATGGAAACCAGCAACTCCGCGGAAACACCCCACTCGCAGACAAACGCTGTTTCTCTCGTGTTGAACAGTAAATAAACTTTATCGGCCGCAACCACAATGCCATTCCCTATCCCTTGGTGTGTTCCTGCCCACACTTTCAACCTGTCAAACCCGTTTCCCACACTTCAATTCAATCCGCCATTGCCCACAGACAAACGGAGACACCATCCTGTCCATGCTTTTGCATTATCACACACCCTTGTGTACCCATCCACCATCTCTGCCAAAAAGTACACATACATCAACCTTGTCCTCGTGATTACAACTGTCTCGCCCTGTACTACTGATCACCCGCATCTGCAGCCTCCAGTGTTGCAAATGAAAACAGGCCACTCAAAAACACCCCCAAGTCTGCCTACCTTTTTATCATCACTACACCCGTTTCATCAAACCGCCCAAACACTCCTGCACAACCTCCACTTGCCGAGACGCAACTTGGCTGGAGGAGCACATCCTTCGTCATCCTGCTCGACACACCCGTGATCATGCCTACCCACATCGCACAAACTGCAAATCTAAACTCATCCTCTCCCCTTGCCTGACCATTCACCACACCTCGCACGTGCAACACAACAACATGCTCTTCTGTTCAAAATCACAACAATGGCTCCTTTCAAAGCCGCCCTACCCAATGAGTATCCAGCCCGTCTGCACCTGCCTGCCCAGGTGCACCGCAATCAACCAAATGCACACGCCGCTCACCACTCACACTGTAGCATACCTGCACCATTCACGCTATCCCTGTTCTTTCTAAAACTGCATTCCAGTTGAATGTTGTACAGCTAGTACAGTATCATATCACACAAATTACACACAACGTTCCGTCGTACGGCCCTATGCTCGGTGGACCCTACGCACCGTGCGCAGTGTGCATATCTTTTCATCGCTTTGGGTTCTTGCAAAGAAAACCCAAAATTCACCCGTCTTATCCCTTGCGCATCAGGTGGAATCTTAGCCTGACCAGGCCTCTCCCTGTCTTTGAGGATACGTCTATTCAAAACCATGCGACATTGCACAATTGTACAAAGCAGTTGAGTCTGTCACACTGCACTTGTTGCGCACTCTGTAAATTACAGGGAATACTTTCCATTTCGATGCACCCTGCACGAGGGCATATTGTCCTCACCTAACGGCAATCTTACCAACGCATCGCATTCGAGGGAAACAGCTTGTACGAGTACATGCCCCAGCCCTCATTCCTGGGAGAATCCCTCTGCGTAACAGAGTGCATGTACCATGCGAATTATTCCCTTTGCATATATTTGTGGGCATTGTCCAACTACAGCACACCGGACATGGACACTTTTCTGGTATGACCCTGCTGCAGCCTTCGAAATATGGTCTGCACAAATTTTAACGACCCAGCCGTTAGGGCAAACCCCAGTGCGGGAATAACCCAGATCTGTTGAAGCTGGCATAGCACCGTTGAAGGCTGCAATAGTGCCTTAAAAGCCATAATTTACAGCCCAAGACGTAGGTGATAGTGCGACGGAGGTTCATTGATCTGAGATCCAACATCACTCGACTCAATAATAAATTGAACTTTTACCAGAACGGTCGGTGAGCCCTGGGCGTTTAAGCCTTTGGATCGTTGAGATCGCTGCTTGACGACCTCGGTCTTGCATCCCGTTTATCGAGAGTAGATTACTCTCAGTACCCGCCGGCCAAGCTCAGGGGAACGCAGCCATCTTCTTTGCTACCCGTCAGAGTCCAAACCAGTCTACACAATACCACCGCCTCCTCACCACCCTCTCTTCACTTGCATGCAGTTGAGAGCCCACGCTATGTCACGCCGAGCCCTTGCTCTAACCTCTCCGGATTGACATGGACCGGCTCGATTCAGACCGAAAATAATGGGTACTCTCTCTCTCTGAGTAATCGGAGCACTGGGACGACCGTACCTTGCTTGATGTCATTGGAATACTCGAGGTAAAACTTGCAATCATTACGACTTTGGCCGCCGGGATTACCAAAAAAATTGCACCCGGAAGTTGCGCTTTTTTCAGCAGTAATGGAACCGTTTTCATTCTGGATCTTGGCACGCCACTAAAGATACGCGTTTACCCTTGCCCAGGCGAGCCATCGGCCACTTGAGGCACAGATAAATAACTCAGGCGGGAGGAGCTAGTGAGGATAGCAATGCGGTTCAGTAAGAACAGTACGAGGAAGATGCAAAAGTAGTAATCTCCCCCCTTAGTTGCCCAGCCGGACTGCTTGGATGATGAATTGTTCTCGAAATGCCCTCTACATTCGTTTCTTGGTTGAAAAGATTTGTCTTTTCAACCAAGAAACGAACTGCAAAAGTGAGGGATATTTACTCACTACTTATCTAGAGTGTACTTCGACTGATCGACTACCACCTGAAATGAACAATCTTTTCGACAATTACGAAGGTAAAGGAGGAATAATTTGAACTGAACGCCCGTCTGTCTGAGAGAAAGAATTGATTTGGTTCTTTAATTTTTGAAAAGTGCTGTTCGGCTATCCCCGGTGTATTTTAGACAAGTTCAGGATAATGGGTAATGTGAGTCATGTGCCTAAATGGCTAACTCGAAGCCTTTCAGCCAGGCATGATGCATTGGACATCACTGCTGCTGCCGCATGCCTCTGGTTTAAAACCGCTCGAACTGTCCCGTATGTTTCCATTGCCCTAACAGCCACGTTCCGCGCCACGTCGGTTAGCACTGTGTTAGCAGAAAGTCGGCGTAAGAGAGATATCCGACGCCCACTATCCAAAAACGGAGGCGTTGCGAGCGACAAAAAAGCTATAATAAGGTAGTTTTGGGAAAAAATGTGCTGCATACGGACGAGATACCCAGGGCAACCGACTTTGTCCGAAAAGGGCAGGCTGCACCTTCGCCTTGCGAACAACAGATCCGCTTCCGTGTACGTTGCAAGGCAAATGCAATGGGCTGAAATGGAAGAGGGCTCGGTGGTTCCCCAACAATCCTAAAGGAGCAGGCTCTTCCACCTAGCTTCGAGGCTTGAGAGCCGTTTATAAATTTTGGGCCCGAAGATGACTACCAACTTCGTTACTACTGGAGTATCTCTTCTGAAGTTGTCTTCCAACTTCCTTGACCTCTCCATGAGGAAGCAGTTTACTCAGCTTATATAGACTTTTGGCTACCCCTAAAGTCCGAACAAAACTACAGAAGATACTAGGAAATGCATAAAAACACTTTGTGTGGGTGATATACTCTAAACAAAAGATACTTAAGAAAACGAACAATAGTTCTGGTCCTCTTATTTCGCATTCTCTAGATCAGACCCAAAAAACTCCTCCAAAATATCCATGCTGCCCAAGCAGTCCCACAAATATCTGCGAACTGCTCATAACTTGCTATTTCTCCTTGGAGATATCTAAACCACTAAAATACTCCACCGGTTCCAGCGTCGGCACCACTTGGTCATTGCCGTCCAGCCCGGCCCCACCATTCCAACACTTCCATGCCTCCCTTTCTCTCTCATCCTCCTTGTCCTTGTCCTCATCCTCGTCCTCATCCTCGTCCTCATCCCCCTCATCGTTAACCTCGTAGACCAATTCCGGGGCTGCCACTCCTCGAAGGTCTCCCCAGCTCCCTCCTCGACTTCCCACTCCTGCCCTCAGGTACCTCCTCCGCCTCCTCCTCGACGAACAAGCGACGCACGAATTCGATTCTTTTTTTTGTTTGTCGGCGTAGGTAGTCATCACGGTCAGTAGGTCCCAAAGGGAGTAGGGAATGGAGTTTAGGGGGCGGGGGTGGCGATTTTTGGTGATGGAGGCGGAGGGGCGAAGGTTGTTCATTTTGGTTGTAAATGGATGGGGCGATGTGGATGGAGGTAGAGGGTGCGAGGGGAGGATATTGTGTGTAGGGGTTGGTGGATCTCAAAAAAGTTGGGTAAAATGGGTTTAAGTACACCTTAGAGGCGGATGGAGTCGGTACTAAAGTTAAAATCGAAATTGCAGTAGCACATTTCGTGAAATTTCTACGTAAGGAGTGAATTTGATGAAGAAGGTAGATCAAAAGACGTAAACTGCTGATTTGGAGGAGAGGATACAGTATTAAAATGTCTAGGGAGGATGGTAGACAAATTTGGAAAGGATGGTAAGCGGAGCAGGGGCGGGAACGTTGTAAGTTGCTGGTCCCTTTGGGAGGACCATTTCCTGTATTACAAGAGGGGGGACCATTTCCTGTGTTACACACTGCGTAGGCGTCTGTGTGCCAGCCCCCGAGGGTGGATATAGAGATGGGCATGAGTCTGCTCCGTGCGGAGGTCGTGATAAAAGATTCATATCTTCTATGCCTTGCAGCCTTTGCCGCGTTGAGGGATGTGAGCGGGTTAAAGGTGCGCACTCTCCTGTTGGATGGCGCGAGTGTGTTGAAAAAAGTGACATCGAAGACATCCGTGCCTCCAGTCCTGAAGGTGCAGTTACAAGCGATAGGGATACTTCAGGAACAATTTACAGTGCGACAGGTGATTGAAGGCATGACAAACAGACAGGGGTGAGAGGGATTCACTGCTTCACTTTTTGTATCGCATTAGAGTGTTACTACGCGATGAGATTTCACCAATAAACTCTGTTCGACTTATGCCAAATCCGAGCCTGTCTTTACTAGTACCCTTACATGATCTCTAAAATTGCTTTCTCCCGTCAAGAACGCATCTCACTCGGATTTTTTTGGATCTTGACCCCGAAGAGAGTTTCAAATACTGCGGGCTCTTATCCCTTCCTATGGAAAAGCGAAGAGCTTCAACCTGCTCACGAGCCTCAACGCAACGAACGCGGAGAAGAAGCAGAAATGCCAAGGATTTATTGCTTAATTGCCAGGAAAAAGCAGGCTTGTTCCAGTCCCCATCTCAACGCTCGTAGGGTGGCATCTGGCTGCTTACTCCGTCGTCAAGGAATTTGAGGGAGCTGTCGCCAGCTGTGCGATGGAACGGGGTTCGACGGTGCAAGGTTTTCTTTTACAGCGACACTCCGCATTGGCAGTAACCTCCCAACCGCCTTGTTTGGTTGCTCGTCTCTCCTCTGCTTGCTGGTAGAGTGAAGCGCCATCTGCGCCTGTCACAACCTTTCAGGTTCATGCTCATTACCACCATGCAAATTGATTGAGTATCAGCTAGCTGATCCCTTACAGGAAACGAATCCCCCGTGCCCCCAATATTGCGGGTAATCCACGCATCGAAGCCTGGACAACAATGTATTATAAAAGGCGTACAAGCCTTTTATAATGGTATATATAGAGAAGAACAAACTCCTCAAAGGAGGATTGAAGGGGCCAATACTGCGGTAAGTAACAGCGCAAATACGTGCTTTTATAGGCGACATACATTAGCGTGTGCTGTAAAATTTTAACACTTTTCTGTTTCGCCCGTACTCTGTCCCATGCTGGACCTCGAATCGTAGAATCCAAAGCTCTACTGGAAGATCACATATACCTCGAGATAAAATTCTGATGAGAGCCCCGCACTTTCCGATCGTAAAACATTCTATGGGATTTTTCGAGAATCTTACAAACTGACGTCAGAAATGTCATTCCGATGATGGCTTGACGGACGAAATTTACGTTTATCATCAGTCGTTTTTCCAAAGTCAGATATCAGTTTTAATTACTTCGAACGATTTCCTACGGTATGTAAACAGTGAGAAAGTTTTTTGTTCTAATAATAGACTCTAGATCATGATTAATTACGCAAGCTGTATCAAACACATCAGCCCAAGAGTAAACCTCAGTAGCCTAAGAAAGTCACAGCAACAATACTACTTTTTGTGACTTGAATATGAGATATCGTTGCATCTGTTCAATATTTCCGCGCGGAGGAAAATTTATCCCAACTCAAATGTATTTTATTTTTATTCGCGAAGGAGAAGTCTGTATATGCTTTCAACTTCAGATAGTCAGAGAGTCTAAGTTTATGGTACTTGAGAGGTATTGAAGGGTGTTTTTTACGTGGCAGACGACACTTTTGATACAATTTATGTCAGTAAGGGATGTTTTCGCCCTATTCCCCTGCGCTGCCTTGTTTAATTCGCAAAAAAAGTTCCTGTCCCGTTTACTAGAGCTGAGATAACTGCTTGCGAGAGGAACGAAAACTGTGAAATCTACGTCGGGTGAGACTACCGTAAGGATTTTCGCGTACTGGTTTGGCTAAGCTCAAACGAAAAGTCAGTCTTACAGAAACGTACCCCAGCAACTATAGTATTGTCCAAAAAGCTCTTCTTCAAGACAAAATTGACCATATTTTCGCAGCCAATTTCATAAATTCATGACCTCGTACTATCAGGAGTTCATCTACGCATATAAGTCACATCTATAAGCTTAAATCGTCCGTATCTGGTGGAAAAGAAAGATCTTCACGGGGTGGCCTCATTCCCAAATATTCTAATAGATGTTTATTTGTAGTTTTATTTAACTAATATGAGGAATTATCAAGTCCATACGGAGGCTTAAGTAGCTGAAGAAAGGAATAATCTGGTAACACGAGATTCTTGGCAAGTTTTAGGTACAACTCTCTTGAGAACCTTTCATTTGAAGGCAGATTCCCTTTTTTCACGTCCTAATACCATATTTATAATCCAAGCAGTGCTGCGACTGCTTCCAAAGTTCTGGTAGAGCCTTGTGGCAAAATTTTGATCGGCGACTAGAAGTCTCTTGTAGTTATCATTATTATCCGGTAATACGAACATATATTTGAGAATTATTCTCCGATGCCTACATTTATTGCCCGTAGTACGAATCGTCCATTCAAGGTGTTTCTGCTAGTAATCTCGCGTGGGTACCTAATTTTATGTTTCTTTCATGATCAGTCTATTTAATTCTATATTATTGGCCTCTTGGAATGAAAGAGAACAGAAACTATGATCGTTAGGATGAATCGCCTCAGTTATATGACTTTAAATCAATTCCTTCTTAGTTTCATCACAGTATGGCTTCACCTGAGCCTTAATATGGTGAACCTCTGATCCATCGCGTTTGGTGAATACCGTTTACCCTTCAATACGAGTGATTTTGTACGGTCCCTTCCACCGGTTCGGTTAGCGTACTCAGACTACACTATAACTTTATGATCCTCAGTTACGTAGTGCTTGGGAACGCTCGGTATCTGGGAATTTAAGGCAGTTCGAATCCTAAATTCGGAGTTTATAGTTTCCATATCTGCTTAGAAAGAGTTTTATTGTCTGGTGCATTTTTTAACAGTACTGTAGATCTTTTTCTTTAGAATTTGACTGCAATATGTTGGTATTATGATTCATTCACTAAGTTCTAGACAACATTCATGGTGCGGTATAAAAAATGTTGAGAAAGCGGCTGCCATTGAGTTTCAAAAATCCCTGGCTGCGTATTCAAAAACTTTGGATGTGAGAGTAACTGTATTTATACTTGCCTTTTGGACTAGTCATCGTATTAAAGTTCATTTTAATCGGCCGTTTTCGCCAGCTTTCAAGATAATTCAATACGAACAATGGGTCACAACTCACACGTAAAACGATAAAATGATGTAAAAATCGCTCCACCGATTAAAAATTACTACTAAAATAATAGACCAGAGACCTTTCAGATTTAAAGCTTCACCAACCTAGGTCTGACTACAAATTATTGGTAAGGAAAGATAAAGGCATTATTTTTCGGAACACGCTTGTTTTTTCAGCTAGTTCCCGGTGAGGCTCCTGATGACGTTGCTTGATTAGTTGACTGGTTCCAGGACCTTAATAATGTATGGAGTCTTTTACTGATCCCGTTATTTGGCATGATTGGAAAGAGGAAGGTTTTCCGGATTTCTTGTTGCTACGGAGCTATGGACGTGATTTTTGTGATCATTACGTGTAGGTGGCATCCAATCCAGCAGGTCTCCTTTTCCGCATCAAGGGAAACATAAATCGAAAAATATTCCTTTTATCCATTTGACTTTGCAGTGTTGTTGATTACTCAGGAAATGAAGATGGTTGATCACACTTGGACAAAAATTTCCTATTTCAACGGTTAGAAGTTATTAGATAGATATTTTCTGTTCCATGAAAGCTGTTGATGAATGATCGAACCTTTTGCAGGGGGCATCTGGACTTTATATTTCACATATGAGTTCTGAAATAGTTTTATTTGGTTCCAATGGGTAAAGCGGGATATTTAGGTACTTGAAAGTTCCTTCCAGTAATGAATTTTTGTGCCCTAGTTTTTCAGTAGATCTTTTCTATAAGAAGGTTCCCAAAGAAATCAGAGATGATTGGAAAATGATTATTATTATTTACATGCTATTTCAACCATTTTATTTTAATTATTTTACACTTATTTTAAAGGTCCGAAAATGTAGAACTTCGTCAGTATATGTAAACTAAATCTACTCTACCAAGGAAAGTAATTTAGAATAAGGAATAATTTACCTCTCAAAATCTAGTGCAATAGCACTTTAATTTGAATTGTCGTTCATGACCTTAACTGTAGTACTCTATTTTCGAGCCCCATTACAGGAAGCGTGCCGTCAAGCATTTTAACAATATTACAGTGCCTTTACAGTAGTCGCCCCTATTGGGCATGGCACTGGTCCACTAACTGACCCTGATATTTACTCATGGCTAACCATTTAGCAGAGTGAAACGTGCACTAACTAGTGAGCTCGAGCTCGACTAACTAGCCAACTTTAACTTAGTATTTATTCTTGGCCTGAGTGCCACTTCTAGTAAAAAAGTACCGAATGTACGGACGACTTCACCAATTTTTGGTTTTGGCTCTAGGTGTTAATCCTGCAACTTGCGCCCCTTTTTACTAAGGCGACGCGAACGCAGCTATAGTAGCTACAAATTCCTTCGGCCCCGCCCGCCAGCTTGGCTTTGTAGCCTGTTGTTTATTTCAGGTTTTCCCTTTTTGTGCCTTTTGTCCTTTTGGAGGACGTGTATCCCAACTGTCCTGTAGCGCGGGGGACGAGTATCAGTGCCTCTACCCTAACCGGTCTGACGCATAGTGCGTTTTACATTTACCTCTCGGTTCCTTCTTCTTTTGCTTCTTACAAGCCTCTACCACCTGACTTCTCCCAACTCATTACCTACTACCCAGCAGAGGGAATAAAGGGAAAGCGGCGCCGAACACCTTGTATTTATTCCTTTAAGCAATAGGGGGCGTAAACCTTTTTAGGTCTAGTGCGGTGCATTGCACTACACAAAAAGGAAGATATCCCAATATTTTGCTTAATGCACCATTTTCCTTAAATGACAAAAGTTTTCGGCGATCATCACTCGGAATCGAGCCCTGTTCGTTTTCATTTCAGCCTAATCAACTCTTAATCTTAGATATATAGCAACTAAAGTGCTCTGCTCATCGCATAAAAAATCACTTAATCGAACTATGAAATAATATTTACGTGAGGATTATAAAGCGCAAGAGAGAAATGTAACTTTACATTTACGCTTTATTCTAATGTAACGCTCTTAGATGGCGAAAAATATTTAGAGAGATCAAATTTGGTGCAACAGAGTTCGTTATGAAGCTTTCTTGCTCCTTCCGTTTAAAACATGGTCCCTTTAGAGACGTGTCGTGCATAGAGTTTTTTATGTGTTCTACTTTGAATGGACCGAAGTTGATTAATAACTTCCTCAATCTTACTACGGAAGCAGAAAACATGGAGGCCCACTCTGTGCTATTAATTTTCTCTAAAATGTATGGAATATGGGAAATGTACAGCACAGCTCAGCGATGCATTCTTTTCCCTCTACTGTTGTAAACTACCTTATTAAACTTCTGTAAACTTGTAAACAGAACATGCAATACAACAGAGGTTTACAACTTCTACTGTAAAATAACTTCTTCAACTTCTGCGTTGAATCCATATCCTTGGAGATCTTCGGGATGGAGTTGTGTGAGTCAACCCTTACTTGTGCTTGATTTGGACGAAAGTTCACTTAACCGCTGGTACAAAGAAAAAAGAACGGAAAGCTTCCCTAATGGAGGTTTTGACTAATAAAATATATTGGAAAAACTATGAAGAAGAAGAAGTCGAAAACTTTTTGCTACTGAAGTGCAATAAAATTTAGACTCATGATTCACCATTTTCCACTGCTGAATTCTAGAAAAATGAAAGTACCTGAAAAATGAGCTTGAATTAATCTGAAATATATTGATATTGTTTCATTATTATCCCGGAATGTACTAAGCTACGTGAAAAAGGCACCTTATCGAGTTATGAACGTAGGCTGATGAGTTGTTGCCATGTTGAGGTTGCACAACCACTCAGTCGTTCCAATAAGAACACGAAGATTTCTTTCAATCAGTCTCAGTTAAGGTGCATCAAGCTACAGCATATTAAAATCATGAGGCATAACTTAGTAATGAAAGAAAATCATAATGACGGTATATCGTACGTATTTGGGAAATGTTGCCAAATTTATCCGCATAGAAAAATGCACTCAGTAGGAATATATAAAAGCCATTAAAAATTTCTATATTCCGCCGAGAATCCTTTCTTTCGGTGCAAAGGGTGCTTCCATGGCATATATTTAGACAATTAATGAGTAAAACATGGACGAAAGCAACTATTTATACCTCGTATTTTTTCAATTTCTCTTGCAGCGACGGGAAATGAAAAGTCACTAGTGATTTATATCGAATAAAACGGTATCTTAGCCAGAAAAGATGCGTATTTAGATCCAGGGGGACCATTAAACAGCAGATGATATACACTATAATGTTTCTAAAGCCCCCAAGTTCTTAGGAGATTGGTTGTACTGCATGTTAGGACCCATAAAATTAGGAAATTTCATCGAAATCTCCAGAGTATTGCTCTAAGGGTTCTCTTTTTCGCTAAAAGAAAATAAATTATCCAATAAAAACATATTGAAGTTAGTTAGAACAATTTTTTATTGGCTATTTATATGTGGTGCCCCTCTAGCAAATATATACTCCCAATTCAAATCCATTACATGCACAGTGGTCGTACAATTCTTTGGGATGCCAATATTGGGATCAAATTATTAAGGAGAAGGTGTCCTATTCCTACAAAGAGCTCAGAGAGACAGAGAAAATGTACTTGTAGACAAATGTGGGGGAGACTATTGCCGATTGGGGATTTTGAAGGGCTGTTGGGCAATTTTGCGCCTTAATTCGTGATTCTTATAACAAATAGCGATTTAAGCAAATTGGTTCTTCTGCAGGAATAGTTTTAGGGCTTTTAACAGGGTTTATCGGCTGCTTTGTTCCAGCAATTATTCGTTAGAAGCGATATATATACTTCTATAGCCACATTCGAACATCTCAGACAGGACCTATCTGGTCGGAATCCAACTCTGAGGTCATCTTGGCTAGTAAAATAAACCAGATGGTTGTAGAAAATATGTAAAGTTGTTTTTCATTTTGTAATTATGGTGTCATTGATCTGCATAGGAGGCATCGTTTACCGAGTTCACTGCGATAGTAGTAGTTTTTCATTGCAGAAAATGAAAGAGGCTTCTATCAATTGCGAATGATTTCGCGAGGTATCCTAAGTAACGATACAGAAGGAGACAACATTCCACGGAGATTAAATCTCAAAGTTGACAGGATGCAGCGCTTTTTGGGATCCTTGAGGTTGAAAGAAACCGCCAACTCAAATTTTCACGAAAATGACAGCGCTGATAGAGTTCATACAAAAGGATAGTAATGGCTTAGAAAAAACGTAAAAAAGTAAGTAGCTGATGTTTCTAACTCTTCTCCTGTTAGGGAACTGGTGCTTATGCCGATCAATTTCTCGTTTGCGGAAGAATGCGAGGCGAAACATTTCTTTGAAGAACTTAAATGCGGCAGAAAATTTTCAAGAGTCTATTTTTGTCGCATGAAGATTTTACTTATCACCAAGGCGCTCGCATGCCAATATGAAGTGAAGCAAATACAGTTAAATAGAAATGATTAAAAGTATAAATGAAAAATCATTTCATAAGAAATGCTCAAACCTTTACGATAGTAAAATATTTATTCTGAGAGCTTGTCTCGGTCGCTAAATCTAATGCCACAGAGGAGATTTATCGAATCTTGTTTAAAGCAATATTTCATAGTACCATTTTCTTCGGCCTTCTAGAGTCTATCAATAGGGATTTCTGCAATACCGAACGGTCAAACCTGTTTAAGATAGCTTATTTGTATGATTTTTGCCATTTCAATTAAAAATGTTCTAAATAAATCTACGTTGCTGCCTAATTTAAGCTGGGAGCCGAATCTTTTCAAAATTTCAGATCTGGTACGCCCAAAGTACTTATTATTGCATGGGTGTCACTATCAAAAAAATACAAATTAGATCATAATCAATAGAATCTAAGCTATGATGCTGAGTCTCCTGAAGCAGGAGTAGTTTTAATGGAATTTTCATTTAAAGTTGAATGTTTACTAACATCGTGGTGATAAGCAGTATAGAAAATGCTGTATAGATGGCGTACCAATTCCAAAGGCCGGATCTCCGTAATCCAGAGTATTGGTAATTATTCTATCTGCGGTAGAATTAATATTAACCTACCCATTTTGTGCTTACCCGAAATATGTGCTTTATTAACGTCATAAGGCAACCGATGGAAAACCTTAATTGGAACTTCGGAAATAATAAAACATATAAGTGATGAATACAAGGTGGAAGTGTCGCTTATCGTTTCTGAAATTTCATTTTCATTTTATCTTTGCGCAATTTATCGAGTGTTCTCTTTCTCGTCATTAATACGGAATTTTCAGCGATAGGGAGAAAAAACATAAGACATTTACATTGGAATACTTGAAATTAATAGATGAATTTCCAGAACATATACAATTTCAGACTACTGCTTCCGGCGATTTTTGATATTATAAACTTCTCAGTCATCTGTCGCAGATCACCTGTTCTTTTAATTTCAGTGTTGTTTACACCTCTAATCATTTATCTGTAAGATACGCGGTATAAATCTTCTTGAACACTTTCTAGACCTCTCTGTCATTCTTACATATCCTTGGGGTGTTAAATAGTCAGTCTTCTTCTAAGACGCCCCAAAAATAAGCAGATTCAGATACTTTTTGAAATGGAACTAAACCATCTCCATCGGATTTCAGGTCAAGAATAGCGCTGCGGTTCTCGAATGCAGCCATCAGTTTAAGTTCTTGAGGTGATTTTTACCCATAAACGATCTTCAAGAGGGAAATTTTTCGATTTATCAAATGATGCAGGAATTTGACGGCCTTTGTCGTCTACGAATAGCAAATTACCACTATTTTTTCGAATCATGGTGGGCCTGATACTTTTTATTCCTATTTATACCTACTAATGAGTAACTTACTTGGAATAGAAAAAATCGCATCAGCTGCGGCATAGATATTACTTCGCGTGAATTGTTTTAGGCAACCTTCATATGACAGTCTAACTGTTTCCTTACTTGTCTCTTGTAACGCTATGTTTTGGCGGATATGGTCAGGAAGATCCATGAGAATGATTGGGATAAGTTGTAGATCGCTAAACATGAGAAAGGTTCAGAAAGCCCCAGATTCCAGTATTATCTTTTCCTGCCTTCACTACTAGCTACAGTTCTGCTCTTTATATATTGAAGGCTATTTGCAAACTTTCGTTAAATACATTCTGTAAAGAATTTTCATATTATTCGCCTGTTAGAATGGAATTTTGTCTTTGGACATATTATATGTAACCTTGAAATTGATAGAATAATCACTTTTTTGCGATTCTATCTCCACACTCAGCCTCGATGGTTATTTAATGTGCTAGTTTATTGTTAATTGTATCAGTTTTTAATCAGCCATAGTCTTACTGATGTGCAGGATGATTTCTGTATGTACTGAGCATTTAAGTATTACCTCAAAATTTAGAGGCAGCATCGTACTCGAAGGTGTGGACACTATTTTATGGAAAGATAGTTCAAGGCTGATTCCGAAAAATTTTGTGGCACATAATTTCTCCTCACCTTTTCGTGGCACTTTTAAACTGAACATGGAATAGTATGAATTCGGTTTTTCGTACAACAAATTTGTTCCGAGCCATTCGTAGGAATTTAACACTGTGTAAGTAAAGTTGACGGAACAATTCTGGTAAGTTTAAACTATCAACAAAATTTATTATACCACCCAGGAGAGCTAAAATTGGTCTCTTGCCCTGTAGTTAACCCTTCTTGAAATAAAATTTATTTAGATGAACAAATCTGCAGTGTAATCAACTGTCGCTTCTCCGTTAAATGAATTGTCCGCACTAAATCAGGTTTACTTGTCCAAAATATGTAACAAGGACTGATGGATGAGTTTCATCCGTCCTAATGACACTAAGCGAGTTAAAACAGTTGAAGTTGAGTAGTAAATCTTTAAATCAGCGAATAAGTCGGCCTTGCGCTGACGTATTTCACAAGTCTTCTTTTTCTTTACCAGGTTGGTCGGAACCTCGAGAGAGACAGTGTATAGGTTCTCCCGGTGAATAACAGCATTTTATTTCTCAAAATGTGGCTGATAAAAAATGACAGCAGATCTCAAGAAGCTAAATTCCGATAAAGCAGAAACTATCGGTTAAAACAAAGAACACGTGCCCTTGTTGTCCAAAATGGACTTGTTTTCATCCATCTTACTTCTCAATTGAAACAAATGGCAGACTTTGTGCAATCAGCTACTACCCATGCCTGTGCCATAAGTTATATAATATTTGCACAAATTCAGTGAAAGAAGTAGTAAGTGACTCTTAAAAACTCATATACGGATTGAAATTTGGATAATTACCTCCCGCATTGTGAGATTGAGAGTGAAGGTCATTCTTACAAATTTTTAAAATTCTCTATATTTACTACGAGTATAGTATAAATGGATTTATCTTGCGATATTCAAATTGAATTCCTTTTTTAGCCCAGTTGTACTCAATAAATTTCGATTTTTATGATAATTTAGTGCCATTAGAATAATTTTGACAAATCTTTCGTTGGATGCGGAATCAAAATCCCAGTTAAACTCAGTACAGTCGCAGGACTTATTGACTATGAGCGTTGAAGCATTGAATAGTATATCTTAATGTCTGACAATATATCACAACAATCACTGCCTGCTCCACTGCTCACGGTTGGAATTACCATAGCAACTTTGCTGACAGAGCTCAGTGAGCACTAGGTTTACTGCATAATTTCTTCAACATTATAGCTTCTAGTAATCTACCTTCCTTACGGCGGAATCGGATACATTGAAGATCCCCTAAAAATATCAAATAATTCCCCTAAAACTTTATAATTGATGCAGCCTGAGATTCTCCATAGTCTACCCTTAATAGATTTTCACTGAATAGGTTTCAATATAGTATGATGAAAATGAATTCAATATCACCTTTGCTCAGTTTTGGAAAATAAAAAGCCCCAGGACATCAAATGAGTTCGTGAGATTGTTTCTCAGAGGAGCATGATCTCATTCCACGGAAGCTGATGATGTCGTACAGATGGGTGATTTATTCCCTAAAGAAAATTCCATGGAGCGTATTTCGAGCTACAGCGGCCATATTATGATAAAAATGGATACCGCCGCTCAGTCTAGCTGCAATGACTCGGACAAAGAACCTTATCTATGGTTAATCAACGACATTGGAGCACAAGCTGCTGAGTTCAGTGGAGATTCTCAGTATAGAAATGAGCGTTTCTCCTGAGACGTGATGTTAAGACGACCCGAAAATCTTCCCTTTTGCCGAGCTGCTGAAAAGTGCTGTCAAAACCAAGATTGGATTTTGTAGAGATTTTCCTCTGGAGTTGAGAAAGATTCGCAACACCACTCAGACTAAATAAAATTCGCTGATGAAACTGGGGTGACAAAGTATGAACACTCTCACAGCTCTGCAATTAATATATGAAAAATAAACGTTTGAACTCTACGAAAAGTACGATGACTTTTCTGCTAAACAAAACTTTTGGTCAGGGTCCCCTCTAGAATTCCTCAAATATGCAGTACAATCTACCACATATAAGCTGAGACATGTGAAAAAATGATGATACTGAAATGAACCTCAAACATTAAAGAAAAGTTTTCCAATTTGTCAGTTTTTCTGGACATTCACATCTGCAAAATCGCAAAGATGTGGGTTTTACCATCTCAACTGCTCACATTAATTCTTATCAATCCACCTATCGAGCTTTACATACTTAAAGTTCATAAGAATCTTGCCTCAACTCCTAATAAAACCGAACATAACCAGCAAGGCTACACTTTGATTTTTTGGTAATATTCTCAATTTTTCGTCCTTGCCTCTTAATTTACGTTTCTTTTTTCTTTTTAAAACGTTCATTATTATTCATGAGCCCTTTTTCTTTAATTTAAAGGCGTTCAATTAGATCACCGTGGTTAAGGTACCAGACCAGGATATTCACATATAGAAAGAGGCTCTTTTCCTGTCGCCTGGTTGACAGTGATTTCCGTCTTTGCAAACCTTCTCTAATTAATTTTATCAAAGTTTTTCAGTCAAAAAAGAGTAAGTATATAGCAGTGATTGTCAAGAAAGAGCTGCTATTACTTTTACGGAATATATTTATACTGTAATCTGTAGCCCAAAACAAGAAGCTACCAACAGAGTTAATACTGAAAACCATCTTCCTTTCCACTGTGGGCTTCCTATTTGACTCTAAAAATATTTTAAACCCTATATAATCAGCCGAAGTCGCTTATTTGGAAAAATGAACTCCTTTAAGTGCCAGGAAAACTGAGATCCAACCTTAAATCATCAGTGCGAGATCATAATTGATCTTGGTGATATTGCCATATAAATTACGCCAAAACATATCCCGAGTCCTGCCCACTGCGGTTTGAAAGGATTTATTTATATTTTGGTCACACTGATGCAAAAAGTGGCTATTTTTGCTGGTAGCTTGTCACTGGTCTGCAAATGAATGTTTTCGTTTAATGCGTTCTTCGAGGTGATTTACTGAAACAAACCTGTGTGTATTTAAAATTTACTGAGTAATTCGCGACTGACACGTCTGTGCACTTTATCAGTTTCGCAGATACTGAGGTGCCAACAATGTTGACTACATATGATCCAAGGTGTTGATCTCGAAATAGATTCCAAATTAAACTAATCGATCTATAAATTTAATTGGAATTTATTTCAACACGTATGTAATACAATAACCTTTTCCAAATATCTTAGATCTCGAGTGCTTCCTCTGCGAGAATGATGGCGTGTTATTACAGTCCAAAATTCGCTGCAATTTCCGAGTAAAATCATCTAAAACATTCTGGATCGGTTACAGTGTGTCCGCTGAAGGTTTATGTACTTTAAAGCTAGGCATTTCCTTGGGATAAACATCATCATTTGTTATCTTCAATAAAATGATACTGGAGTGCTACTCTTGGATGAAGTATTTGCCACATTATAGCCGCAGCGTTCAACAAACTTTGTGAGTAGAAGATATACGTATTGTAAGATACCATTGAGAAGGTCTTCGACTTGAAAGACGTAATACGAAAGCTGCCGTACTGTACTAAGTAGGCATATAAACCGAGTTGCGGGTTCATGCCCGGCTGTAAAGTCATCTCGCGCAACCAGATTACAAACCAATAAATCAAAATTGGGAAGGTTGCCCGTTTATGCAGTCTCTCTTGCGGCACGTCAATCTTCCTTTATTTTTTTTTCTGTATAACAGTGTGAAGGTTAGCAGAATCCTTTTACAGATCAGAAATGTTCATTTGGCGTTCCTATTGCATGATTTTCGTTGTTATTGTAGCACCTCTGTTAGTACGGAGGTAATTTTTAATTGGTTGCGTAGTTTTTAATTCAGTGAATGTAGTAAGAGGTTTCAAATGCAGGCGATGTTTCTGTGGAGCGTTTTTCAAAAAATTTTGGACGAGTGAAAAGATATCAGGACACAGATCTAATGTAGTCCTGTAATGATTCCCAAAATGTTCGAAATAGTTCTTTCACGAGCCTTTTCACTTCTAAAGTACTCCAGTAGCAATGGTTCAACTCAAAATTATCTGGACTCATTAAAACGTTTACAGAAATTCGCGGGATCTCGTTTTGAAAGTGATTGGGAACATTTGACATGAGCCTTTTGGGTGCACCAAACGAAGCATACCCGTATGTAATATACCTAGGATAAGTTTCAGCCTATGTATCCGCGAATGTAAGAAAGCAAGTAACTGAATTTTTTGTCCTTAAGCACCAGTTACAACTTACTCTAATCCAAGATTGGACCAAAATTTATGTACTTAAATTGCAATATGTCATTGGGCTTTGTGCTATGCACGGAAATTACGAACGAGCGAGGTAATTTTTCCCTTTCAGCTATAGAAGGCAGTGAATACAAGAGAGCACAACGAATTGGAAATAACATGTCCTTTTCGACCCAAACTATGACTCTTGCAGGAATGTTTCCAAAGAGTTACGAGGTGTCCTGACCTTTTCTACTTGCCAGTACTGTCTTACTCCACGGAGTACACAATCAATTATCTGATTGGCCCTCTGCTAAGCGTGGGACATCACGGTGTTCTGTCCATCAATTATCTGTCTAGAAAAGCTGACAAGCACGTACACAATTCACGCTCGAGCAGTATAAGGTTTCAGCATTCGAACACCGATCGCAAGGGACCTCGATCGAGATGAATCAGCGCAGATGAGATTCTCAGCACTCAATATCCAAAAACGGAGGTGTTACAAGCAAATAAAAGGCTGCCGTAGTATATCTGAGGTAACACGAGGAGATTGGTAAGGAAGGGGAGCAAGGAGCTACAACTTAATCTAGTATTAGTAAGCTGTGCTACTATATTGAGTGCCTAAGCGTGATTGAAAAGGTTCTTGGGTGCAGAGTTGACTTTTAACTCTGGCACCTCAGTCCATACTAGAAGTTGTCTCCAAACTTGCTCCAACTCTCCTGGTTGAAGCAGTTTACTCAGCTTAGATGGAATTCTCGTCAAATCTCGAAGTCTAAATCGCACAGAACAAACAAAATAAAATGAATACAACGGATTTCGTGGATTTAAAAGACCAGGAGAAGATATTTGTAAGACAAATATTGATCTACTCCTCACAGCATTAATACTAAAGTTTAGAATCGAATAAGCGCATCTCTACCCATTGGTCTATTTCCTAATTTTTTCCATTTCAAGATATATTCAACCCTACTGATAATATCTGGTTTAATTTTTTCTATTCTGTCTGAATAGGAGCAGATTGCACCTATTCAAACCCGAATAGGGTCAAATCGCTCTCTATTCTATTCGAAAACTTTGACAAGTGATGCAATGAAATTCGCAAGTCACTGAACATTTTCGCGGAAAGTCCTTGAAGTCTTCGATCGCCTCGGCGCCAACTCTTTAAGTTCATTGGAGGCAGAGAAAATCTTCCTTCAAAAGAACCGGAATCTCGCCATGGCCACTGCTATTTACTCATCCACAAATACTCTCCAAACATCAAGTATGGGTCGTGGGAAAAGCTGGAGTAGCAAAGAAAATGAAGCCCTTGCTCGCGCTTGGCTGGTAGCCTCGGAAGATTCGGTAATGAGTACAAAACAGAATTCACGAACTTTCGCCAAAACGCTCTACCGGAGCTTTGTCGAGAAATGACCACTTTCCGGGAACGTTGAAGCTGGAAGATATCTCCACCGCCCTTCATCTTGCTGTAAATCACACTTTGACATACTTTCCGCTGATGTTTTGAAGTTTGCAGTCGCTCTTCGTTACATCAGAGCGTGTAATCCAACCTGAGTCACTGAAGAAAACATACTGTCAATGGCTGTTGCAATTCTTTTCGAAGATGCTAGTAGTATGGACTATAACAAAAATGACTTCAACAAGGGGAAGTGGACTTCATTTCACGCTTGGAAGGTTTTGAGAACATGGCCAAAAAGGACCCCAGAAATTCCTAGCAGTACTTCGAACACGTCAGCAGATGACGACGGCCCTCTAGCTCATAGTAAAGCATAAGTTCCTGGTTCGGATACTGTTCATGGGGATTTGAAGATTAACTCCCGTTTGAATGCGTCGAGATCCAGTACACCTAAAGAGGCTCTACAAAATTCTGCCGAGCGATATCGAACTGGAAACAAGAATAACAGATTAATTCGGTAGGAGGAGCTAAAAACATAGGCTGTTAGATCGCTAGCTGAGTCTGCAAAGCGCAAATCTGATGCTTTGGAGGAGCGCAACGCGATCGAAATTTTCTCAAGGGCTGATGCTGCGTCGATAACGGAGTCAGCCGAATTCTTTTCTGCGTTACGTAGAACGTATCTTGCACGGGCACTTAAGCGTGCTCGAGAGGCCGAGATTAGTGCTGTAATTTTGAACAACGCCAACAGTTCGACGAACAGAACGTAGCAGACTAGAAATTTGAATTGATACGTTTACAGAGAAAACATTAAGAACTTCCATAAAGATTCCAAATGTGTTCAATGAGATCATGCCGTATTGAAAATTGATCTACAGTACTTTTATGCGGTCTTCTCTGCTTGCCACCATATTAGCCCAAGCTCCGTTAGCTAATATTTCTGCGGCTCGGAACTCTATGCCATCCTTCGACTACCATTGTAACGGCCATCCTCCAGCAAATAAGCTTCTAACCTCTTCAGCATACTGTAGCCCGATACCATAAACGTGCCGGTCTCTCCAAGATATGAAACCTTGCCAGTAGAACTCCAAACGCCCGCTCCACATCTTTTAGTATACCTTCCTGTGTAGACGAATACATCTTCTTTTTCCTTGTTTCCGCTTCCTGTATGGTTCTAACAAACAGAGCCTAGTTTGGATGTATGCCATCAGAAAGATAATACTGTAAAACATGCTGCTTTTCATTAACAACACAGGGTACAGATGGCGTAACTGGCCTGCAATTATCTTTGCTACTGTTATAGACCTGTCAAGTATGTCGATGTCGTTTAAGGATCCGGGACTGCCGCAAAACATATGCCAGATCCAAGGTTGTCCGTCAGCAATTGCCTCCATTACAACCGAGGGAGTTTTCCTTTCCCTTATGAGGACCTGCCCATGCCACCGGACAGTTCTTCCAAAGCTAGTGTTGGCAGTCGATGCAGCCTACACATATTTTAATGCCCCTAGCCGCATTAATGGACATCACTCACTTTAAATCATCTTCATTCGGCTCACGCAAATACTCAGATCCGAAAATATGTACAATAGACCTACAAAATGATTTGGGAGAGATAATAATCGAATCCTCGGGCATCCATAGATATTCGTCCGAAGCATCAGCAGCTAACCTATAAGCCAGTATTGTTATGGATGCGACTATGCGTTGAAGTGGATGAGATTTCCATTTTGTTTGAGCCATCCATTTGCCTGACAGAAATACCCGTTCGAATAATCGATTCGCAAAGTCGGTCTAACTTAGGGCGTGGCATACGTAACCGTCTTTCGAAACATGCGTTGTAGTATTTGGGATGCTGCCCAAGATAGTCGTGATCGAGGCGAGCCACAAAAGCGTCGAAATCTAGATTGAAATTTGACCTTCTTCCTGCTTTTGATCCGAGTCTTAGAGATGTAGCAGATGATTCCGGACCTGGGAGTATTCGGGTGGCATATGATAGGACAAAGTTTCAATATCAGACGAATATTCGTCTTCAATCATGACAGGCCCGTTAACATCGACGTTCATGTCGTGATGACCACAAGAAGCAAAGAGTCTGCAGAACTGTACTCTATGACTAAAGAACGCCACAAACATGATCGAAAGAGATGAGAGAAATTTTCTATTTTATCCATTATCAACGTTTGAATTTCCATAACCGTACCCAATCAAACATTACATGTTGATCATGAAAACAGAAATTAGGAAGATGGGTAGAGATGCTCTAATTCCTCAAAAATATTCATTTCTCTTATACGATCCCTAAAAATTACCCCGAACAGCTCAAGATAGAAGTAGCACATCTAACGATTTCAATGCTTCCTCATGACCCTCAAATTTCTCTGAGACCTCACTAGAGGAGTTCGAGATTAATACGACACTCTCACTCATTTTTTCATCCTTCAAATAAACTCCTCCCTGGTTTTGCTCCAACGGCTCCCATGGGCCCATCCATTATTCTTCTTCGAAACCTTTCTTATCACTTTAATCCTCTATAACCTCCTCTGTCTCCTCTACAAATCAAAGATGAACTCATTCCATTACTGTTTTGCTTCTGATCTAACCCTTTGAGGTATTCTTCGTAGCTCTTTGGACCACCAAACATCAAAGCCAGTCCGATGGTGCGACCCGTGGCTCTGGTATATTTTTTATGTTGAAGGACGGAGGAAGTAAGTCATTTTGATGTAAAAGTAAGGGAACATTCGGATGACCTGATAGGGTGGTTGGTGATAGGGGATATTCGGCAATATCGCTGCTAAGACGCCTTTGTAAGTTGCATGTCTTCTATATTTTCACAGCCCTAGTAGACTAAAATCCATGAGGCCATACTGTGGCTTTGAATTTTCGCCAATTTGTCGTCATGAGGTAGAATGCTGAATGATCAGATGATGAAAATGAAGTTGGAGGACAACTGGATAACGAACTAACAGTTTTCTTTTCAAAAGGGATGACAACCCTGAGGTAGCCTTTTAGGGAGCGTAGTTCTTTCCCCATTACTGTGTCGGTATACCCTTTTTGAGTATTGTGGTTGTCTGGAAACCATGGGATAGATCAGATTTATCTTCCAACAGTAAAACACCCAAACCTTTCAAATTTGGCAGCGAAAAGTGCAGTCCTCGGCTGTCAGCATCCGCGGAGCGAAGGACTTCGATCGCTTAGACAAGTTGGTCGTGGCGCTCGATAATGTACCCTTCGTCGTGGTACCACAGTTGGAGTAACAACTTCGCCAAATCTCTGTCCTCCCCTTCTTCTGAACTGAAGAGTTCTTGTATTTTGAGGATAATAGTGCAGCACCAGGTCGAAGAGGAGGCCTCCGAGTTGTCCCTTTGGGTCCCGCAGACGCTTCTTATTGTGTGACTACCTATCCACAGGAATGCGGGCTCGTTTGCATAGCAATATGAGACCCAAGGCTGTAACTCTGGGAGTAGCTCACCGCGGTCAGAAAAGCGGGTCTGCTGCACATATTAAAAGCGTTCTTGAGATCGACAGTCAATAACCCATATGCTGGGTTACTGCCGTACTCCTGAACGACTCGTCGGATTCCGTGCACGACTGTGTCGGTACCCGACTTTGTGGCGATACCCACTTGGAGAGGTGGAGGTAGTCTGCCGCCTTCTCGGACACTCGCTTCATTAAGCACTACCGACCAACCTGCGCAGCGTCTCCCCAACGGCGATTGGCCTAGGCGACATGTCCTTCTTCGCCAACGGGGTAGTGGAGCACCAGCGATCCAAGGAGCGAGAACGGCTGGTGCTTTTCCAGTTGCTAAAACATTAACAAGTCTCGTAAGAGCTGCCAAAAAGCCGGAATTCCCCGATGAGGATGGACATCTTAGCAATTCTACCAGGTGGCAAGGCTTTAGACCTGAGCCTCCGGGAGAGGATCCTGGTTTAAAAGCCCTGATATACCCAGGACTTCGTCTTCAGTGATCGGTCGGAAACTGTAGTTGGTAAATGTTCCCTGACTAGAGTTGTTTCATCGGGGGCCTGCTGGGGATGTTTATCGATAAGGGCATCGATACATCACTGGTAGCTGGTAGAACGCCTACGAGCGCAAAGCTTGTGCAGCCTTTCCATACCCACCTTCTTTTTACGCTCCGGTACAAATTTACTGCGTACCAACCCACATATCTACCACAGTAAATTAACCCCCCATTTTCAGCAGTTTGGCCAGTTTTGTCGCCCTCTTTATATTGAACTGTTGCTGGTCCGAAGTGAAACGAGCTGGTGCCGTGCGGTTTTTGGGCTGGTCGAGTGCTTGCGCCCATAGTTTTTTGCAGTAGATTCTGAATGCATTAAACTTCTTCTCTCCATAAATCTATTCTTTCCCTCATTTTGTCCGGAACAGAGTGCCATCGGTATTCACTGGAGCAGGAATCTGAAGAGTGAATGTTCGTAAGCATAACTGCTGGGAACAGAAATATTTTTGTGAACGCCTGAGTTGCTCGTGAATTCTCAGCAAGACAAGCGTTCACTGCTTCGTCCATCGACTCTGCATACGTCTCTGCTAGACAACTGCGGAACTTTGTCGGTATATGCTACATGACTGGGGTGCGGGTTGTGAAGATCTCGTTTAGAGTGGGCAGAGACTGTTCACAAAGATCGGGGTTCTGTGATGAGATGTTGGGCCTCTGGTTTGGAGCTGCGGAAGCTGGGTCATCTGAAACCGAACAGGTGTATTGTATTCGACCTCCTCCAAAGGTATGTGCTCCAGGACAACCTGATCAATGCCAGCGATTAAAATCTGCTCTTCCGCCAACTTTCCGCGATTAATTACTGCTTTTCCTCTCTGATCAAGCTACGAATGACTATACATCCTAGCCAGACAGCCAGCCGACCGTCGTCATTATATAGTCACATCACGACATCCCTCAGGGAACTGCTGACCTCATTTTTCATGGATTAAAAACACCCCCAATATCCCTTATTATAGTCCCAATGACCCTCCAGTGCCAACAAACAGCCTCTGAAACGCCGATTCGTTAAACGAGTATGACACTCCACAGTGACGGTAACCTCCAAGATGGAGCAAGTGAGGTTGGTCCATCGCGATTGGTGCAAAGTTAGGAGTCTTATGAACTTCCGTCCAAGTCATGGGTCAGGAGCTACATTACGAATGACTGGTAGCCCTGTTAACAAGCAAGCTGCGTTGGAAGTGAAAATCAACGCGGTATGTCGTTGAAGGAGAATGGCCCTCAATATGGATTTTGGTCCAGGGCTCGGCTGGAGACCGATTGTGCCACCTCCTTGATTGTGGAGAACAAATCGGGGTGCACCGTCCGAGCTCGGAAATAGCAGCCAGGATGAGCCTGTTACTACGGCGTAACCCAGCTATGAAGCCATGATACTTTCGTAGCTTGTCAGCTTGGGCTGCCTCCAAGATCGTGAGGGGGTTAAAAGCTCTCATCCTGAGTTGAGAAGGGGCTAAGGGTTTACGAAAGCGATATATAAGCAATCAGGGGCACCGGCTGTGTCCGTTACCCTGATGTCCGGCCTCATCTCATGTTCCCCGCGCGACCAGGGCTCGATGGCGGGATGTCTTGCTCCGAGGCTGAGATCGTTACCCAGTATAGTGACCTCGTCATAGCGGCCGTCGATCCGTTGAGAGCCGTATCTGCAGTGATGGGGTGGTCGCCAAGGACGTCCAGGGTTTTCGGACGCCTTACCCTTGGGCATGGGGTTCCCGGTTCACACAATGAGGTCTCTAACGCGGCTTTTTTGCATACTGGTCTCCCTTCTACTTGCTGGTAGAGTATGTTTCAATCTACGCCTGCCACAACATTTCATATACATATACACTGCCATAAAAGTTGACTGGGTATCAGCCAGCATATCTTTTACAATAAATGAACCCCCGGTGTTCCCCCTTTGCGAGACACAGCGGCCTGTGGGGAATGTTGGCAGCTCTGATCCCGACTTACTTCGGGAAAACTGCTGCGAAGCCGTACTTGGAATCAATAAAGTCTATGATTTATTGAAGCACTGGAATCACGGTGCGTCTTTTCCGCTTCCGAAATTCAAAGAACTCACCTACAGCAAAAAGCGCAGCTCAACTGCCTTCTTGAGAAGAGTACGTGCCCAAGCTGAGCTGTCTCCCTTTTGACAGCAGTTTATCCAGGTGCGTATATTCTGTGCCCGCCGTTGTTTGAGATGATGACTTTTACTCATTCTTTATCTAGAATGCACGCCGTTTTCAGCCGTTCGGAGACGAAAACAAAGAACTTAGGGTCAGACGGAAGCGAGATAATTGGCGAGACGAGTTACCCTCAGCGTTTCGTCACCTTTCGGGAGATGCCGCCAATTGCCGGCTATCTGTAGGGCGGTGATTGTCGAGTAATATGCGATGCGTTTCTTGGTTGCACAGGAGATGGAAGCGCCAGCTGCATTTGGGTTGTTCGTCGACTCACTACCTACACTGGCCACTTCAGCAAGAACATACAAACCTTACCTCATCATGAGGCCTTCTGGGACTGATAATCTGTCACATGTGAAAACTACCACGGTAAGCCTAAACACCCTCCTAGCGCGCAAGTTGTCATCGATTGAAACAGAGACCCAAACCAGTCAAGGGGCAGGCGAATGTTTCACCGCAGAGGCTCTTGTGCCATCCTTGCAATTGAGTCAACGAGCCGAGACCTGAGCAGGTGAAATGAAATCTTTGGACATTTAGGAGAGTATTACATCGTTCCACCTCCGTCATAGAAGGTCTGCAGTGCGACATTCGAGAAGGATCTCTGCAGGGAATGCAGGAACGGGTGAATGGCGAGTCTGTAGAGATGGGTAGGGAGGGTCATGCTGGTGTGCCCCTGCTTGGGATTTGAGGACATACGGGCCGTAACATATGTTCGTAGAAGTTATGTAGGTGAGATTAGCCAGTCCTAGCGATTTTGGAGCGAGACCGCGAAGAGGGTTGGGGAAGCATAAGCGCCTCAGGTTTCCAAAAGGATCGTTTTGTCGACTTTGAGATGAGAGCATAGTCTTGCTCCATGGAGCTGACATAGTCATACACGGTGGTTGATTGATTGATCCCTCAACACCGCCCAAGGAGCTCATTGCGTGTTGCAGCGGTCCCCAATGAAACAATTCGAGCATCACTGCTTTGTCGAGCTGAGAAGAGCCGGGCAACGAGTCTCTGTGTAGGTGCACTGAAAACAAATAGAGCATAAGATGCTGATTCGGTTTGGAGTTTTTCGATATGGGAATGAGTGTTGGCTCTGCAAAGGGGAAGTTTTAGAAGTGCCAGACGGCGAAGTACACTACCCCATCATCCACCCTGCCCCTGCCATCCAAAGGCCTGTATACACCTGGCGAGATCTGGCGTGCGATGGTCTCTGCAAGCCTCGGAGCTCCAGTCTTCCGTGCTCGGACCCCTGCCCCACATGCCTCTCCAACCATTCCGACGTTCCGCCTATCCTCGACGAGCTCGAACATCACGAGGCTACATGCAAGGGTGGTATCGGGGCGATACGCCGGCACAACCACCTGCGGGACCTCTTACACCTCGAAATCTCGCACCCGCCATTTCCCTTTCCGTCAAATGTGAGCGTGTCCTCGCAGCCGATCTGC
Organism: Kappaphycus alvarezii; assembly: GCA_002205965.3. NCBI lineage: Eukaryota > Rhodophyta > Florideophyceae > Gigartinales > Solieriaceae > Kappaphycus > Kappaphycus alvarezii. The sequence goes on from NADL03000007.1 coordinate 744,842, forward strand.
ACAAGAGCCCGAATGAGCGGCGAGCACTCGACTTAGTCATTGTCAATTCCCTGTTCGTCCCATCCCATGACCTTGGATGTCACCATTGTCGGCCTCCACTCTGCGCCATACTGAAACTTAGCCGACAATGTGATAGGGATAAATCGTCGAGAGAAGAGATACTCGGAACCAATTACCCCAAGAAGGAGGTTTGCAAGCGACATAAGTGCTACTGTGGTATAGTTGAGCGAACAGAACATGTAGGTGTGGACGACGGCTGAGAGGGCTATAAGCGAGTATAGATGGGGCAGGTTCTACAATTTATGCTCTGCGACCAGCGTAAAAAACGGTTCTTGGGTCTGAAGTTGACTCTCAACTTCCTTTTACTTGAAACTTGACTTGAATTTGTCTGCCAACTTGCTTGACTTCCGCAAGAGGAAGCAGTTTAATCAGTTTATATGGACTTTTTGGCTAAGCCTTATGTCTCAAAGAAACATACTAAGTACCAAAAAATGCATCAAATGGAATCGTGTGAACGAGAAAGACCAAAAGTAGATACTATTAGGATAAATATTTATATTTACTCCTCACAATCTTAATATCGAGATGATAGCCAAATAATTCCTCCAAAATATCCATACCCCCAATGCAGTCCATATAAATCCCTTCAAACGGCTCTGAATGATATGTAGACCCCTCGGACATAATCAGCTCCTCCAATACCTCATCATACCCTTCAGTCTCCTCTTTATCCCGCCAGAGGAGTCAGAAATAGCTATTAATCCCTCAATCTCTCTTCCGTCCTCCACAACAGCCCCCACCGTTGTATAGTAGTGGCTCTCACGGGTCCACCCAGTCCTCTTCACCTTCCGATCCTCCCATCCAAGTCTCAGCCTCATCCTCCTCTACCTCCTCCTCTGCCTCCTCTGCCCCCTCGAAATCAGTGCCGGCGGACCCACTCCCGAACGCGTTCCCGGTCCATTACTCAACAACAATCATCATAGTCAGTTGGTACAATGGCCATCAAGGCCAGGGCGTTGAGGGGGCGGCGGGCTTTGGATGACCTGGCGATGGTGAAGGACGGTGGAGACTGGCCATATTGAGGGCAAAAGGGGGGTAAGCCGATGGGTTGGTTTATGGCGGGGTTTTGCTTCAACGACAGTGATTTCGAACTTTAAATAGGTTGATGTCCTCGAAAATTTTCACTGTCTTGTATAAAATAAGAAATGCGAGGTAATACCGCCGCTTTGAATTTGCACGAAATCAGGGCAATAATAAACATTCTGCGATTAAATATCGGAGCTGATTTTGGAGGACGAAGCGGATCACGAGTCGAAAGATTTCTTTTTTGAAAAAGGAGGACCAAAATACCCAGAGAAAAAATGGAGAATGGAGTTGTGTAGTGAGTTTGGACTCGTCGGAGGAAAGTAGTTTCAGGATTTTGTCCTTGAAAGAAAATAGGTGGGAAGAGTTATTTTGAAAAATCAGAGGTCGGGGATGAAGAAGACAGAAGTTTGTGGAGAGGGCAGCTTTTATACAGAAAGCACCGTTTTTGTAACAAAAAAAATGGTGCATCTACTCTTGAACGTGCTGAGAAGAAGAGAGTAACATACTATTCTGTTGCCTGCCACCAATAATGCCTAGAAATTCTCCACTTCGCCATCGATATTTATTGACAGATTGGAAAAGTGTAGTCTCAAGGTTCTCCAAGGTCTTAGCAACCTCATGTATGGGAGGCGTGAGAGACACAGTCATTCTGAGTTTCATTCCCTGCGTACACGTGTCTCGCCGTTCGTCCTCCGATACACGGCTGTTATGACGAATCATTGCAAAATACATATCACTATCACAGCTCTAGGTAATACTTGACTATGACTGCGCCAGATGTATCTATATCGACTTCATTTTTTTTTAATTAAACGGTCACTCCCCCCCTCCATTATTCCCCCCTTTTGGTTTTCTTACTGTTGGAGATTTTTTGGATCATAAAAAGGGTGAAAAATGTGGCTTGGACGACCCAGTAATCTTCCTGTTTTCCAAGCTGCTGAAAACTGCTGTACATACACAAAGGGCATGTTTTGGAGTTATACCTCTGGAGTTAAAGAAGCGGCAAAGCCCCTCAAACTGATGAAAAGTCGAAGGCACCTCTTGCAATCAAGGTCGCCGGATGAAAACGCTTCTACACTGAGTCTTACCGTTGGTTTCTTTCTAACCTCCGTTCAAGTATACCTTTCATACAGGTTGATTTTTTTGAGCGCCAGTTAAGGAGTAAAGTCCTTTGGCAATTATCGATATCGTAAACCGTAGGGTGTAAGTATCGGTCTGAGAATCTCTTTAACACCCTCTCCTATCTTAGTTTCTAGGTAACCTTCTAGCTGTTGGACACGCTCCATTACTTGTATTCTAGATCCTGCCACATGGTTTAATGAAGCTTCATAGGACTCACATCCATTACAATATTCGCAATAAATCAGCCCCAGCACCTCAGTTAACCCCATTAGCTCTACTACGCAAAGTACTATAGGCCTTGTCTCCGTAATCCCTCGCTGAAACCCATCTACTGTCCCAGGAGGGAGCATAAGGGGTTCATTTACTGTAATAGATAATATGGCTGACCCGCAGTCACTTGTATGGTGGTACCATTGATCCTTCAAAAAAAACCTATTGACCCCATTGCCATAGATCAATCCATATCTACCCCATTAGCATTTGTCATCGGGAAATTTCAGTAAAAAACCTATTATCCCTTATCTTATAGATAGGAAAACACGCCCAAAGAGGACAGACGGAATAGAATAACTAACCACGCTCGGTTGAATTGCCACGCTTTGAGGACAGGTGAACGTTTGGGTTCCGTAATATTTGAAAAGTACGGGTCGGCTATTCCCCCGTATGTTCTAAACGTTCTCAAAGATGATAGGTAATGTGGCACAAGCTCGCCGCCTAAAAGGTTGACTGTAACCCTGTAAAAGTTTCACGCAAAATTCACATTTAGTCGCAATTTTGGAATGAAAATCCTTGATTGGCAATAGTTGCCTGAGACTTACGCATTGCAACTTTTGCGTGGAAATTAGCTTTGGTTATGATGTGTACTAGAATTTGCTCGCAAAAATGCCAGAAAGACCTAATTTGGATACTGTACTTGAATTAACATGATTTTTTAATCTACGTCAGCATGGAAAATTCATGATCGGACTTTTAATTTTGTGACGAGATGGCAGTAATTGAAAACAAAGATGTTAGTATGCTTGAATTTGCCAAGCTAAGTTGTGTGAAACTATAGAAGTGCCAATTAAATTCTAGCTCGGTGGCTTGGAGCTCCAAGGGGACACCTATATATTTACTTTGATATATATCTTCCCTCTAGTCATTATCGTCTACAAAATTCACTTGAATTGATTTTATCATATTTAGCAGTTTGTTTGAGACTTTAGGGTTAGATAAGAAGTATTTATAAGCTGATTAAACTGCTTCCTCTAGGAGAAGGCAGGAAAGTTGAAAGAAAACTTCAAGTGCAGATCCGATTGGTTCAAAAGTTGAAAATCAACTTTTGCGCTAAGGAGCATTTCATTCACACAGTTTAGTGAGCCTTGATGGTAGAATCTGCCTCTTCTATACCCCCATATAAACCCTTTGACCTTATTAATTCCCCCTTTTCCCACAACTATATTTAGGTAGCTTGAAAAAACTTCGTTCTAGGATAAATGCTTTTGAGAATCTCAATCCTCGGCGAATTATTTCTATCAATGTGTAAAGTACATTACAAACTCGAAAACTTTGTTCAAGAGAGTACTAAAGATGAAAGTATTAGGTAATCCTAAAAACAAGCGAAAAACCAACCGGTAGTCTCAACGCATGTTATTGATATAGTTTGAGGGCGATAATGTAGCGCAATGCGCGGAGCGCAGTTCTTCTCGTCTAGGAACGGAACACCGTCAGAAAATGAGAAACCCAACACACGCACACGAAGACCCACAGGGTGTTCGCTGTCCCTCTTTCTCTTTAAGCACCTGCGATGCATTAGCACAGCTCGCCGACGGCGAGGAGAAATGGGGTTGGAAGAGCGGGGGTAATTCCTTGGACGGCTGGACGGTATACTTGTCCTCCGGGTTGTAAAGCCGAGCCGTGGTCCGCGGAATGCTAGAACCTTGATAAGGATCGATTCAAAACAATCGTATACACCAAGGGTGTAATACTGGACAAAAAGATGTAGTAGTGTGTCAGCTGTGCTGAATATCGCCTTTGGAGATAAAGATGTTGTCACCAACGACAACTTTGAAGTTCCTATTTGTATATAGACGCCGGAGTCCGAGGCGCCAAACGTGAGTAAATATCACAAGAAAACATAACAAAAGTTATATTGTAATATTGGATAGAGAGGGGAAATAAAAAGGCGGGCCCGGCGGATAAACGTGGCTATAACCAAAGTTGCGTTGGCAAGGTTTTTGCAAAGGCGGAAATTGGGAGTCAAGCTCAGAGCCAACACCGGTGGCTGTTTAATCTGGGGCCTTAATGGCCAGGGTATAAATACTAGTTAACTAGGTTTGGGTTATCTAAGACGGCGGGTGAGGGAAGTTAGGGTCAGCCAAGTTAGGGAGATCCAAGTAAGAGATAAGTAAACTGGACACTTGGCCCAATACATGCCTTTCACCTGCGAAAATATCAGGTCCAATTTGGGGCCGAGTGGTCCAGATTTCAAGCCCTCAAGCCCCATCGGGTGAGTATACAGTACCAGGAATAATAGTGGGCGACAAAAGAAAATTGCCCTTACTGTACAGTACAGTGCCTGCTGGTTAACAGTGAATAAGATCAAAAAAAGATCACCAAATCAGTTCTGCCGATGGCAGTACAGTGTGAGTGCCAATTGCACTACAGATAAGGGTCCAATATCAAATATAGGTGCGTCTGAATAGATGAGGTTCATAAATAAGACGATTAAAATAAAGGATCGGCATTGAACAGATGATTAAACTCAAACGGGTTTTGGTGGTGTACTGGCATTGACAAAGATGAGCATAATCACGAAAATGGAACGAGGAAGGCACTAATTAGATGTTTCAGAGGTATTGTTTCCCCTTCTTACAGTTATTTCTAACTGTATGCTGTTAGTGACTTCCTTCGCCTGTGATAACTAGAAAAGCGGAACATTTGGCCGTCAAATTCCTTCCTCTACATTTTTATGAAAATGAAAGTTTGGAAGCAAGTAAACCGTAAAAATCATTTTCAAATACCTTTTTTGAAAATACAGCATACTTTGAATCTCTCTGAACTGTTGTACTTTATTTTTACTGGTTTCATTCACCTTGTACGTTTTATTTATCTGTATACTATACTCTCATACTATACATATAAAAATGATTCAGCTGAAAGTCAATGTAATTATTTATATTTTGCAACAAGCACATAAACAGCTTCATATTCTGATTAAATATTCGAATTTGATTAAATATATTTTTGCAGGTCCTCAAGAAAAGTTGTTTTCATAAGGAGGTAACGGATGTTCTTGGACCTTTGCAGTCCGCTTTAAATATCTAATATGGGTATTGTGTGTCAAATGGATGGCAACGCAAAAGAACAAAGCACCACGTCGTGATTGATATGATTTAAGAGAGGAGCCATGTCAATTTCAGACAATTCAAAATAGTAAATGACTCGTTTTGATTTGGCGCGATAATCTCCTATAGTATATTCCCTTATCTTTCTTATCAGTCAGGTCAAATCATAGCAAATAAATAGCCCAGAGCCTCAGTGTGTCGAAATCCAAAAAGCCATGGGAGTATCTGCTCCAAAAAACAGTCAACCTAGGGGCTTTACCTTGCTAAAACGCTAAAATGTCTCCTAAATAGTGCCTAAAATGGATAGGAACTAGTTTTTAGCCCGTATCACTGTTGTAGGTAAAGGATTAAATCCAGGACGGAAAGGAAAAGAAGAATGCTTTGTGACGTTCGCAGAAATGGGCTTCCCCTAACCGATGTGGAAACTGGCGGGCCGCCAGGTACTCCCAATAATTCTAGTCTAAAGTCAGCACGAAAGCAACGACGAACAATTAGCTCGGCTGAAGAAGCTCCCGAAGAAGATATCTTTAGAAAGAAGTCGGATGGCACGGGATGATGGGAGTGTTGCAGCAACTGGTCGGTATATTGATGGGGGCCACCTCCCGGCTTGAACGAGTAAACAAGTGCCTAGACCGCCTGAAAAGAAGGAGTCTGACCATCAAGCCCCAAGCTTGGAAAGCGTTCAGCGCCTGTTCGAAACTAGAGCTAGACTCCAAACAAAATTTCGGGTCCTCAAGTTCCGATCAGGAGCCAGGCTCTTATTAATGTTAGTTTAATTACTCTCTGTTGCCTCTGGTGACAGCTTCTAGCTGGCAAAGAGGGATATAGACAATACTGTAGTTACTTTCCAACCTAGAACTTGAACGTTACGTTTTTGCTCTGAACAGTGTGTGCACTGTGCAATGCGGTACGTTTGTACGTTCGATACATTTCAGGTCAGCTCAACAAGGTGTAGCGTTAGCATCTCACCGTCGTCTTCATGGTTTCTGGAAACTTCATTTGATCACCCGAAAGCAACAGTCGACTCGTCTCGAGGTCTATGTCCCTAATGAAAATATTTTATCTTGCAGTATAGTGCACAAAGTCTTCAAAGTTGCCCAATTCTTTGTCTTTTTCCATTCCGAGATAATGTTCGAACAGAGTAGACGTTACTTCCGTGCTCAAAAAAGTTTCAGCTCGGACGGATGTGATTTAGAGGTGTGGCAACTGTCAGACTTGGCTTTGTAAGGACACCCTGCGTGGGTCAAAATAAAATTTTCTATCAGTAATGCACAAAAAATGGTCACTAAAACCCTACGCAGGAGGCATCCAAAGCGTAATAAATTGTTTTTTCCTTTCAACAATGCTTCTTTGCTACTTCATTGTCAGAACTTCACTTTCACTAGATTTGAGCCGCGTTTTTCTACTTCTAGCACTGATAACTGCACTTGGTGCTTCCGAACTAAGAGTTAAATCGGCGCCATCGCTGTCAAACTCTTCTAAGTTTCGTCCCTTTCGTTACTAGCTTCTCTCTCTCCTTTTTCTCCTGTAAATTAGCTGTTCGCGACGTTTAAGGTTTGAGATGTCGCAACTTTACCTCTTTTGTGTCATGCCAAATACTAAATCACTTTTACGAAGTCTTAGAAAGACTCTCAGGTACAAATTAACAGCACAGATGGAGCATAGATCCGAATTACGGCGCCCACACCACCCCTTGGATTTCGACCACAAAATTGGCAGTAAAAAACATAACTTGTAAATGTGTATGTCCGCAAACACAAAAACGAAATGCAACCTCTTCCTCAGTGTTGAAAAAAGCCAGGCGTTGGCGTTTTCTCTTCTGTTCTTTTTCCATAATTCTCTTTGTCTGTTAGTTCCTAACAATTTTTCTGAATCAGCCTGCGAATCCTTTGACTTGGCAAGTTGTAGATTAGCAGCTTGAATGATAAGCTTATGCGGAAAGAAGCGGTTGATTTTACCTTGTTCAGTAAGCCACTAAATCTATCCAGAGGCTTGATAGTCTGCAAAGATTTCAATAAATTTTGGTGCTTAAACATCGGCCAAGGAAAAAAATGCATTCACTGCAACGCTTTTGATAGCTTGAGAATCAATTTTCTGCTCCCACTTAAAATAAGATGTTAAGCTTCTAAGAACGGAATACTGCTGCTTTTCTCCATCTACTCCTTATGCTTTGGAGTAGAAGATTTGTGCAGCATGTTTGAATAGCTTCAGCGGAGAAAGAGGACCACTTATGGTGACATGATTTTTTACTACTTTCGAAAACTTTAACCTGAACTTGTGCACAGCTTTCCGATCCTCCTCAATTAGTTGTAGCATACGTTCCTCGGCATCATAGGACCACTGTACCAAAAGCCCTGCAGTGCTTTTTAATGCTTTCTCACTGGAAAAAAGAAGAGACGCAGGGCGTTGGATAACAACTGTATAAAGTATACCAGAATCTACAACAGCAATATACACTGTGAAAGATTTTTCTGGCTCAACTATTTTCTACAATAATTATGCACGTTGCTCACGTGGTATATACCGTTTTTTATTTCTCGTCCCAGACGTCACATTGTATTACGTCCACCGCTGAAAGGCCCACCACAGTTCCTAATCTTAAAGGTGAAACAAATGTTTTGATCTACACTCACGCCATCGATAACTTTTCTCCACGTTCATTTGTCAACGATTCATCCTAAGTATCCCACTGCTTGAAGTCAGGCACCTTCAGTACCCAAACTCTATCCGTGGGCAAGCTGTATCAGGCACATTCTTTCTTCCCAGCATTTTCACCTCAAAACTCCCTTCAACAAAAGACATGGCCGATAGCGCATTCATGACTGCATCTTTATTGGTGTAGCCGCGCATCATGGCCCCCGTAGGTACTTTGAAACTGAACCAAATATCATAAAGTAGATTGAACCTCTCTAAAGAGGTCCTTTTCTAGAAGGTGACTCTGCGTTAACGACTCCCAGTTCTTTCCTTATGTAGTTTCATTCACCAAGATTGAATCGCTGCATTGGTCCCCGTCACCCTGAACTGCCTCAAAATTTAGACTCCTCTGCGCAACGTTGTGCATTCGTTAAGACTCTGTGGTATTCTTCAACAAAGGCTTCGTATTCGCTCTTCAAATGGTTAACACTGTTGCGACTCTTGACAAAAAGGAAAAGACTCTGATTCACACTAATTTTCGGGACGGCAATCCAGGTGTTTAGAACCCCACTTAAACCATCTAACACTTTAAAAGAAGAGCGAAAACCGTCGGCAAACTTTTCCATTCCGCGCTGTTTTACTGCTAAAGCAGCCAGTCTCTTTTGCCCAACTTGTGAACCAGGACACATCAAGGCCGAGACTAGGATCATCATCAATGGTGAAATCTTTGCAACGATCATAAAAGTTAGTAGCGAATTATTGAACCACTTTCCTCATTGTGGCGGAGGGGCTCGGATTTGCACTATTCAAAACTTGTGCATTTTCAGCATTTGACACTTCTTGACTTGTGCCTAGGCTGAATCTGGTGGGCATAGTAATGAAACCTTCTTTCAAGTCACCATGGCTAGGATCTAAGTATAAGCCAGCAGCAAATGGATTAACGCGAAGTAAATGACCCGTAATTACAAAAACGGAAGCGACCATAATTCCAAAAGTGTTTGCATGAATATATCCTTCCTATACGCTCTATCCGCAGTGAACTAACATCCATTTAAAGCCTCGTCACCCCCTCCATCAATCAATATTGACATAAGGAGCTGCACTGACTGTGCCTGAGACTCCTCACGTCGACGAAATCTAATTTCCAACAGTATGCGAAAAAGTGCGTCTGCAATGGCATCAGTTGAATGCCCTTCTTTGTCAGCCCTGTGGCTATTGAGCATTTGAACCTGATTTTCTGCTGTAAGTGTCCTGAATAAATAAATCGTCATAAAGAGTTAGGTATAGGTACAGTGGACAGAAGTAGACCTTTGTAGTTTCTCTAAATGCAAGATTCTCAAATTCAGGCAGCTTGTGGGTCTGAGCTCGATGCGTATTCTATTTAGAGAACCTTCGTCCCCTCTCCCTGTGGTGAACAAGCGATTTTTCTCGAAAAAAAATCTGACTCTGTCTAGAGAAGGCGCAGTACAATTTCATTGACGTAGCACCAAAATTGCCTTTCAAAACTAAGACCATAGTCTGCGACAGTAACAAAAAAGAGACATACCGAACATGTTTGACAGAGTACCATACCCGTCATCAATAATAACGCAATCTTATGTACTCGTTCATCAATTCCATAAGTTGATGCAGTAGGGCATTAGAAAATAGAACCAAAAATACTGACTGTGTAGGAGCGACTCCTCGAACAATCAGCTCCAGCCTCATCTTTTGTACTGCTGCGGTACGTAAAAGCCTCGAACGTTGATGAATCAACTTTTCGGAAAAATCTTGTTCCATCATAACCTTTTCGCAATCCACAGAATCAATCCTCCTACCCTCACTGGCGTCCAAATTTTGACTCCTTAGACCTACAGAGCCACCAGTAACATGGCCTCTTCTCCATCCTTGTCGAGTTCCGTTCCCGCCTTCTCCTCCCCGACCTCTTCCACGCCCACGTATGGTACTTTTCCATCTCGATCTTCCACGATTCGATCCACGGGCTCTACTTGCACGTGAAGGAGCAGTCTTTAACGATAAGTTAGCTGCATCTGGCCCACTCTGCGCTTTCCGAGCCACAGACGCATCTCCTTGTGTGTGTTGAAGCTCAAAGGTAGGCGAAGATTCAGCACTATCTTCCGCTTGGAGCGTTGCTGTGCCTTGTGGTGACATGTCAGAGTGTCCTGCAAAGAAGAGAGAATATATCCGCCGGTTCTCAACAGATTTTCAACTTTGAAAGTATAAAAGCTTCCAGACATCCTAAGGATCAATAATTGAATCAAGTATCATCAACCTAGAATTAAAATCTAGAATAAAGAGGAAACAAAAGTGCAACCTAGAATAGACCCCAAAATGATCACTTATCAGGCATTATAGTGCTAGATGTCATTTTTTAGACCCTTCGATGAGAATTATTATCGTACAATTACTGCAAAAAACAATCATTGGGAATAGAAGCTCCGGTCTTCCTCCATCTTTTGTCTGAGTAAAGTTCCTTATCACCTTCTCTTCTCGCATCCCTCTCTCTTGGTCCCTCAGTTTCTCTCTCTCTCTAGGTCCCTCTTTCTCTCTCTCCTTCGCTCCCCTCCTCGTTTCCTCTATCAATTCAGAGGCAAGAATTATGGATGGCTTCGAAATAAAAGGGAAACATCGAGCCCGAACACTGAATTTATCACGAGTTGAGAGGCATACAATCCGAGCCCAGAATGCTAATCTTTCGTTTACTATTGCTGGCGGATTACTGTTGTCCAATAAAAAGATTGAATAGGCGCCGCAACGGCTTATCGTTGGATAGTGTCTTCAAATAGTATCCTAATTTATTTTAAAGTTCTTCCGACAATGACAGCGAGAAAGAATTCCCGTAACCTCCGAGAAAGCAGTGGTTTGGGCCCGAATATTGGATTTTCGCATTGAAACGGATGGATAGAGGCAGAAAAATACGAATCCTGACTTCGAGATTACCGTCCGACGCATTATGGCGTGTGAAATGGATACGGAGCAAGGATCTCGGGAATAAGCTTAGCACGTTGAGTAGTATTTTGTTGGAAAAGACGCGAAAATGCACAATTTGTTGGGAGGAGACATTAGTTCAGAAAATATTGCAGATTCTGACAAGGGAGCATCTAACCTCCTTCCCGATGAGCGGGAGGAGCGTGGTGGTGGAACTGAGTAGGCACTTTTAAATCCGAAAGATGGTATCAAATAAGGACCGCCGGGAACTTTCCCAATGTTACTGCCCACATCTTTCATTTTCAGGCAACGATTTTTCAAACAGTATTTGACTATGACAGCGGCAAAGTAAGTGGAAACAGATTATCCGGGAGGTTTGTAGAGCATTTTGTGATCTAATTTTTTTGCATTATCGAGACTTTCATTTTCTTACGGCAACAAAGGACGACTACCTCCCAATAGCAGGACAAATAAAGGTAACTGTTGTCCAGGAAGACTTGGTGGCATGTCTGGAAAGCAGATTCCGAGAGTTCTGGCACCGGAGACGCCGCTCACGTGTGCCGCTCTCTAAAAAGGTGATTATGGAGGGCTGCAAGTCGCGGATGCGGACTTCAGTTGTAAGAAAAAGACTCATTACCCCCGGCAGATGTCGCGGGGTGCGCACATTTCAAAGTTTGTTTTCTTAGGAACATTTTTCACAATACACAAACTCGGAAGATGGAATTATCATACGAACAAATTCCAACGCAGATATGACGCTGAAAGAACGATGATTACTTGAATTCGGGGATTTTCCCGCTCATTTGAGATATTATATTAGAATTAAACGTGATAAAATTAGCAGAAGAGAAGCCATAAGAAATTGAGGGCATTTTACCGGTCCAAAAGGACGGTGATTGGCAAAGAATCATCCTAGATGCGAGAAGGTGGAACCTTCATTTCGCTCCGCCCAGGCACAAAACATGCCACATCCCGTTTTGATCACACAGATGGAGGCAGTATCCGAGAAAGCGCTATACACAGGGAAGTTAGACATTGATAACAAATACCACTGCCTTACCCCCCAAATGAACCTGCGGCAGTTCCCTGTTCTGCCCTCTGGAGTAGTGGATGGGCGGCGAATGTGGTCTTGACAAAAAGGTTTGCATATGGTTTGGTCACATTCAGTATTGCTTGGACACTCGATTGCACAGCGAGCTGTTCCGTCACGCAGGGGTTGAAACAGCCCTTGAAATTGCCGAAAGAAATTCGTAGAGTATCGGACCCGCTTGTATGGGCGGTACATAGACTACTTCTTCTTCGTTGGCTCGGGTAAGAAAAACGTGCAGGAGATCTACCGTAAAGTTTGGACAGATTTTGAAAGGGTTAAGTTAGAGCCGAGCCCTTCCAATTTTGAGGCACCCAGTCTTGCGGCAAAAAATCAATTCTCTTAATTTGATAGTAATTGCAAAGCAGATTGGAGGCAGATCAGGATAAGATGAATGCATGACGGAGACGAACGCAAAAGTGACTAAATACAACGTTATGGAACGTCCTGGAGTTGCAAAAATTAGTTGAGAGTTGAAATTGGATTTTTTTGCTCAATATAGTCGCTTTCGCTCTATTTAACGACTGAAACACGCTCAGAAAATTTTCTTCTGAAACTTATGTCCCAACAAATGAATAAAATCGGAATTAACCCTTCTTATGTCTTTGTCACCTTTGCTGTACTACGATCTCTGTCTCCCGGAAGGGTAATACATGATTGTTTCTGATGCTTCTAGCAGAGGAGGGGTATATATAAGCCCCACTGGTTGAACTGCACCCAAATTTGAACTTACTCCTTCTCTTTCATCTAATGGTATTCAGCTTCGTACCGTTCCAATTCCAAAGTTTCCTTGGAAACTCATTTCATACACAAACTGGATTACTTGCAGCAAATGAACGCTCTCGAAGGATAAAAGACGTAGACAAGCCTGCACCGGCTCGCTCCGATGGAGACGCACAGTTCTGAAATGGCTGCCTAATTGACTGATTCGCAAGTAATTTAGAACATTTGGCGAAGGTATGGTTCAGTGCGCCCGTGTCTCCAGCGAACCACCCACCGAATCACCAGTATCTGTCTGTCTTGCACCGTCTTTCTCGTACCTATTTAGATTGCTACTCAGCAGAATACTGTAAGTGGCCCATACCGATTATACTAAACTTGTCTTTACGAGTGCAAGCCCGGAGACTACTAGAAATACTTATACGCCTTAATATCTCATTGCCTACTGCTTTTCTCATGATATTCCTTTGATAAATTTGAGTATACTGACGATATATGTATGGATTATATTCATCACCTCTACTATTCGGATCACCTTTGCAGCACAAAAAACTTGCGGAAAACAGCCTCTGTACTCAACTTCTTAGTGCCTGAACTTTTTCATCGCCTTCCATTTTGATCCGAGCATTTAACAGCTTGGATTGCTGCCATCTTAGCCAGAAACAGATACCTTGCGCTCAAGAACTTGCTGTGGGTATGCCATACTATCTGCGAAGAGCAGAAAACTTCCGATAGCTGTGCCCGTTTTATCTCGCATGGGTGCTATCTCCGTCGAGTTGTGAGGTCGTGAAATTAGGTCGAACACATTATCTTCTTTGATCTAAGTCCTAGGTACCCATGTTTTGGATGCCTCTGTTCCCTCAAATAAAGTCTATAAGCCACAAAGTGTCATAATTCGTTCTTTGTTTTCGTATTGCCTCCTGGAGCACCTCATCTCTGTGGTGAAGCACCTTCCCTCTGGTTGTCTGTTTTAATTCAGTCGAGAATCACTCCTGCATTTTCTGCATGATGTCTTTCGGCTCCCTACTGGTCTTGATTTACTTATTTTTCAATCACGCCGCATCCATCTGTGACGGAGGAGCTACTCATTATTTTCAGTCTGGGCTCCTTACAATGCTCGATTTTAAACATAGCTGAGGATGGGCCCGTTTTGCTACGACCAACCATTACGTATTAGTTTGTGCTCTAGCATTCAATCGCCTGAAGTTCCCGAGTACCGTCCGAAATAGTTTTGCTCGTCTTGCTGCAACTCAAGGACGGTTCTTTTGTTAGTGTAGTTTCAGTTCTCTGCCTTTTTCTGACAGCTGACAACTCGCAAAGAGGCTTACAGGTATTACTGTACTTTACAGTTCAACCTAGAACTTGACTGTTATTTTCATACACTGTACAGTGCTGTAAGCTTGAGCTGATCTACTTTAAATCAGCCCAACAAGGTTTAGAATTAGACACTTACAGTCGTCTACATGTCCTCTAGAAACTTACTTCGATCAACAGAAGGCATCAGTCGACTCGCCGTGAAGTCTATACAAGCCCCGGCCTCTCTCCATCTTCTACCTGAGTAAAGTTGCTCACCACTTTCTCATCTCTCATTTCTCCTTCTCGGTCCCTCACTCTTTCTACCCTCTCTCTCTATCTCCTGCTCTCCTGCTCTCCTGCTCTGCTCTCCTGCTCTCTCCCTCACTCTCTGTCTGGCTCCCTCGCTCCCTCTATCTCTTTCTGTCCATCAGATTATCGGCCCAGGCCGCTAGCACAGCACAACAACTTATCTCTTTCGCGCTCCCTGTTCGACCTGAGCCGCCTCGAGGCTTCCCTACACTCCGTGTAGAGAGAAGACACAGAAGCTCCAAAAATAAGCACCTCAGGTTTGATCTGACTTCTTTGTCGTCTCTTCACTATCTACTGACATTCTGTCTTGTGGCCTGTCTAACGCCAGTCGTCTCTCGACCTACCTACCTTGGTTAGTTTGCGGGCCGTTGTCGTTCCTTATCCCGCACCACAGAACAAAGTCCATTTTGCGGCCCGACTCCTCGTTGCTAATCGCCTTGTCTCTGTGTCACATACCTGGTTTGTCACAAAGCCCGTGTCTAGTTTCAACAGTTAGTCCAAATCTCCTCGAACCTCTTGCTTCCTTATATCTTTCGCGCTTCTTCCTCAGCCTTCGCCTAACCTCGCAACGCCCTGCCTCCAGTGGTCATCTGCCGCTCCATCTTCCTTCGGGGAATCAAGATCTCTCCAGAAGACCCTGTCATCCGCCTATCAATTTCACTTCAGAAGAATACTCATTATACCCTGTTCAAGCCCCGCCTCGATCCGGGAAACCGCAGCTTCGCCCGAAGTGCCGTTTTATCGACGACTCCGCTACGGAGTCTGACGGCGAAGGCGGCGAAATAACGTCCACTGCAACCACTCCGGACGTCGTTTCACTCCCTCCTCACTCTCACAAGAAGACTATCTCTCCCAAGAAGAAGGATTTTCGACAACACATTTTGGAATTGGGTACAAAGAGCAGGCCCGCAATCGGGAACAACTCCAATAATCCCGTCAAGCTCCGCTCAAAGCTTCTTCCGTCTCTGCAAGCCGTGTATCGAAACGAAAGGTTCAAAAGAGACCGGTTACAAACGTATCTGCCCCAATTCAAGTTATTTAATTGATCTCTCCTGCTCCAGTCGCTCTCATTCAGTTTCCTTTATCGCCTGCGGTGCCGCCTCTTCCTGTTGACCCTCCAGCGTTAAGATCCCTACTCCGCTTACTGTCGAACCTCTATCTTCGGCTCCACTTCTTTCGTCCAATGTACCTTCTCCTCCACCTCCTGTGTCACCTATAACACCCCCTGTTTCGAACCGAAGTCTTCTTTCCTCATATGTGATCTCTGTGAGCTCAAAGTATCGGGTCCGAAGCAAATTGCTCAGCACAGAGGTGGTAGGAAGTGCCGCAACAGATCTGAGCGGAATAACTTCTTGTGCCCACTGCAACTGCGTCTCCAAACTAGACACGACCGCAACAAACACGTTGACCACAAACACAAAAATCAAATTTTGATTCACTTGATCCATTATACTCATCATCGACTCCTCTGCCGACCTCGTATTGATAATCTCGAGAAGCTCCGTAATGATAACTTTCACATTTGGAAAGCTCGAATTCAACTCATCCTATCTCTCAGAGAGGTTGACAATCATCTTACAGAGGATCCACCGAAGCATCTTCGTCAACTCACTCCGCATGGCAAAAACAGATGCCAAGGCAAGAGCCATCATTGGACTCACACTTTCAGATCTCACCTTGAGCAGGTTCAACACGCCACTAAGGCCAAACAAATGTGGAAACTTATTTGTGATATTTTCGAAAAGCATACTCTGCTAAACAAGCTCGCCGCAAGACGTCGCTTCTTTACCGCACAGATGCACCCAAATGAGAAAGTTCTACTATTTGCTGCCCGTATTCGCCAACTCGCGGCCACTCTAAAATCATTTCAGTGTATGTTGAGGACAGCGAAATGGCCATGGCCTTCCTCAATGGTTGCAAGATCGCTTTAAGCCTCATATCAGCCCTCGATGCTGCCAATATCGAATATCGAACAAGCTTTCGTTCGAATTTGTACGGAGAAGATGTCCCCAAGGAGAGCACCGCCATTCTCAGCGGAATCAAGACGCACTCAAAGTCGCTGAGACGGCTGCGCTCCTGGGAACCCAGTTTTCCAAGCCTCGAACAGGAACTTCCGCAGAAATTCGCATACACTGCGGCAGCATCGGATAGCAGCCGATGCTATAAAAGTTCCCTCATCTCGCTCCCAGAGGACACCAAGCTAGAGCTCATCTTGATAAGGCTAGAGGAAGTGGAGAAAATCCCTCAATCCACGGAGGTTGCTGAAACTACGAACACCCAGATGTCTGTCTCTTTGCGTCGACTTCCCCTGCACAACAAGTAGCACTTCAATCTACCGGAGCCCTCCTCTCTCATCTATGCAATGGATCATCGATTCAGGATGTACCTCGCATGTCACTTACGACCGCTCAGCTTTCACAAGTTATCACCTTCTCGCGTCCCCTTCAACTCTCGACCTTGGGGCAGATTCTAACGGCTATGATTATTGGCTCCGGTGACGTTGCTCTCACGTTACGGGAAGGAGAAACTGTCAAGTGTGTAATGAAAAACGTATTACACGTTCCAGACCTTCGCTACCAACTGCTCTCCGTATCTGTCATGGCAAAGCTTGGAATTGAGACGCGCTTTAATAACGATACATCCCTTGTTCGTCATTGGACTCTACTCTTGTGGCGACGGGTACGCTCACTAATGGCCTATACTCCTTGGATGTCACCAAGCCTGCACTAAAGCCACAGACGGGATCTCAAGTTTCCTTGATATGCCCAATTTCAATCTGGCATCAGAGATTGGCGCACTTAAATGCTCCCGGAATCAATCAATGATCAGAAGCGGTGTCGTGAAAGGTGTAAAACTTTCAAAGGAAACGAGGAAGATGATGTTTGCGTCGGCTCATACTTGGTAAATCCCACCGTGCCCCAATCCGAAGAAAAGACAAAGAGTTCGGCAAAACCTCTAGAACTGGTTCATTCTGATGTCTTGGGACCGGTTGAAACTCCTTCTCTGGGAGGGGCTAGGTATTTTGTATCATTCATCGACGACTACTCCAAGTGGACGGTTGTGTATCCTATGAGCCACAAGTCAAAGGTGATAGATTGCTTTGAAAACTACAAAGCCTTTGCGGAGAACACACTAGCCAGTCTCTGAAATATCTCCAAGTCCATGAGTTTCCTGAAATGAAAACTCCATTGGATGAAGATAAGCTTCTCATTAAGGCTTTACGGTCGACAATGGCGGAGAGTACCTCTCAACCGAGTTCAAGAACTTCCTAAAGGAGAACGGCATACAACTCAGCTCACGTGGCTCACACCCCAGCAAAACGGGACTGCAGAACGGATGAATCGAACCCTTCTCAATCTGGTCCGTTCGATGTTACACCACAAGGGTCTTCCAAAGCATTTCTGGGCTGAAGCACTTTCCACGGCTGTCTATGTTCTGAATCGCGTTACTTCAAGCTCTTTGCCAGAGAACCACTCCTTACCACCGCTGGAACGGCATTGCCCCTGACATATCTCACATGCGGGTATTTGGTGCACAGTGCTGGTATGTCGTGCCAAAGAACAAACTCAAGAAGTTGGATCCCAGATCTCGTGAAGCCCTTATGATGGGTACTCCTCTCAGAGCAAGGGATATAAGCTGTGGATATTGGCTCAGAAAGAATGGTAATATCCAGAGATGTAATTTTCAATGAAACCGCAACTTGTACAGCCTGAAGTCACCTGTGAGCTACCGAATGGAGATCACGGCCAAAATTTCCTCCGATGAAGATAAATCTCCTTCTGAAGAGTTTTTCGAAGTACAGAATTCCGCTGACGAAAAGAAGATTCTGAAGAGTCCACTGCCGGTGAAGAAATACTCTCATCTGAAGAAGCCCATTCAGTAGCTCCTCGTCGTTCCTCTCGGGTCTCAAAGAAGCCCATCCGCTGGTGTCCTTCTAGCTCTTCCTCAAATGTGTCACTTGTCGCAGAAACTGCACTGCTCTCAACAGGTGTTCCTGCAACATACGAAGAAGCTACTTCTGCAGAAAACATTGATTTTTGGATGCCAGGGATCAAAAAGGAAGAAGACTCTATCCGTGAGAAAGAGAACCTTCGATTCGTTCCAAGAAAACCAGGAATGCACGTGATTCCATGTCGCTACGTTTTCGTATCAAACCCGACGTCGGTCCTAAGGTTCGTATCGTCGCTAAAGGATTCAGACAAGTTCCCGGACTAGAGTACACAGACACGTATGCTCCCTGTCTGCTTGACAAATCTGTTAGATCTGGAATGCGATCAGATGGACGTAGTAACCGCGTTTCTGAACGGTGACTTGGACGAAGAAATATTCATGGAGACTCCAGCTGGTTTCCGAGATCCAAACAAGCCCAACCTCGTCTGTCGACTTCTGAAGGCCCTGTATGGATTGAAGCAGGCTCCTCGCCAATGGTATGCAAAAATAGATGCATTTCTGACTTTGCAACTCAACTTTGTCAGCAACCCGCACGAGCCATGTCTTTATGTCTATCGGAAGGAGACTATGTTCTGCAATAATACTATATGTTGATGATCTCCTCATTTCAGGCAGCAGTCGACATATGCTCAATATCAAGGCAGAACTGAAGAAGATTCAAGATGAAAGACTTAGGTCCTGTCCAGGAATTCCTTGGTATTCAAGTGCAGCGAAACCGCTCTGAGAGAACGCTGCATCTTTCGCAATCGATATACACAGACAAGATCTTGGAAAGGTTCCAAATGGCGGACTCAAAACCTGTCGATACTCCAATGGTCCAAAGCAATTCCAACAAGGACGGAACTAATGATCAAGAACTTCCTTCATCAGTACCATATCGCTCTGCAATAGGCAGTCTCATGTACTTGATGATCTGCACTCGTCCAGACATTGGATTCGCTGTAGGCAAGCTGTCGCAGTTCTGCGAAAAGCCGATGGTCACTCACTGGAGGGCTGTCAAACGTGTGTATCGCTACTTGAACGGATCTAAAACTCTTGGAATTCGTTACGGTCCGTTCATCTCACACATCACTGGATTCAGTGACTCTGACTGGGCTGGCTGCCACTCTACTCGCAAGTCTACCGAAAGCTTCGTGTTCATGATGTCTGTGGACCTATCTCATGGCGCTCCAAGAAGCAAGGATGTGTCGCGCTGTCTTCCTGCGAAGCAGAGTACATATCTCTGTGCACTGCCTCTAAAGAAGCTATTTGGTTGTCAAACCTTCTCTGCATTTGATGAATAAGAAATGCCTACTCCTATTAGGATATCAGTTGACAACTCAGGCGCAATTAGCTCGTCCCAGAACGAATCAATCAATGAACGGAACAAGCACATTGATATTCGGTATCATTTCGTTCGTGAAGCTGTGTCGTCCAAACAGATCTCTGTTACTCACTGTCGAACCGAAGACCAAGTCTCTGACCTTCTAACGAAACCTTTGCTGCGAGTCAAGTTTGTGAAGTTTCGAAGTGAGTTGGGCATTTTTCCTCCTGGTATTTCAAGTTAGTATTTTATTGTTTTCAGATCGAGGGGGCGCTGCTGAGGTCAGTTCTAGTTTGAGGGGCGTGTTAGTGTAATTTCACTTCTTTGCCTTTTTCTGACAGCTGACAACTCGCAAAGAGGCTTACAGTTATTACTGTACTTTACCGTTCAACCTAGAACTTGACCGTTATGTTTATGCACTGTACAGTGCTGTAAGCTTGAGCTGATCTACTTTAATCAGCCAACAAGTTTAGGGTTAGACACTCACCGTCGTCTACATGTCCTCTAGAACTTACTTCGATCAACAGAAAGGCATCAGTCGACTCGCCTTGAAGTCTATACAAGCCCGGCCTCTCTCATCTTCTACCTGAGTAAAGTTTCACCACTTCTCTCTCTCATCTCCTTCTCGGTCCCTCACTCTTTCTACCCTCTCTCTCTATCTCCTGCTTCTCCGCTCTCCTGCTCTCTCCCTCACTCTCTGTCTGGCTCCCTCGCTCCCTCTCTCTCTTTCTGTCCATCATCTTTAACGTCCTTGGTGTTAATACGAGATAGGATAGTCACGTTGAGCTCATCAGACTCCTAAGAAGACCCCGCTAACTTCCAAGTAGCGATCCCTGGAATACCCCGCGGCTTCGAGGAGAAAGAATAAAGTATACCATCTTTCTTCATACAAAAAATTGTGCAAGAGACTTTGAGATTCGTTCAACTTCGAGGTCTATTCAACTTACCATGGTAAACTAAGTAAAAAAAATTGTGTGGGAGAATAATGAGCGACAGCGAGAATGATTATGGTAACCTGGGCAGAAAGCTGGAAAGAACTTGAGAAGGGGAGAAATTCATGTTCCAATCTTTTCATTCTGGGTCATTCGGGGCTCTGAAAGTGTCTCTTTTTGTTGGATTAGTTACAAGGAGAATAATTTTTTGATAGTTTTATACAACCTTGAATGCCGTGATACATTGAAAAAAAATTCTAGAATAGGATTTGTCATGTCAGGCCAAGAAAAATAGCATGAAGTACATCTTCTTTTCAAATATTGGTGTATTTTGACAAGAACTGTTCGGTGAGTTTTCGGTACAAATTTAGGTGCCGTATTAGGGTTGGCCCGCCACCGAAATCGTCTACCGTATTTTCGATAGGACACCCTTTGTACCGAAATCATTCTTCGGTACCTCACAGGGTTTCGAGCCCCCCCAAGCCCCATCAGGGGCGCAAGTCCTCCCCGAGACGGAGAAACAACCGCAGTTCTCGCCTTTCCAACCAATACCACCGCCTTCCCAACTTCGTTCCAAAACTCTCGCACCCAAAACGGCACCTGCACCATCTTCGTCTGCCGCACAGACGCCGGCTAGCAATCAAAACCAGTCTACCGTTCCCACTCGCCGCAATTCTACAGCGTACTTATACTTGTCACTTACAAAGTAAGTACATGCTGTAGGGGCGCGCAGAGCACCTCATGGACAAATCATGAGGTGCTGTTCGAAGACTTGGCTAAGAATTTTAATTCATCTAACGTGATGCGTTGGAGAACGGATGCTAAGCACTGTCAGGATCGTTTCAAGCTTCTGGTGACAAAGTTTCGGAAAGAAAATGCAGAAAAAGTGTCGCATCTGGCGGTGGAGAAGATTACGGGGAGTATGAGCAGTTTTTCAAGATTTGGTGACAGAAATCGATGATTTCAAGGAAGACAAGGCAAAGGCTAAGTCAAAAGCAGTCGAGAAAGAAGCTTTACTTGCTTCTTCCGGGTAAAAGGTGAGGAATTTGGCCATGGCAAGAGCTTCAAATCGTGCATGCACTGACGCCAAGATACAGGATGATACGGCAACACCGAAGAAGCAGAAGACTAGCCATACTCAGGCAGCAACGGATATGAGAGAATTTGTGCCATGGAGAAGGAGAGGCGGAGAGGCTAGGATTGTTAGGGAGGCAGGAAAGTAGAGACGAGAACATATTGGAGTTCGAAGGGAGACGGCATTTCTCTCGGAGAGATCAGAATTGAAAAGGATAGAATCGTTGCGGAGCAACGAAACGAAATCGAGAAGCATAGAGTCAGCCTGGAGGAACGACGATTTGAAGAGGAGAAGAAAAGATCTTAGGAAGCAGCTGCCCGGCGTCGCCTTGGATTGAAGTGTAGCTATATATGCTTGTATTGATTAGGCAGTTACAGTCTAAGAAGGATTAATTTTGTATCCTCTTTTCCGAGGGAGGAGTGAGAATAGGAGTCCGGGGCGGAGCCCCGAGCTTGAGAAACTTTGCGCATCGTCTAGAGCGCCCATTGAACTAAGATATGTTTCAAGACTCGGCGTGGGCAATTGAAGAATTTCGGGCTTTGAAAGCCGTAAAGGGAAGTTCCAGAGTATAGCAGCAACATGGTACCGTAGTCCGGCAGGAGTCTTTTCGATACCTATCTTTTGCGGTGAGTCCACATGAGTAAAACGCTTTTTGATGTCCTTGAACGCCCATTCCACTGTTACTTTAAAAGCTTTTGTTCTGCTTTCAGCGATGGACTACGAAATCCGACCTGCAAATACATTCTTAGAACATAAGCAGAGTCTTTATACAGACAATACTGCCTCTATAGATTATCAGGGAGCGTTCTTGATCTTTACCAATACCTGATCTCCTATATACGGCCATGTCATGAAGCCTTCCCTCCATAAGTCCATACAAGTTAAAGATAAGACCACCCGGTAGACTTACAGATTGGAACTTGAGGCAGTTTCGGCGCATGTGACTACTGTACGTTGCCTCTGTTGTCTTCCTTTCGGCCTTGCGATGTAAGGATTAGTACCGTTGATGACGCCGACACAGCCATCCAAAGGGGCGCCAGTACCTTTCACAAAACATGCATACAACTCGGCATATTCTTGTACAAATTCATCTCTTTATTCGGTTTCAACTTTATTGAATTCAATGAACATGAAATCTAACGCTTCATAAAATATCTCGTATAGCTCGGGGCCATCATACCAAACTTCACTTCAAGATATCACCATCGGCTCACTGTGCCAAGTCTTCGACATAGAATATCTACATAGAGGATAAAAAGATAGCACTTCATTAGCTCTATAACGCCTTCTAGTTGTTTAATTCCTACTATCTCTCCATGAGAACATGTCCACGATCTTTTATATGTCAGTCTTGATGAAGCGGTAACGCTTGAGGCATGTAGCATCGTCAAGGGCTTCGAGGTTAAACAACAGAAGCGCACTTGCAACAACCTCTACGTGTAAAGAACCTCCTCTATGGTGTCGTGATGCCCGCACGCATGAAAATGGATCTGAGGAGTTTGTTCACGTCAGCATTACGGCAGCGCACGAGGCAAAGAAGGCCCATAGTTGTTCGAAGCCTCACTTTCGCGATGCCACCATCCCTGATCCGCATTTTGGCAGCAACAAGTTCGTTGACCACTTGCCGGCCTCCCACCCATTCAATAATATCGAAATGTGTTGCCAAAAAATTGCAGGGACTACGCATTACAAATTTTTTTTCACATGAGATCGATTCCTGACTGACAAATGTACACGTATGGACGAAAACGTAAATGAAATTCCGTTGCCACGGAAACCTACGCACACGAGGTCACCCTCAATTCATGAGAACGAGCCACCCCTCCTACTCACCTACCCCCGATGAAACAGAAGTACTACAGAAAACAGAAGTACTACGCAATCGAGAAGGCTAAACGTCGCCAAAAGCAACGAAAACGCTTGATGCGTCTCTGCGTACTTCTCGACGCGTCCGATGTTCTTTTGCTCCGCGCCCGAAGCGCTACCATAAGGCACGTATGAACACGAAGCGTAAATAAGATCAAGTCATGTATCTATTGTTATCTTCAACGTGAATTGTTTGGACGAGCAAGAGTGCCTAAGTTTGTTCCGCTTCCGCAAGCATGAAATACATCGAGTGTGTTTGTTGACGAACTGGATTGCTGGTAGAACGAAAATAAATAGTTACAAGTGCGACCCCTTTACAGCTACGTGCATCATGCTTAATAGGCTTTCCTTCCCGATTCGATGGGCCGACATGGAATGCATATTTGGCATGCGTTGTTCGGCTCTTTCAGAAGTTTTTTGGGAAGTCGTGAAAAGCTTTGTGAGCTCTAAGAGGCACCTTTTAGAAGACTTTCGTGGAGGTCTTATGGTGGCTCGGGCAGCTATGTATGCATAAGTAATAGTAGAGAAGGGAGTTCCTTTGGATAGCTGCATTGGCTTCATCGACTGTACCAAAATTCAGATGAGCCGACCAGGTGGCACCGGCGCCAACCAACGGAGTTTTTACTCAGGACATAAAAGGTTTCATTGTCTTGTCTATCAGACCATCACGACTCCAGATGGACTTATGTTTCATTTGTATGGTCCCGAAATAGGAAGCCTTCATGATATGACTCTGTATCGAGACAGTCAAGTGAACTCCGCTCTACAGAACACCCTCCTTATCAACGGAAGGCAATACCGTCTGTATGGAGATGCAGCGTACGCTCTGCGCCCCTGGCTGCAGGTAGCCTTCCCACGCGTCGGGCAACGGTAGACTAACAAGCATACAATACTGCGATTACTGCTGTTCGCGAGCAGTAGAGTGGACGTACAAAAATCTCAAGCAGATCTGGTGTTCTCAGGACTTCAAACGACACTTGAAGGTTCTAAAAGCACCAGTGGCTCTCCTCTACAAGTCTTCCGCGTTACTTTGGAACCTCAAGACGTGCATGATGCATGGAGGACAAGTAGTATCCTACTTCAACTGCCCTCCGCTTTCCCTATCTGAGTACCTACAGGAACAGTAACAGTAATAGTATTGCACGCGAGGCGAACGAAAGCTCCGCGCGCGGAGCGTGGGCTCCGCTCGGTCGAGGGGCGCGCACAGCAGCAAAGAAAACGCAGGAAGGGGGTGGGGGGCGCGCAGCGTGACGGCAAGCTTTAAGAAGTTGCAAGGCACTTCGAGGAGTTCGATCGCCGAGTGGGGCAACGCGGCGAGCGGGCTGCGCAAAGCATGAATGAATGAAAGAGCAGTCTTCGCAGAACAATTCAGATTTTACTTATTGGAGCTTCGTAACAAGGGCAAAGAGCACAGCTATCACTTCCTTACGTTCCGCAACAGTTTGGAGTCTCTCTTCACGATCTATGGCTGCCCGCTCAGCTTCAAGGTTAACGCGAAGTTCTTCAAGCGATGGACGGCGTGCTTCTGTTCTGGAACATGTTTTTGGCGGGCCGCCTCTCTCTCGTCTTTGTGCCTCTCGAACGCAAACCAGTCTTCTTCCAGCTTGAGGCCTTTCAAGTCCATATCGCGACGGGCCGCGATATGCTCGCTGATGAGGTCTTCTTCGTCATCATCAGACTCCACGATCAACGCACGCCTCTTGGTTCCCTTTCGAGGAGTATCTTCTTCCTCTTCTTCACTTTTTTTCTTGTCACGACCAACCGCCTTGCTCTGATTTCCTTCCAGGCAGCCAACAACCTCTTGTCCAGCTCAGTCTTCTCGTCCTGCTCCGCCTTACGCTTCTCCTCCCACTCGTCCATCGCCAGAGTCACGTCGTTCAACAGCGTCTCCCGCTCCCCACGAACTTCGATTATTCCAGACGTTACTTCGTTGCTTCTAACTGCCAAGCGATGGTTAGAAACCACTTTTTTGAACCTGTCAATCAACGTCTACCAAGACGGCGCGCAGACATTCTCAAGTGCACCCGGAGGAGCCGACGAAATAAAGTTGGGCAAAGCTTCCTCAAAACTCGTTTGGGTTTCCCCATGAGGAGCAAGGTGTGCGTCCACCGCCGTCACGGCTTTCAGTAAAAGGATGTCCCAAGCGCTAGAAAATCGAATTCGCTTCATTCGACCTGTCAGAACGGTTGCCGGGGTGCTTGTTGGGTGTGCATCGGAAGCGCAAGAAGGGGAATGCGAATATGGATCAGGGGTTAAGGGAGTCGCCATCGTAAAGGGACGTTCGCGGTATGGAAATGGTGGGCAAGAGACTGCTACTCTGCTGCGTTAGGGAGAAAAGGTGTGATGGGAATCACAACTTGACATTTGGCGCGAGTAGAACCCCTTAATTTGAGATGTCGGAGAGGGTGCAATTGCTGGTATTTTTCCCAATTTTGCTTTGAGGGGCAGTAAGTAAAAAAATGATATGGCTTGCAAACCAAATCTTGTCTTACACTACACACGTGTGCGACGTTACACGCAAAATGGATGTCATACGAAAGTCACGAGCTTGCGTAATCCCTTTATTCTTTCTTTTCGGTTTGTTGCAAAAAAATTTATCAGCCTACCGAAATTTGTTACCGAACTCTCATGCCAAACTCGTCTATGCCTAACTTCAGCGGTTCCATTATTTCTGAAAAAGTCTAGATTGTTCTTCGCATGCATCAGAAATGCGAGAGAGAACAAAGGGAACGTTGGGATAGAACAGGTTAGAGCTATCTTTGTTCTTTCCAATGGGACTGTGTCGAACTACGTGCAACAAGTTAGTTTGTCTCAATTACGTATAATGAAATCCAATCCGGACGCAATGATGCAATGTAAAGATGTAGATGGGCGGAGAGATATGATGGTTCTCGTGTATGGGTTTCTCTATATTGTTTGTTTCGCTGATAATAGAATAATAGCGGTGTACATGCCCACAGATGATTACATGCAGTCGGAAAGGTATGGCCATCACCATCACATCCCCTTCTTTTCGGGTTATGGGTTGCACTGACAACTGCAAAGTGATTGTAACCCTTCAAACGTCGCTGTACGTGCTGCAGCATTACAATAGTCTATGAAATGACTCAGAACCTTGACGAGTGCCAATGGATTGATGTTTTGGAAACCAGTGCGGAATGGCAGAGAAAAGTTTACTGGAAGGAACGTGCTTTAGGTTGTTCCTTTGAAAAATAATGAGGGAAAGTATTTTCAGTACCGTGAACAGCACCAAAGAGACATTAATTTCCGGAGAACTCTCTTCAAAGATCCTTTCATCTCATAAGCAATCGATTTCGACCCTTTTTATGCGTAGTAAAATGCCTCCCGGGTCCCCTTGTTGCAACCCTTCCTGGCTAGCTGGTATGTCTTGCGTGGACGCCGCGGGCAAGAGTAGTGACGGCATGTGAAGAGCATACACTACGTTTAAAACACGAAATAACGACGGCACTTAGGTCGGCAGGAGGCCACCGTATCATTCTCTGTCTCGAGAAGCGGTTGAAAACCGTAATGCGCATCCACTCGGACACGTGTAATCGCCATCGTTTCATTTGCTGCGAAACAGTCTGTGAACTCGTGCGCACTGGAATCTTGTCCGAAGCGCACTCCGTTGGCTACTTGCAAGGGGACGACGTATTCCTTCGTGTCTTCCAATGCCTGAGTAGGAGCACCTTTGTCACCAGCCGCCGCAAGGCCTGTCCCAGTTGCAATGGGGCGGGTCTTATCTGGCTCATGATGGATGGGCAGCAGTATCACAGAGGAGACAAGAGGGATTGCCCATCCGGGAGGTCATCATGGGATAAATTTCGTCAAAGAAGCCGTTAGCACGGAGATGCCTGCCACCCCAGCTTCACCCTTGCGTTGGCCATCAGCCGGCGCGTATAACTGCGTCCTCAGTGATGTCCAACCGGAGCTGCAGGTTTCTTGCTTCGGCAGCTCATCACTGTGAGAGCCGCAGAAACGAGAGACCCACAGTGGGAGCTACAGGAGCGAGAAACCTTGTGCTTCGGTTGGGGATATCCATTGGGGGTCCCACTAGCGATTGCACAGCACTTCTCCAGTGAGGATCTTATTGGAGACTGTGGCGCTAGGTACAGTATTAGCAGGATCTGGAGAGGTTGCGGGTCACGCAAGTCAGCACTTTGTGATTGATGTAAGGGGTGCATTACATTTTCCCGCACATTTCTTTCGGCGGGATTGACGGTTCTGTGTGATGTAGTCTTCAATTCTTCAACGGCGAAAACTTCGTTCTCTTGAAACTTGGGTCAAGAACGTGAAGGGTCATCTGATTTCGTCACAGGACAAGCGTGTGGTTGTCATTGGCATGAAGTGGTCACTATATTAGCTGAGATAAACACTTTTTACAAAGGCGCAGACTTTGTTCTGCAGAGGTTTGGTCGTCCGACAATATTGCCCGACAAATGTACACTTACCTTGAGCATGAAATGGTCACTAGGCCAGTCGCAATTTGGGTATGAGCTGGAGTAATTCGTGCCAGAATCCGATACATAATTTACAAGTTTGCAGTCCAACACTCTTACTGCACCGGCGACAAAAATGTAGTCAAGGGTTCCGTGGAAATCTCCGTTGATATTTGTGCAGCGTGGTTCTTCTCCGTTACAAATTGAAAACGCGGATCTGTACTTGAGGTAATGACTTTCATACCTGTCTTCTTCACCGCGATCCCGACTGTTGCGGGAGGAAAGGTGCTTCTGGGTTTCCCCGTGAGAAGTCCTCAGAACTGGACAATCGCAGTCCCTCTTAGAGGCATCTGCTATCTCACTGTTACATCTGCTCACCTGCACATCTTTCGGTTTGGACTCTCGACGTTTCTGAACAATATCAAATAATCGCTCCGCTGCCTTCCTCGCCTTTTTAGAGGGTCCATTGCAAGACCCACTCTCCCAGTACACTTGATGACACCTCGCGCATATTAACAATTGCCGATCCGTAGGGAATTTCTGTTCGTCCTTGGGTCATCGGTCGTACACATCTCTATCCGGCCTCCACACTTTGCACAAGCGGACAGGATATCCGTCCTTTTCAAGTCAACATTGTAATGAGTCAGCATCTCTGCCAGCCCTGTTTCCAAATTTCCTTTATCCGGGGAGTCTTTATGAGAAATGTTTCCGGACACTCGGGTCGTTTCACAAGCCAGTTGTTCGTCGTCACCAAAATGCGATTTTCGGAGCGAGCCCTCGCAAAGATCATGCACGCCTTCTCACGCGTCCATTTCTTCCCCGATACCGAGTCATACAATACGGCATCTAACCCTAGCAATCGCAACATCCGAGCCAGTCGTACAAGACTATCGTCACAGACAAAGCGAAACACCCCATTCTCTCCTTTGGACGCAGATAAGTTACCGTGGGCATGACCCGCCGCACCGGCGTGGCATTTCCCAGAGAATGCTCGGAATGGAATGCCGCTTGTAATCAAGTTATACGTGCGACTTTCCGGAAGACTGTTAAAATCGCCAGCGAGAATGGATGCAGAGGGTGGCAAGTCGTTTGCCTGACGTATAAACGTGATTCGCTGGAGCAAATATCGAGTCTGGGCAGTCTTGACATCTGGTAGACTTGGGTTCCAAAACAAATGAGCGCTGCACACTGTCAAATGGCGTGGCGGTGCATCCTCTGTGGACAGAGACGGATATTGCCGAAGACGAAGTAGTAAAACGAGAGCCACATTTCGCCTTCGAAAACGATCTCGATGGATATTGGATATACAGTCGGTGGGCAAATTGGCAAGGTCGTCGAATTGAACACAGTCCTTGAGAAGGACCTCAAATTTGCGGGGATTGACGGCAATGAGGACGCCATCGTTCCGGCCGGTGCGTTGGAGATAGAATGGGAGATAATTGAGGGATTGAAAAAAAGGTTTGTAATGGGTACTGTAGTGGTCGACTTCTTGCAGGCAGACAATATCGGCTTTGGAGTTGCGAAGAACCTGGGAGATTTGACAAAAGCGAGTACGCCAGAATCCAATGTTTGGATCTTGGAGACTTTTGGAAAGGGATCCGTGAAAGTAGCAGTCGGCGAGGCAGTTCCAAGAGACAATTGAAATTGTAGACTGAGATTCGAGGTTGAGTTTGGACATGGTGGATGAATATGAGACAAATTGGTTAAAGACAAGGGAGGGTGCACGGATGGAGAGTCATTTCGCAGAATTTTTTTTGAATGTTAGCTGGGCAAGCCAAAAAGGGAGGGTTGCAGAGTGCAAATGGTGGTGGCAACCGCCAAGTAACCGGTGGAAACTGCTTCACGAAGCATGCAAGTCGGGCAAGACTGAAGAAAAGGCAGTTACTTGGTGATTGGTAACTGTGTCGATTCTGCACAACGCGGTACCGCGCGAAGGGAAGAGATTACGTCCGGGTGAATTACGGGAACTCAAGAGTTTACTGTACAGTATACGGTACACCCGCCGCCTTGGAAAAGATTGTTGTCTCAACATGTACAGTGGAACATCCTGTTAGCTCTTAGCTACTAGCAATATAGTTGGATCCTGCAGCGGACACCTGTTATAATGTACTAATGCCATACAGTAAAGATTGTACAGTACTGGGCTGTACATTCCACAGAGTCTTATAATGCGTCACTGCATTTGTGTCTACTACATCGCGGGGGTCGATCTCGCATAGCCTTTACAGTATTTAAATGTAATTAGCAATCAATTTTCACCCTCACATTCCGGTACAGAGGGGTCATGAATCCTACTGTAGATGTTTACTTTGCCCCAGACATATGCAGGTGCAACATGGAAAGTCTTAAATACCCCACTGTAACAAACCCAAAACAATTAGGTTTGAATAGGGTGGCTAAACTCTGCATGTTGTGGGGCGCGACATATTACAGACGCGGCACACGTGGACCAAATCGCATACCTAAGCTGCTGATAAAGCCGAGTCTTCACTCCTCCCGTCGAGCATCCGCTGCGGGATGCGACAGCGGCCGCGTATTCGTCGATTACCTTCGACGTCGTCGCAGACGGCGATCCAAGTGAGTCGAAGGCTAGCGGCACAAACTTCCAACCCAGTTTTGATCGTCCTGGAAGGGCTTCATCGGGGCGATTAAAACTGCAAATTGAATCCTGTACTGTACGGTACAGTGCAGGATTCAATTCCCAGTCTGTACCCCGGTGAGACACAATAGAGAGCTTGCGCCTCCTTTCATGAGCGGGTCGTGAGCGAAATATCCGACAAAAATCACAACACTTACAGCGTTACCCGCAATTTGCACAGAGCTCGGGAGCAAATGGGCTGAAAAGTGTCCATTTGCTCTTCGCATTTTCGCAGTAAATTTGACAACTGCCGTACAACTGGCGCCAAAACGCCAATTGCACGGGCAGTTTCTATTCTCTGATGTTAATATCACACACACCTGACACTGGGTCACGAAGCGGACGCCCAACTACAAGCACCATTCCAACCTGCTTCTATCTTTACAGAAGTGATCCTAGCCGACTGATCAAGCGATTACGTCTTCCCTAGGAAGCGAGGCAAGTTTCTACCAGCCGAAGGCTACATTACCGCGAGGGATGTTGCTGCTCTGCGGGAGCACATTGCCGGCTACGCTATGGTAAGGCAAACATTCGATAAAAGGCCATTGAAGTCAACCAAAACCCTCATCTGTGTCAAAAGGTGACATTGAAGTCGGTCCAGGATCAACATAAGCGCCTGCAGGAAGAATTTGACAGCAGTGGTTTGAGAAACCGTGGCCTTTATGGTGTAGTAAAAGGGAAGATAAAGGAGCTGTACCAAGTACTTTCGCAAACGAGAGAAGAGAGGGACTCGTTTTTAGACAAGAAGCATTCCGCTAAAAACGAAAAGGCGAAAAAAGAGGATGAGAAAGAGAGTTGGGTAAAAAGATGGTGGAAATAGAGCTGCTACGCAAAATCCAGCGCAGATCTAATGAGTGGGGCGACGATGCAGACGACGGGTGTGGCGAGGAAGATGGCAATGAGAGCGGTAGAAAAAAAAGAGGAAGCGTATTAAGGTGGACAGGATCGATCTTACATCTGGGTTCGCGCATTTTGATGAAAAGCTTAAGGAGGCCGACCTGACTCGCATCAAGCTATATGAAGATGCAATATATTTCGAAAGACATAAAAAACAGATCGAGGTAGAAGGAAGAGAGAAGGACATGTTTGAAAGGCACCAAGAGAGATGATTATCACACTTTAGAAATGGAGGA
This sequence comes from Kappaphycus alvarezii, assembly GCA_002205965.3. Lineage (NCBI taxonomy): Eukaryota > Rhodophyta > Florideophyceae > Gigartinales > Solieriaceae > Kappaphycus > Kappaphycus alvarezii. The sequence continues at coordinate 776,687 of NADL03000007.1, forward strand.
GTTTAAAACCACGATGGATGTGTTTAGGAACCAAAAGTAAGTTATCGCAGCAACGCATAGTCTGAAAGCTAAAGCGGACCCGTTACTTACTCTAATGATCAGTGCAGTAGTGCTTGAGAAGTAAGATCTTCTTTGATGTATATTTGAGTGCCTTTTGGCGATTAAAGATATTAAGACAGCGTTCTGCGCGGCTACTGCATTTCCGTGAAACAGAGAATAGTCTTTTTGTTGCATTTTTGGCAAAGAAGTACATAGTGTGTGTCGATGGTGGTTTTCGAGTGTTTTGGTGGTGCGCGTTGGTGGCACCTGGTGGTGTTGTTGTGTGGTGGTGGCCTGTAATACTCACGGGGCAGTGAAATAGGGTTTACTGTATAGAAACGGTGTCACTTCGAGATCAAATTTTCCAATAGAACAGTTCCAAAACGTGTAACAGAATTTCCATAGAATTGTTTCTCACGCGAAGCGAGCGTAAGGTCACTAATAGTGTTTTTTGTTGTCCAAAAGTATGAAATACGATGTTTTGTACCGTAACAGCCTGATGTTCCGAGGTTGAGCCTTCGGGTCAGGTGTGTCAACTTGTTGTATCAAACAGGACCGAATTCAGGGTTCTGTTGAGTGACGGGGCTAAACAGGACACAAGCTGTTTACTTGGTACAATAATGGGTCGATTACAGATGGTTCATCATGAGATGGAAGGTCTGTTGCAAGTTAAGTGCAACTCAGTACAAAGTTACCAAATGGGAGGGAAGAATGAAAGGGTGCGAACTAATCAAAAGCATTTGTTAACTGTACGTTGTTTCGAAAAGTGGAATTATATCAACAGTTTTGGCCAATTAAGAACTACTGTACTGCATTTTGGTACAAATGTATGTAGCAGGCTAGTGGCTATCCACGATGGCACTGTTTTCATATGAGGTCAAAACTCTTTATCATACAAAAAGGTACAGTAACTGAAAACATTTTGGGATCAGTAAATATTTACTAAAATTTATACTCCAAAACATAGAAATAGAGTAAATAGGTGCCCTATGGCTTCAACTCTACACTAATTCGGCTAAAGCATTCATCTGCAGGTACTTAGAGGATAGCATTTTGAAAATTGGCACTAAAATCGAAGGCTTTCAAGTGGAATAAAGTAGTTCATACTCTGAATAGCGCTAAAATTACCGAAAATTTTGTTTTGATCCAGATTCATTGCTGTTGAAAGAATAGGTTGGCAAAAAAACAGAAAATGAATATTTTTACTGAAATATTAGCCCTAAAAATTATCCTTATGTGAGGACAATGGTCCGATAGACACTAGGGTTACCGCCAACTTACCGAAACAGGTGGTGTGAAAATCCTGTTCTGTAAGTGATTTACTATAGCACAATTTCAGTACAGATTGGAACCGATTTAGGCTTTCCAATCGACTTTTTCTGCTTTTGCGCGAGGTCAGTGACCGTTGACCAGCTCGATTGCGCTAAAGATGGTCAGGCTCCATGAGTCCTTAACCTCAGTTGAAATGGCTTTCGATGCTGACATTCCGCCTTTGTCTGCCCAACCACGACCAACATCCGGAGCGCTCGTCATGGACCGTACCGAGGAGCCGCAAGTCGTGACCTAATCGACCTCAGCTGCTATTCTGTTTGGACTTGCTGCGCTCCAGTTCGATCATCGCGCTCCCATTCCGTCTGCAACCGCTTCACTAGAAGAAGACGAATCTGGGGTCCCCCCCGGGGTCCCCCTCTTACCCCCTATCCCAACACGAACTGGGTCTTCAGTGAGAGCCCTGCTGCCCCACGGTACGCCCGACGCAATTTCAATGCGTTTCTGGACCTGTCGCTGTTGAAAGAAGTACGAGGCGCAAATTCTCACCGTCCTATGCATAGAGAAACACTGCTTCGTTTCACGGAAGTAGCCAGCAGGTTCAATAGCGCCAATCTCATTGATTTGCAGAAAAAAAGCAAGGATTATCAGGGTATTTTTATGCTTCCCACACCCAAGTTCAAACGGGACGACAATGAAAGAGCAAAATCATCTGGGGGGCAGAGAAATGCGGAGTATTTGAGCAATTATGACAGGACCTGGTGACAGAAATAGGGAATTTCAACGCACTGTAGAATGCCTCAAAGGCAAAAGGTCAAGCAAGAAAAGACGGCCTCCTGGCTGCTAGAAGAGAAATTAGGGACATATCAATACTCAGAACCAGTGCACACAGTGAACGAGAACATTCTTCAGATAAAGACGATGAAGAAACGAAGAACTGCTCGACCAAGGAACGCAAGACCTCACCGCAAAAAATGGCGTGCGAAATGAACAGAGCTATCGATGCCGTTGAAAAAGCTGAGCAACGTCGCGTAGAAATGAAAATCCGTCAAGACGCCAGGGATCAGGGACGTCTGGAGCTGTAAAGAGGACAGATTGATCGCGAAGAAAAGCGCATATTGCTTGAAGAGCGACACATCGAAAAATAAGCCTCTGCGGCAGAAGAGATCGCAAAATTATCGAGAGGCTCTGCGTAGAACTCGAAATGCGCCGATTCGAAGCAGAGAGAAAGCGCTCGAAAGAAGCTGCTGCGGAACGCCGTCTCAACATGAAGCTGTAGCTTAGCATGCTGGAACTCATTCGAGAATTGAGGAAGAATTGATACCGCGAGGTGGGCAGTAGGCGTAGCCAAATAAAACTCCATGCGAGTAGTTTTGCATGTAGATAGTTTGAGTTTGCCTTTGGCCATTAAATTAAAAATCATACATAGAAAAACCACAACCTGGCAGGCATGTCATGCAGCTGTATTTTCGAAATGTCGCTACCTGGTAAATTTATTTCTTGACATCTTTGAATGCCCATTCAACGACAATGCGACATGAAGACATACTTTTTTGTTGAGTTTATTCTGATCTTCGCTCAACAGGGCCCCTTTTCATTCTATCTGCATATATGATCGAAGAACAGAGTTCGGGTCTCCATATATGTAAGACTGACAGTTAGCGATTCTTAGACTACTGTTCAGCTTCTGACCAATGCCCGACTTACGAAAACGGTCATATCATGTCTAAAGCCCTCCACAGGTCCATAAAAATGAAAAATATAACCTTATGGTGTGATTACCGCTTGAAACTTCAAAAAGTTATCGTGCTTGTGTCCAATGTACGTTGCTCGCTGTGCGCAACCTTTCGGAAGGGCTGCATAAATGTTATTCCTATCTATAACCCATGCACCTTACCATGCAGGCGCGTGAGCTCTTCAAATAGCTTTAGGACATATTCAGCCCTTTAAGATACAAAAAAGTCTCTGTATGGGCACAAGAAATTGCGTTTTGAAAAGGTGCTGTGGAGCTTCATAGTAAATTTGTGAAGCACTGAGCTCATTAAGCCGAACTTTGGTTCCAAATCCCACCATCTCTAACACGAAGCAAGTCTCCTGGAAAGGAAAGCAAACGATAACGTAGCGTTTGTGCGGTAACGCCTTCATTTTGTGACGTTGACATGCACTGGTCATCCAATGTGGTATATGATTCGAATCATATCGCTTTTTGAGAACCAAAATCACTTGAGGAACTATCCGTCATCAAGACTATCCATGAAAAACGTGAAGTTTGCGACCTTAAGACGAAGCTACATAGATATGGCTTCTATGACAACTTTATGCAGCACATCTCGCATGAACTAGGCAGTGATCAGGTAGGATAAATCAGTTCACGGAACCGGATAACGTCGACTAGAGATTCCGTCCCCATTATCTGATGCTTCGAGATGGAGAGATCTCGGATCAGCATTCTGAGTGAGGCTCACCATAAGAATCTAACCCTATGAGTAAGAACGCAGAAGTTTTCCTCAATCTAGAATTGTATCGAAATGTTTACAAAAGAATTTTTTTCAACAGTTCGGTATTTTGCATAGTATCATACCTTCCGAAAAATCTACCGAACTGAGTTTGCCAAAAAATCTAATCAGTAAAGAATTGTACTGTACTACAGAAGAATATGAGTCTTGACATATTTCCACCTTGTATCATATGCAGAAATTGGCACCATCTATTCTGTGCTGCTAGCTTTCAAATCGTTAGGATCAACTTCTGAGACAACATCCCAGGTCATAGAGATATACGCTGCGGCAGTAGCAACTCACAGCGAATGCTCTATGGGAGGAGTGAAGACAGATACTTCAGAAGCTTAGCTATGCGATTTGTTCTGCAATTATGTGGTGTCTGTAATATATCATACCCCGGAATTTTTGCAGAAGCTAGTCACCCCATTCAAAATTGAATTATTGTGGCTTTGCTCCGTCGCAGAAGTTTAAACCATAGATGTTAGTGGGACCATTACTTAAAAATTTGAGTGAGCCTTCGAAGCATACATACCCTTCAAGGTATTAATGGGTGTCCACAGTACTCCAGCAAAGAAGACGCAGAAAATTTCACCCAATGAAATCTTGGAGAGCCGGGAAAACAACGGGTTTAAAACTCCAAGCATAAGCACTGTGCTTACAGAAAGCAGACGACAAGAGCGACGAATTCTCGAAGTGAGCGATCTTTAGAAAAATCAATAGGACAGTAGCAGCTAGGACGCAGTGATAAAAGCAATCATGTACCTTATGGGTCATCAATATTACGCAATATTAACTATTAATTGTGCCCAAATATGCAAAGTTATATAAGGGAAGCAAATACCCTGAATATACGTCGTATTGGTCTTCTTTCCAACGCCAACTACTCCCAATGATATTCCCTAACTACCCTAAAGGACAAAACATTTTTCATAAATGATGCAGTCTGCACAAATTCTCGCGTTAAGAGCAAGAAATTCATTATCCATATTAGTGTTTTCGGCTTCTTTCGCGGTATTGCAGCCCGAACAATCTCTTGCTCTTCCTGGTATCCCTTTTCTTAAGAATCTTCAAATGATTGGTAAAATGTCCAAAATAGCACCATTTAAGCCATAAAAACTGTCGAAATAGTGACGAGAGCAGTAGAGTGTCATTTTGTTTTCTGAATACGGTGACCGCCTGATCTTAACGCTTTTAAATCCATAAGACTTATTTTCCCTGAAAATGTGGCTTAACGTTTTGCTTATCTAGAGAGGACCTATTTTCTTGCTGCAATTTGACGTCGGTTACATCCCTTGAGCAAGTAAAGTTGGAAATTCTCACACCATCCTCCGCTTACCACCCAAATAAGCAATTTTTAGTTTTCTTTCGCTAAAGTTTCGTAGGCTGGTTTGCAAATATTATCGATGAACTAAACGATCACTTTTTAGACGAGGAAGCATTAGTATTAATAATGCACGCAATAATCTCCGACTTATTGTAACACTTTAGAATTACCAACTTCACAAACAAAACTTCCTTTTACTGTAACGAGGAATCATGATCAGGGCCTTTGAGTGTTTTTCGTATACAAGGAATTCCAACTGCATGCCTCAGGTCGCGTTAACAGAGATCAATCTGATATTTAACCAAGCCGTGAGCTATATTCATTAAGATGGTTAACGTAATAATTTAATGCAGAAAAATTCTTGACTTGTTTCTAGCGAGCCAGCTTGTCTAGGGCGATTTTTTGTTTCTTGCCTCTAAATTTTGATTCAGAAAAACGGTATATACTTCCTTCAATGTTTGGATTTCCCGTCTCCCGGCACTCATAGAATGGAATATGCACCAGTAATTACCATTGACAAACAGATAGCTTAGTGCAATCATCATGGTAGCCCATTAACCTGCTTCCCTGAGACAGTATTGAATATGCACACATCAGCTTTAAAATGTCCCTTTCCGCTAAAAGATCCAAATTTGTTATTTCAGGGGCTTCCTTGTCTTCTTTTTGAGTCTTATAATAACCAGTGTTGTTGCGGACGAGGCAATGCTCTTTCTCGATTGATGTCACTTTCTGTGCAACGACACTGAGAAATATTTTCTGTGCAGAAAATTAGTTATTACTAATGCCCGAATTTTGCGGGATTTTTCCTACTACTTGATGGAATCACACAGGTAAATATGATTTCCCTATATCCATTATGTTTGACCTCTAAATCGAGTTTGAGTAGTTTTTGTGGCAAACTTTAGTCTATATGTCTCAGTTTCTTATTAAAGCGAATAAAAGTGTGATTTATAGAGTTAGAATCACAGTGGATAACTTTGGAAAGTTGATTACCTCCGCAGCAAGGGTTTGACATCATTCACATCGGGTCTGATATAGTATTCGTCCTTCCTATTAGTTAATAAACGGATATTTTCTTGTATAGAGCCTGAATGTGTTGATAAACTATAAGCAATACTGAGAGGAAATTGAGAGAGCTAGTTCTTAAGGTAGCCCAAGCTCTAGGGCTAACGCAGCGCAGACAAAATCGGTTTAGAAGAAATTTTGAAAATTTCCTCTCCCCACCCTTCCTAATTTCTTTCAAAGTTTTAATAATTGAATATTTTTGGGAAATCTCTCGATAATGGAGGCCAGAATGGTGGCGCTCAGTGTCTGGCTTGCTCGGAACTTCGATCTTGCAAGTTTGGCAGATGTCTGTTGTCTTTTCTTCGGCGCGGTGCAAGTGCTTGCAAGAGCTAATTTTCCTGTCATACTGCACTCAACCTATGCATGAGACTTGGCAGTGAAGACAGTGAGAGGGAGACCGTCGAAGTTTCATGGCCAGTAGAGTCCTCCCGGTGTGCTTTAGAATGATGCGTTAACGGATCTCTTGACGAAGATGGAAGCCGCGTCAAGAAGAATCGTTACGTTCCTCTTGGGCTTGTCGGGTTTAGAGCTGATAGCTACTGTTTTCCATGGCTTCAGCGGGAAAGGTGGAGGAATTCCGATATAGGACTACGTATGTGTCCCATTTTTTGTCTGGATTATTAGGATGCATTCAGCTACACTCCAAACTTGTAACAGCACATCTCCTGAAAGTTTTCTGCGACGTACTTTTGAAGTGAGGATGGAAGGGCCCTGGAAGTTTTCCCGGTAATATGCTATATTCAATAAAAATCAGAGCAAATAACAAAATTTTAGTCTCTGATTGCAAAAAGTAGAAATCCGAAACTTAAACCCAAGTGTAATTCAACTTGCTGTCAGATTGAGAGAACTATCTGTACTGAAAAATATTTGTCGATGCTATCGTATGTATGAGTTGAGCGCAAGAAAGGTTATGGATAGTTTAGCTGTTGATCATTCTGGTGAACGAGACGGGGCTCGGACAAGGGCTTATAAATATAAATACCCAACTACAGCAGAGGTACCTTGGTATCATTAAACATTGAATTCAAATAGGTTCTAGAACAACAGACCTAAATACATCAACGACAAGTTTCTGAGGGATCTTGTAGCCTTTAGCAGTGTGATCATCAATTTTCCTACGAGTCGAGTGGACATGGAGTAAATTTTGATTGGTGAGGGGTGAGAACTTTAGTGATGTCGGTTAGAATGTGATGCGATTGATTTCAGAGTATAATTCAGCCTATTTTTTTACCATAATACAGTACTTTACCTAGTATCACTCTCAATGAATCATTAAGCGTACCTTCCGAGCTAAACGAGACGTCAAAGTGCGACTTTCGTATTCATCGATACTGCTAAATCGTCCAATCCCTTTACACCCTCTCCAGCTCTCTCTATTCCGCAGCTAAAAGTCCCTTATAAATGAGCAATACATCTCATTTTAATTCAATTTCCTCAAGACCTATCGATTTAGTTCATCTCTTTCAATTGGACATGAGTTGTTCGCGATACGTCTTATTGTCCTTGCGTTTGTCCTCATACCTTTGAATGACAAAACTCCCTGTGCAGAGCCTCCGCGCTGTCCCACCCTAATGCAATTCCGCGGCGAGCCAGGTTCGAATAAATAGTATTTACAATGAAGCGTGTACAGAAGTCTGTAGTTGTACTTCTGCGGACATTATTCGGTTAAGAGCAATAAAAATTGGTCAGAAGGCCGTCATCAGTCGTCTTTCCCGATAAGTTCATCGACAATCCCTCTCTCCGTCCTTTATGCAAGCACATTTTTGCCATTCTTTTATCCGCAAGATCGTCCAAGTATTCTACTCTGTTGAATATAACCCATTGCTCTCCCGTATGTGTAATTCTATTCCCCTTATGTAGCCTGCATGTGTTTCGCTAGTAAAATTCTTCGTCATGGCGTCTGATAAATTGATTCGAGACTAGATACAACTAAAGTCTGTTATTTTGGTCCTCGCTTCGGCCTTCTTAACAACAAAGAGATCCAACAGCCAATCTGTTTTCTGCGGTAAAAGTTCTGGCGAATCTATCGCAGTTCTGATTCCGAAAAATAGTAGAACACTTCGTTCGATTGCAAGTGCTCAGTTCTAGTCTCCACGTATAGTAGAAATGTCCTTTTGACCAGCGGAATAGAATCTTTCCATTTTTTATGCGAGTTCATAGCATGCACCTTCTGGTATCGACTGATATCTCGAGGGTATGTAAAACGTCCATGCGAAAAATTACTGGCACAGAGGTGTCGACTACGACAACCTGCGGGCGTAGTCTACTCTTTTTTATTCATTACAGTAAAAATGAGTCAATTACTAGCTGTCTCTTTGCACACCCGTTAATACACGTGTGAACTGTACTCCCAACGTAACGTCACGATATCCGTACCAAATTAGTGTGGGTAAGCACCTGGTATGTACGTGGGTGTTTGTGTAATTACGTACACTACACGTTTACAATTTTATTTTCTTCGCGCCTGAAAGTTACTGTCATGTGTGTTATTTACAGTAGCCCTAGAATTATATCTAGTTTTATTTTAGATTAGATCACAGCGATGTACAGTATACTGAATAGCCACCGTCTGTATAAGACATACAAATTAACCAAGTCAGGTTCTCTTTTCTTCGAGCCCCCTTTCTTGGTGCTAGTACGTGTCAGTGTCAGGCTTGTTCTACTTTTACTTACCCTCTTATTCCAAGTGGTGGTGTCCTTGAACAAATTTCCGTGTTCTTATCTTTTGAGAAGTCGTTTTGAATCACGACGGGCGCGGGTTACTATAAGTTACTGAATTTTTTGCGTGCGTTTTCTTAGTCACTGAAATACTTGTTTTCCGTTTACTCTCTCTTTTTCGGCCAAGCGAAACCTACCCTCCCCTTCCTCCGGATTCCGACAGCACTCTCGCCCTCTTATAGGAGCTGACGGTCCTGGGTTTCTACGCGTGTGCAGTGCTCGTACAGTGTACACTACCACTGTACACTGTACGAGCGAACCGGTCCAATCAGAAAGCGACGCTGGGAGTCCCGCAACACCACACTCGCGCGACAGTCACCGCTTTATCTACTAAATTATGGCCTACAAAGTGTGTCCGATCGGTAATGGTCTTACAAACCATAGTTGTGCCACGTTCCCGGGCAAATCGTATTGGATTTACCCTTCAGACAGATTTTTCTCAAAGAAAACTTTTGTTAATCTTATGCTAATTTTCAGTGCAGTCAACGTTACTATATACTTTGGACACTATGAAGCCACTGTTTTAGCAGTTTTAGTACGACAGCAAGGAACTTCGAGACATTCAGAGTATCCTAATCCATTTTTCACCAATTTCTGGCCCCATGTTTGGGGAAAGATCCAGAACTAAAACCTTGAGGAGATCTTTAGTGTCTCAGCGACCTCTCTATGCTCCCTAAAACTCCCGACTGGATATCATATTGGGTTCGTCATTTCGCTCCCAGTTCCATTGCCAGAGAGAAAATGGGCCGCCTCCATTTCCCGCGCAAACCGACTTCCAAGACCGATTTAGCATGTTAAGAGAGGCTACTTTTTATGTTGGCCATTCATCTCCCTGGTAAGCCGGCTACAGAGAGATAAAATCCCCGTTCGGGCAACAATATTTAGTTTTTGCCCAAAAACGCTCTTGGGGCCATTTTTCACGTCGAATAAAGAAGCAAAGAGGACTTTGTGTGCGGAAGATCGTCCTCAACTCGTAATCTGCGCTCATAACGTTTCTGAATAGCCTATTTCAGGGCAATTGCATCTGCTACCTTTAGGACGTCGAGTATTTTCCCTCATATAGGCTGCAGTGGAGGCAAAATACTGTTGCAAACACCTATCACTCCTCCAATTATACCGTTTATACTGTAGCAAGAAATATCTTGACCATGAACATTACGTTCGCGGTAGTATATCTCTGTCCCCGTCCGTGTCTCCTTCAACTAGAAACCCTTCACATTCCCATCTCCATCTTTCCCTTCATTAATACTCGTTGAACTGAATTTAGTTTATGAGATTCGACTAAATCATCTTCTTTGCAAAAGAAAGTTGTTTCCAAGGCATTCATCTAAAATAACTTGTTTATGTTAACAAATTTCGCCATTAATCATCTTCGTTTAAATACCGCAACAATTTCAAACGTCTATTATTCCCCACTACCGTAACTAACTGTTCTGGTCTGGTCCATTAATTGCTTCTTGTATGGAAAAATCAATATTTCGAAGCATTCTTACTTTATCTATGACCAAAAATCACTGTGCATGTGTGAATGTAACCGCAGCCAAACTACGCCAGTAGAAGGCGCCAAATGTTATGTTCCCGCGTCTTTTGAGAACCTTTCAAAGGATCTTAAAACAATCTCCAAGTTTCTGTTCTGCGAACTGAGAAATATCGCCCACTTAATTCTCTCTTAATTCTTTCTTTACTTGAACACACAAAATACCGCATCCCAAGTCCGACTTCATTGTTATTTTATTATTCCTTTATTTGGAATTATCTATTGTTGGATCTACGCATTTCATTAATATTTTTACTATGTAACAAAACTAAGTTTACATTTATTTTTTTACTATGTAAAAAACTAAGTGAAATGAGTTGATCAAGAATATATAATTCCAAATAAATGAATAATAAAAAAATTTGTATAGGACTGAGAATAATAGAAAAAAGATAACCGATATTTATAGATAGCTGATCGACGGGGATAGTTCGATGGCCCGAAGATTGGTAAAATTTTCTAACATTTGAAGAATAATTATACTGCATATCAGATTGTAAGGGATACAAAGATGATTCCAGTAGTATAATACTTTTTTTAGACCAAAATCATGCTCAGTAATAATTATAGAATAATTCTCCAGGTGAGCATTATTCCAAATAATTATTTCCTAGCAATATAATTCCATTAATCATAACTGTAAAATTTACACAACAACTGAAAGACATAAAAGATGTTTCTCATTTAATGCATTGTAAAACATGGGCCACTGAAAATAGATAAAAATATTTTTTGATGATTCAAAGTAAATAGTATTTGTGGGCATCGGATAAAATATTGTTCCACAATTTTTCATCACCAAATTCGATGTAGAAAACAAATAAAATATTTTTCCAATACTTCTAAAAATAGTTTTCAGATCTCAATTGATTTGAATATTTATAATATTATCCTGTTGACCTAGACAAATCATGAGATAAATTTTTGCTCATATCCATGGATATCGATCCATCAGTTAAAAGTAATTTTAGGATATTGCAAACCGGACTACCTTTTTTTGTCAACGTGTCAGAAGGATTAATCGAGCCAGGTATCTATATTATTTTGTTGATTTTTTTGATTCAAAATTATACCTCATTAATTGTCCATCTGCTCCTATGGACTTGCCTTCAGGTAGAAAACATGTGGAAAGAGAGCTATTTAGCTCTCTTTCCAGATGTCTTCTTTTGAGTCCACAGCAACTTGTAGGGGAAATTAATATTGATTATTTTACTGTATGCTGATGCAATAATTTTTCCTTCTTCAATAGCTTTACTAGCAGCCAAAATTTCACCAAATGGAATATATTTAACTTCAATATGAGACACATTTAAATCCCAATAAATTGTATGAAATATTTAATTACAAGTTAGAGCACCACTAATAAATGAAGAAGCACAAACAAGCTGCGCATTTGTATACCCGGCTGGTTTTCCTGTATCAGAAACAAAACTCATAATTAAAAGTTTCCGGAATCTTCAGGGCGACGGTATGTATTTGTAGAACCAAACGACTTCAATTTCTCGTAATATCGAAGATTTAAAAGATAAATCAAGAACCACGGGATAAGATGTTTTTCAGTATAAATAACTTACTGTAAAAGCAGATATAGGAGAAGCAGCCATTCGCAAATAGACTTTTGAACTATTCAATGAATTGAAGGATAATTTATCGAAATAATTCACTTTTCATCCTCCTGCTTACGACTATTTCCCGTTATTATATGAGATTAAAGTCCATTTAGTTTTTCGTTTGCTGATACATTAATTTTTCAATAATCAAACTGAGTAGTTTTAACTCCATTGATATTAAAATATCCGGAAGTGTTTAAGATTGTACCAAGCTTGATAATTTTCACAAGTTCTTGAGTAAATGCTGCCTTAATTTTATCCGGTCCAGTGAGAAGGTTGTCATCAATCAACTTCACAACCAGCTGAAATAATGACCATTCGGAAGACAGAAAAATGACTGAAGAATATAGACTACCGATTTTAAACCAAGATCAGAAAATTCATTATTAGAATGTAACTGCCATTTAACATTCGCATTCGAGAGACCCATGAGGCTTATATGAACGCAATTAGTGCCGTAGGAAACGGAATAAGATTTACAGTTAGTCGTTTGAAAGCTGCTTATGATCCTTGAAAACTCCAACAAAAGGCATAGCAGTCAACTACCCGGCCTTCGTACGAATTGAAAATTTACCCATTATTCTTTGATTTCATCTCATTTATCAAATTCAAAAAGTAAATTCGCACTCTTATTCCCAATTTCTGCTCATCGCGACTTCTTGGTCTTTATTTCTCTTTCTTAGATAGCTTTCTTTCCGAAGCCACTAATTACTCCCCAATATCGTTCCCCTTCGCCCCTGCTATAGCTTCATTCTCAACATTATGCTCTTCAATAGCAAGGAGTGTTTATTAGAAGCCAAATGTCTTCTCATCAAGACTCATTCCCTTCCATTAACATTCAACCTTTCTGGCTAGAACTTTTACAACTCTGTGATCATTGTGCTCCTATCTTCCGCAGCTTTTTGTGTAATTTTAGAATCCTTCGACGTATTATTGCGTTTATTCTACTCCTCTTCATCAGGACTTAGTCGCTTTACAGTCCTTGTCTTTTCTAAATTTAGCTCTACCTCCCCGGAATAAATTAACTCTGCATCCTGATTAGCTGCTTCCATCTTCTCGCTTTCCTTTACTAGCTTGAAGTCATCGATTTATGACACTATTTTTTGAAAAAAATGCTCGTGATCTCCAAATTATGCTTTACATCCAGAGGAAGACGCTTGTTTCTTAACTTCCTTTCAGCAATCTCTTATCAGCAATCTGGAACTTTCATGGCAAATATTACCACCACTTTTCCATGCGAACGACTTTGCACCGTTTAACCGCCTTGCCAATTTCCTCCAACTTGGCTAGTGTCGGCCCATGTGGTACTTTGTGTACCTCAACTGATGTCTTTTATTTTTGGAGAACTGGGCTTAATCTTCAGTCACATTTATTTGGGTGGAAATATTTCGAGTGGGTGGAGCAGTAAAAGGTTGAACGCCCTGAAGAATTTTTTTGTTTTCATATGCATTGTTGGCCTCAGCATTCCATCTGAAGAGACGACTGCTCTTGTCAGGATTTTTCAAAACGGCGGAGGGTGTAGTTGACTGGTGTTTTACATCGTGGTATTTGTGGGATAAGACATTGTCGGGATGCTGTTTAGGAGTCTCCTTGTCACGGTAAATCCATGGGTTTCCCAAAACACACTTCAATAGAAAGGTCACTGTTCCGAAATTCGGGTAGAATTTTTCAGTGGGTCTGGGCTAATCTTAAAATGCTGCTGAAACGAATACAAAACTTCTTTTCGAACAGAAATTTCCAATACTCATTCATTTATCGCGCCTGTATATACTACTCATTTAGTGATACCATTCCGCAAGACTATGCTTTTTAAGAAGTTAATTGATATGGCGCATGCTCGAACCACTACTTAACGAGATTAGACCAACTACAGAGCTTCAAGAAAACGACAATAAGGGGATTGGGTAAAATGAACACACTTTCCCTGTTACAATTTAAGCATAATTGATCTGTAAGTATTTGATCTTGATTTTGCTATGTTTAAATTCATTCTAGGAAGGCATCGAAATATGATTGTGGAAGAAATATGGCCTACAAAGATGATAAATCGTAGACGTACGTGGTCAGAAGAGATATCAAGTATCTTTGCTCAATGAGCTTGTCTGCCACAACTGCGCATTATAGCAAACTCAGCCCCACCTCTTAATTTACATCTCCGCACGCCGCTGTTGCTTCCCGCATTGAGGTACTGCAAGCCTCAATTTCAAACGTACAGTATAAAGTGCTGCCCGTCTGCTAAATAACATCCTATCTAGGATGCCAACGCGACCAGGTATAGACACTTTGGATGTGACTACAAGTGCACTTCAAGGACTTCAGAACCGAGGCGCAGATGTTTTGTGTGTTGGGACTGGATTTTTCCCATCGGAACAATTTAGGACCTGCTTTTCGTGGACCGCTACCCAAACTTAGCTGAAATTGTCCAATGACGCTTATATCCTAATCCAGAAGGTAATGGTGTGGTGCTTTTTTCAAAGACAAAACATCGTTCACTGACAAAATGAAGCGTTTGATTGCGTTTACTCCGACCGGTGTTCCCTTTTCTTAATCAATAGAAAGTCTATTCACTGTTTACCTGAACCATTAGGTTACGCAAGACGCAGAATAATGTATAGTGCGCAAATTTTCTATTAATACAGTGTCCTAAAAAGTATTGAATAATATGAAAAAAGGTTAGTACAGCTTAGGAGAACCGACGATTTTTGTGTTTTGATAATTCTTTATTCTCTCCCTGGCCAAGTCTCCGATCTTGTCATCTTATAATCTCTCTAGGTTTTCCAGTCGAACACGCTTTATGAACGAATTAGGATTAAAAGCCCCAAAAAATCGGCCTGAGAGGCTCCCTTCCAAAAAGGAGGCCATACAACAAACTCAAAAAAGACTCCAGAATGCTCAATAAGGTACCTGCATACGAAATAGCATATCAATATAACAACATACAACAGTCCGCAAAGCATGAACTTGTAGCTCACTTGAATTGATAAGGCAATGCTGACGAATTTTCTGATGATGTCCCTTATGACTCGTCATCTCAAATAAATTTAAACTCGCCTAAATACAAGTACATCAAAACTTCTGTGTTTTACATAATCGACAGCAATGATACCGTAAAGTGCCAACAAAAAGTTCCTTACCTGACCCTTTCTGCTCCTCTGTTGTATTACAGAGCGCTGAAACAGTGATGGACCTCTTTTCAACTCAGGTCAAACACATAATGCATTTAAATTTAAAAAAAAAACAAATAGAGTAAATAAGCAAAAAAAATATAAAGAGCAACTGCATGAAACTTTCAAAATTCACGCGAACTTTATTTAGAAAAATACTAAATAAGAGACTCTTATATAAATGTCATTAAATCTTGAGTCGTACCGGGACTTTACTTGAGCTGACAACTCTACAGAAGAACGACAGCCATACCTAGTGGGGAAATTCAACGCCTGAAATACATCAAAAAGCGCTAAAATATCAGAAAAGCATATTCTCAGTCTGTTATGGAATCCCTTAAAGAGAAAAAACTTAGGAGCTGAGCGCACAAAAGGTAATCTTTGAGAAAACTTTTGGTTGATGCTCCGGTAAAGAGTCCTAGTCTTCAGACCATGGGTTTTAAAGAGGAACACTCAACGGGAGCAGAGGTATACTGCGGACTAACAACAATGAATTCAAAGTTATTCTAGAAATTTCCCTAAATATATCAAATTTCAAGAAAATTGAGATAACGTACACTCAGCAGTGAAGTTGATAGCACTAAATATTGTAGAGAGTTCTGCTGCTCCAATTGAAGAATATTCAAAGCAAAACGCTTACTTTAATGGCTATGTATTTCGCAAAGTAGGAGAGATCTCCTTAATAGCTTCATCTTATTTTATTGGTGTAAATTACTGTGATCTCGTACCCCCAATTAGCATTTGAATACAGTGCTCAATTTGAATTGTTGTTTTGGTACAGTGCTAGTGCTAGCTATTTGTGGTAGTTACTGCAAAAAGTACACCTCAGAACTGCAAATTTCCTTTGAGCTACCTGTTAGTGTCCGTATACTACAAACATAGCTTCAGACAGTCCCGTGTTTCAGGTACAAAAAATGGTAGCGCGTCGATTTATGGTAGAGAGTCACATGAACAAAAATATATTCGTGGTCAAAAGATATGGTACTGAAATGTTATGGTTTTGGTAGCATATTCTTTATTTGACGAAAAAAGTTTAACTTAGCCGGTCCTGACACCTTTCTTCCTATTGGCATGATTGAAAAGAGACCAAAGTTATTTTCCAAGATTCATTTCGCAAGAGAAATGAAGATGGGTCGGGAGCGATTTCGTGTTTCCGTGTATGATTTCTATTAAACTGAAAGTAAAATGTGGACTCTGAGAAGTAGTGGCGGGTTTTAGAACATGATATAATGCCCTTTGCTGTGAAGAAACTTGGGAATGACAAGATTTTCAGCAAAATAGTACACGTGTGCATAGATATCGCAGAATTACTGTGTGTTTAGAGAAACACTAAACAGAGTTTGGACTGGTCCGAGACGCTCTGGGACATCAACATCATTGAGAACGTGTTTGGTGTAATGATAAAGAATCTTTACAAAGATGGAGAACAGTTGAACACTGTGGGGATGTGAGCGATAGAGTTTTATCTGTTTGGGTAAACTTTAGTTTGGAATACATCCTTGATCTCTATAATTCGATTCCCTGTCGTGTCATCTAGGCAATTGAGAAGAAAAGAGATATCTCAAATTACTCGGCTCTACAATAAAGCTTTTTCAGTACAGTACAGTACAGTACAGTACAGTACAGTAGTTCAATTGAAAATATCAAATGCGTACCTGTAATTGGAGATTTAAACCTCAGGTTTGTACTGTACGGCACAGGATTCTGAATTTGAATTACAGAGCTGCAAACTGCAAACTGGCGTGGAAAGGCGTTTCAGGAGAAGCTGAAGATCAAAAGTGCTTAAAAACGAAACGGACGTATCGTAGCAGTTTACGCAAATGCAAAAAAAGCACTGTACTGTACTTTGCAGTACTGTACTGTGCAGTATCAGTATCCTACGGAAGGTAGAAATTAAACAAGATGGTAGTGGAGCTCTGTGACAAAGATACAGTAAAATTGTGAAAAGTTCCATTCTGTGGAAGCAGTTGAGGAATCTCATTGGAGCATGACAAGTTCCGCATCATAACTGCTATCTGCGCTCCAAGTCCAGTAGCATGTCACCTGCCATAACCATCGCGGCCATATCTCACACTATCTCATACCGTCCAATCCCAAACGACCACTGCGATGAGCGGAAATACAGCAAAAATCTAAATATTTTACAGTCCTGCAGTCGCTCAGATTCCCTCGACAAGTGAATAAACTAACTTTTCACTTCTCTCTTCCGCCATCTCGCTTCCACTCCGCTGCTTCCCCTCTTCCTAGATATTCTAAATTCCTTTCACCTCAACCAAACCCACCCAAAACATAAAACCGCTCTGTCCTCACCGACCAAACCACTCTCCAACCGTCCCCACCCAAACCCTCTGCCCCTAGCTCTAGCTCTAGCTCTAGCTCGTACCAACATGACCAATGCCATATCCCTCCTCTCACGCAAACCACGCGCCGCCATTGCCGCCGCCGCCACAGCAGCAGCAGCCGGAGGTTTACTGGCACACAAATGGAATGCAGCCGTTCAAAACAAGCGTCTAGACAAGGGCATTCTTCGGGCATCCCCAGCATACAGGACCGGAACACAGTCCCACGACCCACACGAAATTCCTCCTTTATCTGTAAAGGTCGATGCAAACTTTGCCGCACACCTCTTGGAGTTTGTTCGTATTTGTATCCCAGGCCCTGCTTGCACAGAGTTTGCAGTGTTATCTGCGGTCGCGGTGCTATTGGCCGCTCGCAGTTATTTAGATCTTTGGGCAAGTTCTAATGGTGGCCATGTCGTCAAAGCTATAGTAGGGAGAGATAAGAAAGCGTTTATCAAGCGAGCCATACTTGACATTGCTCTCATGATGTTTCCCATGTCATTTGTCAACAATTCCCTCAAATATATGATTGCAAGACTCAAGGTTTTGATGCGCAGAAGGCTAAGCATGCATTTCCATGACAAGTACTTGTCCACAAACACTTTTTACAAAGTATCAAACCTGGATTCGCGCATTCGCAACATTGACCAGTTGCTCACCGTTGATATTGAGAAATTTTGTTCATCCGTTGCTGATTTGTACTCTAATGTGTCAAAGCCCTCCATAGATATCTTACTCTTTTCCCGTCAGCTCGCAAAAAGTCTCGGTCCTTCAGGTCCCTTATGCATGATTCTGTATTTTGGCTTATGTTCAGTTGTCTTACGGACCGTCCAACCCCGTTCGGCCAGCTCGCCGCGGAAGAACAGCGTCTTGAAGGTGAGTACCGTTTGCATCATTCCAGACTTATCGCGCACTCTGAGGAAATCGCCTTTTTTGGTGGCAGCGGTCGCGAAAAGCAATACATCAACCGTGCCTTTGACAACATTGTCGCACATCTAAAGAAGCTCTTCGCCGCACGTTGGCGAAACGGCTTCATCGACGCAATCCTGGTCAAGTATCTGGCCACAATCGTTGGCTACTCCATAGTATCTATTCCAATTTTCTTCAACGATTCATTTCTGCTTCGATTACTCCCGACCCTTCTTGGGACTCCCGTTGTCCCGAGGCAAATCCAATCGACAAGATCCTGAGACCAGCTCAGCTTCCGACATCGCTGGGTTGTACACGCGCAACTCGAGACTCCTGCTCCAGCTCGCAGGAGCCATCGGCCGACTTGTTCTTGCTGCAAGGAGGTGACAAAACTCACAGGATATTGTCACCGGGTCACCCGCCTACAAAAAGTGCTCAACGACCTTTCCCATGAACAAGCCGTTAGAAAGCGTTCGAATCATCTCCAGACCTCGAACGCGACCTTAAGCTCGCAGAGCTTATGACACCCGGCAAGTTAATCGTAGGAACGGAGGACGCAGGACCCGACGAAAACGTCATTCGATTCAGCGGTGTCAACCTCCTATCTCCCGACAGTACGATCTTGGTTGAAAACCTGTCTTTTGAAATTCCAAGGGGCTGCCATGTTTTGACAACCGGCCCAAATGGGTCTGGAAAAAGCTCGCTCTTTCGAGTTCTCGCTGGCCTGTGGCCGTTGTACGGCGGCACGCTTCACCGTCCCTCCCGCTCCCAAATCTTTTACGTCCCACAGCGGCCATACTTGGCATTGGGAACCCTGCGAGAAAATGTGACATACCCAATGACCTGGTACGAAGCCGTAGAGCAAAAAGGAGCGACAGATGGGTCGATTATCGAGCTTTTGGAGAGCGTGCATTTGGGAGACATCGTTGCAAGAAAGGGTGGCTTGGATGCGGTACAGGACTGGGCAGAGGTGTTGAGTGGAGGGCAGAAGCAGCGACTTGGATTTAGCCGGTTGCTATTTCACAAGCCGGACTACGCGATTTTGGATGAGGCGTCCTCGGCCGTATCCATTGATGTGGAGCAGTTGTTTGTATCAACGAGTGAAGGATAGCGGCATCACTCTGATCAGTGTGAGTCACCGACCGAGCCTGTGGAACTTTCACGACAAAGTATTGGCATTTGACGGGAAGGGGGTTATGCGTTTAAGGATATTCAGCCGGGAGATGTTCCGAGCTTGGTCACGGGGGTCGCTGCCGGTGACAGTTGCACTACTCTGTAGACATAATGCATAGAGGCGTTGAATATTGTGAATACTGCGCGGCAGAGTGGATAAAGGCGTGTATCCGAGATCAACAAGACAACGACACGTTGTAAGCTGCGTCACCGATAACACCTACCGATAACGAGTACTCCGCAAACAAAACTATTGCACGCACCATGCTCCAAACCGTTAAGCAGCGGCGTACTCAAGCCACTGCACTACAACTCTGTGGTACGATCATTCAAATAGTCTGCAATTTGGTCCTCAGTTGGTGTCAAATCCGAATAGTACTCCTTTGTAGATGGGTCCCCAAATTCGTCGGACCTCCACATCGACAACGACAGTGCCATCTCCATTTCTCAGAGCGGATGCAAACCTTCTTCGATCACGGTCCCACGCAGGCACCGGTCCCAAATCGACATTTATCGCGTAGGCCATAGTGGGTGGAATGATAGCACGACGGCGGCCGCCCACGCGCATGGAGTGGATCATTTCTTCCATTCCCAGGATGAGTTGGCCGTTACCATGGTGGACCAAGTAGCCGTCTTTTCCGTACTGGTAGGACGAGTCTTGTTTGACGAGGGCGTCGCCGGCAGGGGTGAGGGTGTAGAGTACGTACTGGATGTTGACGTAGTCACCCCAGTTTGGAGTGGAGCCCTCGCCTCGAGCAAAATCAAAGTATTTGATGCCGCTTCTGGTTACAAAGCCGATAAGAGGGGCAGAGTTTTGTTTGCTCTGTTCTCGCTGCTGCTCTGCGCGGGCCGAGTGCGGAGAAAGGTACGGCAAGGAGAGGAGGGAGATGGCGCTGAGAAAGGACCTCCTCGAAATGGAGTGGTGGTGGGATGGAGATGGAGAGGAAGTGGAGCACTTGAAGGATGCGAGGGAAGTGGGGTAGCGTGGATGGCTGGTGTTCATATCGAAGCGGGGTCGTACGGTAGGAATAGGCGAGCAAAAGCATGGGCGGTGAGAAGGGGGCGACGGAACCATTTCTTGTCAAGATGTATCCTGGAATATTGTGGAATGATGACGCACTCTACGCGGTGAACTGCAGCAAGTGCACAAAGTGAGGGTAGGATGAGCGCGAAAACAGGTACCGGTCTTGAACGAGATGCAGTGTGTGGGATGAATAATCTCATGCTGAGATCAAAGTTGTACAGTAGAGCACCTTTTGAGAGAGGCGGCGACCCTAACATGGGTACCCTACCATGGGTCAAAAATAACACGGGGTAAGCGACATTTTGTTGGATTTTAGAAATTTTCATACGGAGCTGTTCTGACAGCGAGTCACGAGTTGAATTGATGTTGCCGCGTCCAACCATCCACAGCCGACCAACCCTGGGCATCGCGACCTCCACTCAGCAGCAAGGTAGACCAAATGTCACCGCCCAACCCCGGGGAAGGCCCTGGCTGCGGCAGTCTCTATGTACACCCTTATCCACCCATAGTTGAGGTCTTGCAAACAAAGCCAGCTCGTGACATATTTACATACAGCCAAAGAGGCCAAAACTCCTTCCCCAAAGTTCCATCTCCGATACCGCGCGAAAAAGTAAAGTCCGGCGCCACACACATCACTTTGCTTGCTGCATCATCCGCGTGAGCGAAACTCCCCAAAACCGCTATCCAACCCTACCGCACATCCGAGACGCTATCGCAACCTCCCCTTTTGCAACGGTCACAGTCGTTGCTCGGGTTCTAGAAAATCCTCTGGATCTGGAGGCTCAACACCGAAATTGACGTCTTTCTTTGTCATCTTTCTCAAAATATTATCTTTCACCATCATCTGCCTCGCAATTTCGATTGCCAATTTGCGACACTCCTCCCTGCTCATCCGCTCCACTTGGTCCTCATACTGTTTCAAAAGCAACTGCTGTGCCAACGTAAGCTGCGTTGGCACATCGGACGTAGTATCTGCGCGGTCATCATCATCCGGAATATATCCCGTTTGCGCGCGTGGGCGTGACCTTGCAGTAGCGCGCGACCCGACTCCAGGCCAAAGCAGGGAAGACAACCGCGGTAAACAAGCGGGTGTACGCGGCCGTTTGAGCAACGGTGATCATGGGGCAGAGTAGGGGGTGGTACAAAGCTGGAGTTGGAGCTTGTTTGCAGTGGGGCTGATGAAGGCTTGCATAATAATGGCAGGGTAGCGGCTGGGCGGTGGCGAATGACGGCAGGGATAGTGAACGTGTAAGAGAATGAGAATGTGGCAGATGTGTCAGATGGACCGAGGGCGGGGGCACACGCGTGAGGTGCACCCTGAACTTGAGAGGGGTATGGTAGAGGTGAATTATCTGAGTCCAATTGTAGCCTGTTTATTCTCAACCGAGCGTCTTAGGGTTTTGAGGGCGCCTGAGAGCCCGAGAGGCGCACACTTGCCGCCGCTGCTGATTTTACGTGGATTTTTGATCTCTATCAAACACACTATCAGCACCGTCAACGATTTTATCGCCGTGTCTTCCGAAATTGCCACTTTATACTTTATTCATGCTCGAGTCTCGCAGCCACAGTCTTGACCGTCACCCACTGTTGATCAGTTGCTGAGACCATTCAACGCGATTCAGTCCATCATCTCCATCCATCACAATCCCTTATCCATCTCGACCCACCCGCTTAGCCGATTACACGCGAGCCCACCACCACTCCATACCACCGCCACGTGTTCCTTTGTTCGACTTTAGCACCCCTGTGACAGCACTTCAACTACGTCATGCTGGTTGGAACAGTTGTGGTGCGTGTCGTGGGGGTACGCGTTTTGTAGCACTGTCAAACGCAGGGATAGGGTTGTAGCGCTCGACAAACGGCGTGCTATTTCACGAACGTTTATTCGCAGGTCATGCACGATACAAGAGTACGGAATAGCCGAGTGCTGTATGGGATAAGGGCCGAATGTGACGCCATGCGGTTGCGTAACACATACTTTTCGCGATAGTTTGTACTCCACCCGAGTACCAGCAGAGACAGCGCCGACTTGGGCAAGGCAAGAATCGCTAAGTTCATCCCGGATCTCAGTTTACGGCAAACGGAAGTTACAGTACAACACCAAAAGCACTATTTGCAGAATACGCCTAGACACAAAGATGATTTCAGTCCACAACCGAGTCAACTCCCCTGCGTCTCCATGTCCGGTTGAGCCGCACCTAGCATGAAATGGTTTTCATCTGATGCATATTGCCAGTTGTGCCGCATCCCCTTCTAATTGCCTCATGCACAGGTATAGGTTACCGTGGCAAGGCAACAACCGGTCACACGGCTCAACAAAGTCTAAGTATCCGCACTAGCAGCTACGTTGCAAATCGCAGACAGCCTTTTCACCCAATATCGACACAACCACATGTAACCAACAGCACAACCCCTTGCAATGCAATCCGCCCGCCCCGATCACCCTGTCCTCCCTTGAAGTACGAAACGGCAGGCCTTATCACCTCTGCAGTCCCTCTTGTTAAACTAGTCCATTTAAACATCTCGACGCGCAGTCAGGTACTGCACCCCGCGCACTTGTCCAACGGCGGCCAGAGCTTCGGATACATACGCGGCTGTCAGCCCGTTGAACTTTTCAATCTGCACTGCGCTGCCTTGCTTTACAAAGACAAAAAATGTCCACCTTCATACTGGTAGCTTGGAGCTGACACCCCCGCAAGCTTATCCGCCACCTGCCACCATCACGCGCACGCAGTCACAAGATGACAAAAACGCAAAAACACAACACGTTGAATCATGGGCAAGGCAAGAAAAGGCGGTAAGAAACACATGACAAACACGTGATAAAAGTGCAACGAACCAACGCGACACGACAAGACGTACAATTTTAACACCCGGCAAACTGAGGAAATTGCCGACAACAGGCAGCCTTCTCAAAACCCGATAACAACTGGAAAAAAGTCACCAAACAAGCCAACAAAGCCCAGCCTCCATAAACATGCCGATGACCGGAATACGCATGAGGACCAAAGCCATACCCAAAAAGAAGCACACGGAACCCTTAACCTTCCGTCGTTGAAAGAAGAAGCGGACGGAGCGGCGCGGACCGATGATCAACATGACACCGACAAGGAAGAGGGCGTTTCCCATGGCGAGGAGTTGGCGGTCGAAAAAGAGCGCGACGCCGAGGGGGAAAAGGAAAGGCCAAAGGCGGTGAGGCCGATGCCTATTTTACGGAGGTCGCTTACGGCGAAGGGGGAAGTCATGATGGCGGCGGATGGGGGGCATGAAAGAATGGTTTGGAGAGCTGGGTAAAGGGTGAGGGGGGAGGGGCTTGAAGTTGGCGATGGGTTTGTTGAAATTAAGTGCGATGGACGGGAGTGATTGAATTAAAGAAGAGGCTGATAGTGTAAGGGGCACAACGCTGGAGGACACTTGTGACATTTTCATTGGTTGTAGCACCTCACCGTCAATGGATCACATCCGTCCAACGCAGCCTGTTCAACTGCGCTCATACTTCACAATACAGTACAATACCATTAATTACACTGTCAGCTTGGCATTGTACGCCTTTTATAAATCATAAAATAATGATAAGATACATGTTTAATCCGCTCGACGACCGTCACCGTCACTGGATGCACGCCTCCCCATCTCTTTTCGACCCAAATCCCTTCTCCAATTCCCCACAACCACCTCCCACCTCCCACCTCCACCCGACCTCCAACCAAAATGTCCTGGCCCTGGTCAAACCCCCCCCCCATCCGAGGAGCCCCTCCTCTCCACCACAGACCCAACCCCCGACCCCTACGCCGCCCCTCCGACTTTGGCACAGCCTTTGGCGACGATCTACTCTCCCCAACTGCGACGCCCCCCCACCCACAGATTCCTTCGACTTTTACACCCCCCAACCTCCACTCCCTTCCCCCTTCCGATTCTTTCGCCCCACCCACATCCACCTCCCCAACCCTCGATTTCAACACCATGCGTCGTATCAACCCCGCACAAATCTCCCCCGTCCCTCACTCCACTCCCTGCAACATCCCCATCCATCGACTATGTATTCTCAGATGATTACAAACCATTCCGCAAAAAGTCCGGCACCGAACAACTCACCTATCTTACCGGCGCTGCATATCTCACCGGTGCCCTTATAGGCGCTTCCACAGGCTCCTTTCAAGCTTTACGTGCCTCGGTTGGAAAGTCGTCCCGCTTAAGATTGAATGCTGTCTTGAATGCGTCTGGGAAACGAGGCGCCGTTATGGCAAATGCTATGGGTGTTTTGGCCCTGGCGTTTTCCTTGAGTGAAAGTGCAGTGTATAATTATACAAGTGATGAGACAATGGCTAATTATGTACTGGCGGGTGGTGTCGCAGGTGGTATTTATAAGAGCACCCGGGGGGTTAGGGTTGCAGGTGTCTGGGCTTTGGGTGGAGCACTGGTCGCGATGGGCTCCGTGTATGCGTCCAGGGAGGGCTGGTACGGTAAGGGACTTCAGGGCGTTTTGTGACCTTCCTATTCTTTTGTCCTTGCCTCGCCTCAAGTTTTGAATCAGACGGTCCCCGCGTTTGGCCACACGCCCGCGCCCATGGCTTCATGCTGTGCAAAAGAGTCTCGGTATGTGCTATCATCGCCTATAATCAAATCTCGTCTTTTGCCAATAAACATGATGCTCACTACCTGCCGCGACCACCCAACGTCTATCGCTGTCAGCCGATCAACAACTTGTTACGAATAATCCCTTTACTTGGACACGCCCTCACCCGCGAAAATTCAACGCACGAGTCCTTGATAATCAAAAGCGCCCGTCAAAACGCCGCACTCGCATCCTTCAAGGCCATTGTCTTTACTCTGCGATCCCGACACTACTTTCACTGACAAAGTTGAGGGTATTATCTACTTTACCGCACCACTTTTCCAACCTCTTTGCCATCTGTCCGATAGGCTCTCTCCCTAGCACCCTAGGCCGCACCCTAGTCACTGCAAAACTCTGATCCACATGATCAATGACACCTGATATTAATCCCAAACTCATGGCCCTCATCAACAGGTACTCAACCTCCTTTGAGGGCAACCGACAAGCGCGCTCGACATCAGCAAAGGCAATAGAAGCATCCAGGGAGCGTGCAAAGGCCAGCTCCAGCAGCGCGAGGATTGTAATTTTCTGCTTCAAAAACTCCTCGTGTGCGACAAGAACGGGTTGCGCATTCATCTTTTCCGATGCCGAGATGCACACCTTGTCGAATTGATCGAGGTCGCCATTGTTAAACGCTTCCAACAGATGGAACAGCCACTCATGGTCGGTAGATTTGAGCGAATGGACGATGGAATGGGAGAGGACTTCACCAAAGTTGTAAATGGCGGTTCCGACGAGGGCAGCGATTCCAATGTCAAAGGCCCAGGTAGTTTGGGCGGTAGTGGAGAGAGTGTGTGCAGGAGTGTAGGCGAGGAATTGAAGGGCGTTGTGGAAAAAGTCATAGGCGGTGCCAACGACTTTGTGATACTCTGCGGCGGCTCGAAAGTAAACGAATAGACGGGCGGGGTCATTTCGGTACGATCCAGGAGTTGAGAGGCTTGTTGAATGGTTTGCTTGGAGGCAGCATGATCCCGATTGCATGTGGAGGAGGCTATGTGGGACAGGAGGAGAATGTGAGCCGAGGGAGACTTTGTGAATATAGAGGTTTGGGAGAGAGGGAACCAGGGGCTGGAGAAAGGCGAGGGCTTCGGAGGGCGTTTCGGAAAGTTCGTTGGTGGTTATGGAGGCGAGGATTTGGGTTAGGGTAATAGGGTTGAGGTGAGATTCAAAGGTGGAGATAAATCGGTCGTACAGCTGGCGCATTTTGGGCAGAGGAGACTCGGTTGCGATAGTTTGCACTTTCTGTTGCACGTGTTAGTGGTTATCGAGGCGATTGAAATTGTTGCGGCCGAGGTGGGGCGATCGGGAAGTGAAGCTTACCTGGGTGAGTTGATGCCATAGTTTGTTGTTGTAGAGACGTTGGATCTCGGTGAGTTGGTCTTTCTCGACAGAATTGGCGGCCGATTCGATGCGGGACGCGAGATATTGGGCAGCAGGCGACGGAGCTGTCATGTTGCGAGGAGAAACGAGCAAGACGCGGGGTGCGGATGTTGTAAAGGGAGGCTGTGGAGGCAGAACGCTGACGTCAATGGCAGTATTGCAAGGCGAAGGGCGGAGACCAACCCAATGCTGTGCGGTGTTTAAATCTGACCGTCCTGTTGGAAGGTACTCTGCGAAATGAATAATTAAATATTTCTTGCCACGTGGCTGTATAGGTCACATTCTCGCGTCCACTGGAATATCGACTGTAATTTACAGGAAAAAAAGGAATGCTATACTGTAATTCATATACAATTGTACACGTGTATGTAACGACACTTTTTGTTTTATATGAGAAATAGTATCCATTTCAACCGGCCTCTCCTCATTCGAATAAAACCTTGCGCTTACCGTACCACAACTTTGGTGCTTGATCCCATCTGTAAATCCCATTCGCCATCCCTCCATTATCCTTTTCCGAAGCGCGGACTCGTGCTGTTGCCATTCGGCCATTTTCTTTTCTTTCACTCCCCGCATTCCCTTTCACCCGTCCCGTATGGACGATCACGACTATTCCCCCGAGGTCCAGGTCGACTATTTCCGCTGTGTCGAGAAGCAACACCGCACTCACTAACTTTCCCGCAATCCGCTTTCCCCATCCGCTCCCCTTCTCGCCATCTCCTCCCGCTTCGGATATCTCCTTTACCCAGTGCAATCTACCTTACATATTTACCCCTGGCCCGTCTGCGTCGCGACAACGATTCACTTTCAGAAGGCCATGTCGAATCTATCGACGTCGATTTGGCCGCACAAGGTGTTACCAACATACTCGGTATTTCTTTACTCGAGGACGAGACTGCAGTCTTGCTACATGCCCAGGGAGATCGTGGTGGCGTCTTTGTCCTCAGTCTGGCCGGCTTGGTAGAGCGCGAGATGGCGTGGATGGCCGGTGTTAAATTGAGCGACGGAATTACCATCAAGAGGATTGCTGTGGGCGGCAATTCTACCGTTGCTATGGTAGAGGACGGCGGTTTAGTAAATTTGTGCGAGTTACAGATGGGTGAACAAGTGGAGGGCAGGTACATCCACGGTTTGGGGGAAGCAGGTGGCTTGTGTGTTGCCGTCTCTCCAGGTGGGGAGCTCGTTGCCGTTGGAGTTGAAAGTGGCTCTATTTACTTGTATGATGCCGGTTCGTTGGAGAAGAAGGGCGAAATTGTTGTCGTCGAGTCGGGATGGGTCCCGTTTGGCGTAAGTTTCATTACCGAGGAAGACGTCCTGGTCGCCTACGTAAAGGACAGCATCTACTATTACATCGTCTGGACTATTGCGGAGAATGAGGGAAAGGAAGGCGCGTTGCTGGCCAAGAAAAGGTCCATGCTAGGTGAGCTGTGCTATCCAGCCCAGAGCTTGGCGCCATGGGAGGATGAGGGGGAAGGTGATGAGAAAAGACCCCAAAAGGACTCATCCACTCCTTTCGTCTTTTGCTGCCCGATCCCAGGTTGGCCAATGTGCGTTGTGTCGTCCTCATGTTCCTCAGATATCGAGGTCATCGCCAAGGAGAAAGATGGCGACGGCTGGGAAATTTGGCAGTTTGACGAGGGAAAAACAGCCGTATTGCCTATGGGTGAGGCTGACACCGACTCAAAGCCCTTGGGTATTGGCCTCGATTTGACAGATATCCATCAAATTGATGCAATAGACCCGTCGGCCCCGAAAATTAACCCCATGCCGAGGCTAATTGCGCTTACACTGAGGCGACGCTGGTGCCGTTTGCACTGATTGATGATCGAAGTGGGGCAAGTTGTGACGCATCAAAAGGCCACAAGCATTTCCTCTAATTCCCAAGTTTACCAGACCTATTCAAAATGTGAATCTCCACGACGTACACCAAAGGAAGACGAAAGCAATATTCCTGAAAAAAATGAGAGCCGCAGTCTGGATGAGTCTGAGACCTCCACAGGAAACTCTGGCGCCGTAGAAGAGAAGTCCGAAAGTGTGCCTTCTTTTGGTTTCAAAGCAGAGAATGTCCCAAGTTTTGCAATGATGTCTCGACAGCCAGGGTTTGCAGGAGCCAATATATTTGCAGAGCTGTCGATAACGGAGCGCGAAACGGTTCCGAATGTCCCAAAATTTTCGTTTGAACCGCAGGATCAGAAAGCAATGTAACGAGTCGTCAAGTTCAGAGGAAGAGTCAGACGGTGGCGCGAACGATTCCATCGAAGACGATAGTAGATTTACAGGCTCTGCGGCTCGCACGGATGAGGACGGGACAGAGCGCAGCTCCATTCTATCAGCCAATGCTGAAACATCATTTCGGCCAGAACGTTTGCAATTCTCTGGAGCCGAGAAATTCCTGTCCAAATTCGAATTTGTTGATATCTCGAACAAGCACCAGCGTAATGAGGAAAGCGATCCGTTTTCTCCAAGTACCAAGCCTCAACCTTTCGGCTTCAAAGGAGCAAGTCCGCCTCAGGAAGAGCTACGTCAACTTCGAGTTCTCTTGCACCTATCTCATTACCTGCGTATCCGATGCACCCATCATTCGAGGAGGTAAGTGCTGCCGTAAGCACTGGAAAACCCCAGGACTTGATTCGATCAGTTCTTCTGGAAATGAAAGAAGAGCTGGATTACAATCGGGAGGCAGCGTGTTATGACCAGGCGGACCCAGGCAGTTGGTGAGGTACTCATGCCTCGAGTGGATTCTGTCAAGGAGAAGCTTAGTGTCATCTTGCAGGACATTCGAGCATTTTCGAAAGGAGACTGACTTACGGCGAGACGTTGGTGATTCATTATCGGAGGTAACCGCCCGGTCAAAGGAATTTGAAACCAACTGCCTTGAATTTCGAATTCGTGAGGAAGAAGGGTTTTCACGAGACATCCAACCGGAAGACAAACTCATTGATGAGCAAATTTCCAGAAAGGAATTAGCAGTTACAAAATCCGTGGCGGAAATTGAGGGTCGACTACATTCGGAACGATTATCCAGAGATTGCCCCGGGAGTCAAGTTGAAAATATTCAACGGATTTACTCCTCTCTGAGCTTGCAGGGATTACGGATTAGAAGAGTTTGTGGGCTACTAGCAACACTGGCTGCTCGGGTGGATGGACTCGAAAACAGCGGAAGAAGAAGTGACCTTGGTCTATCAGTGGCCCGGCTTGAAAAGCTATCTCGGAGCGAAACTGCGAGGTCTGTCAGGAGAAATTCCGAGTCACTTGCTTCGACGCTAGTCGAACCTGGTTCTGGCACCCGTGCAAGGACACCTAGAGGTCGCATTAAGATGGATGACACGGTGAGAGTCCCAGAACTTGCGGAGGGTGAATTTTCTGCTTCAAAAGAGGTCCTCTCAACGCTGCGAAGATTAGCTATGCGCGGAGGCCGCGCAAACATTGAAGCTAGATCGTCCAAGACCCTGTTTGAGAGGAAAAGTTCCATCGCGCAGAATAAACTGCAAACCTCGGATACCGAAGCGAGAAACGAATACAAGGGCAGCGATCTGCATCTCGGAACTGAAGAAGAATACAGTGTTTCGGAGACTGTAGCGATCCCCGCACAGACTGCTGCGTTTGGAACGCTAGCGAGTTTCAAGGCATTGGACATAGAGATTTCAGACCATTACAGGGTTCCTTGATGCCCGTCATGGAGACAAACAGAACTTGGAGTGAGAAGCGCTGCGGCAGATACAGATCACACGTTGGAGAGAAGTACAAGAGCCAAGAGCAATCACTCTGCCGCGATGACTGCAAACCCAGTCTTTCCGTTTACCGGGAAACAGACACTGCAACTCGCCATATTGTGCGAGGGGACGTCGCTGTTGATTCCAGTAGGGCCGGGAGGAAAACACCTGTTCGTTTTTCAGAAGTCTATGGCGAGTCATTGAGGCCAGGTTTTGGATTGCTCGAATCCTCAGGGACAGAACGCGCTCCAAAACATCCTGACGACAAAACAAACACGGCATTGGTTTCCGTCCAGTTGGCTGGCAATGGATTGTTTGCATCTCCAGCACCTGACCACCCTCAGTTAACGTCACAAACTCCCCCGCACGCCAAAACTGCCCATGCAATCAATCGAAAAACGCCTCGCTCGTCGGATAAATCTGAGGTAATCACAGTTGCTGGAACTGGACAGAAAGATGGTGAATTTGCGACGGGTCCAAGCGCAAGTCTACCAAGAGATGATTTCGAGAAGTCTGCGGTTCAACCATCCCATGAGCTCAGAAAGAGGGGCTTCTATGCTTCCTTACCCCCAGAAAACAACGTGAAGGGTGGTCTTCACGGCAGGCTTCCTCCAAAGCGACGTGAAGAGGCTGTGTCAATCGTTTCTTTACCTCCACTCAGCGCGAGCATAGCTGGGGCAGGAGGAATCAAGACTCCTACGGATCCAAAAAGTGGATATCAAGCTGCAGGGATTCCTCCCGAGGAAGGCTCCGCCCCTGGTACACCATCGAATTCACATCGCGATAGTCGAGATATAACCGGAAGTCTTGGTGTTTCGCCACCGGAGAAACTAGGTGGCAGAGATTTTCTGACCAGTTTCAGCCATGGTGCTTCGACCCAAGACAAGCATGAGAGTCTCCTAGAGGGCATGAAGGGTGAGGGTGGGCCTGGATCTGCAATCCTACTTGAACGCTCTTCATTGCAGGGAGGCTCCGAACCATCGGGCACCGGTGATGGCGACAAAGTACTTTCCTCATCAGTAGGCACCAATATTGCGAGCAGTCCCTCTGCAATTGGAAAGCCTGGTGGAACCTCAGCGTTTGGATCTAATGGCGAGGCAGTACCTCAGTTTGGTAGTTCTATGTCAGGAGGTATAGTTGGCAGCCAATCTCAGAGAGAACCATCAGGCGCGACAAGTATCACCGAGCGTGAGGAGTTCAGTAGTGATGACTCAGATGTTGGTAGAAAGAATGATGGACAGGAGATTTCTGGGATGGACACGTCTGCGATGCAGTCAGAGACAAGCAAGGGATTCGGAACCGCCACGGCCTCGTTAACCGGCTCAGGGCAGTCAGAATCGATGGGTATATTTGGTTCAGCTCAAGCACAAAATTCACTACAGCCAGGGTTTGGACAAACAGCGCAGGGAAGTGTGTCGCTGACATCGAATGGCCCATTTGGAGGTGCTCAAGAGGCACAGAATTTTAAGGGAATTTTCGGAGGCGGAGACTCAAGCTCCAGTCGGGGATTTGGATTCCTTGCGACTTCATCGTCGACATCTGCCCAAGGCGGATCCGGCGAAGGTTTTGGAGCTAAGTTCGGGTCATCGTCTCAGTTTGGACAACAATCACCTATAGGAGGGGGAAATGTGTTTGGAGCTGCCGGACCCTCAGGTGGGTCTGCTCAATTCGGTATGAATTCACCGTTCGGAGGAAATAACTCTTTTGCTGGCTCCCAATTCGGAGCAGGTTTCGGCGAAACATCGCAACTGGGAGCCGGGTCACCCTTCAACAATCTGGCGGGTGGTGGATCATCTGGGTTCGGGTCCACTGCCCCTGTGTTTGGCAAGGGCATGTCCTCAGCAACATTTGGTGAAGTGTCTGGTTTCGGACCGAGCCAAAGCGGTCATGGATCTTTTGGCGGCTCGAATTCGTTCGGGTCGTCGAATGTTTCACCATTTGGTGCTGTCGCGGGTAGTGGGTTCGGGGTCAAAGTGGTTCTGGGTCAGGATTCGCCGCGCTAGCTGGCTCTCATGGATTCGGAGGGTCTGGAGGGTCTGCATTCGGTAATTCAGCGGTTCCAGTATTTGGGAACGACAATCGTCCCCTTCATTTACGTCACCTGCCTTCTCAGAGCGGCGAGCGTGAGACTTAAATGGCAGTGGATGTCGGATATATGCACGGCTGTATTTTGTAGGTAGGCTGTTCCGTGAAGGTAAACTGATGTTTGTACAGGTGATTTAACGGCACAGAGGGGTAGTTGACTGGACTGCGCTTAGCGTAATCGGCTCGGGCTGTGTTAAGAGTGCTGCTCAAATGTTGCATTGAGCAAGCTTGTTTTCCGAAGGGGTAAATGTGGGGTGATTTAATATTTGAAAAATATGGTCGGTTGTGGCCCGGAATATCCTACAGGGTGCCGAGTGATTCCATGCTCCTCAAGAGTGACCAATTGAAATACCGCAACCCTGTCTCCGATGTTTTTATACAACGTTTTCAAGGACGATTGCTATGTAGTCGTTTAATTGAGGCCTACTCTCGGTGATTGCCGAGTCACATGATCGCAATGAGAAAGCATATAGCCGGAGGAACAGCGAGTGTGGTCACTGTGGACAGACTAGACATTTACCTGTTTACGCTCTTTGGAATTTCCTGCTCAATCAGAGCCCAACAAGATCACTTTTTAATCAAAGGTGAGCTTTTTCGCAGCCCACTTAGTGCTGCAGTTCCCTGTGCAGAACGATATTGTCACTATCCCGTTCGCACCTAATTGCGAGTGCATGCAACGAGGCTCGCAGAGCATTGTGACTCTTTCAATTCACGTGTCATGTACTGGCTCCGGTGGGATACCAATATGGAAACCGCTTTTGGTCTAGTCAATGGATGGCACCCATAATCTGGTTTCTGTCTCTGCTCAAAGGAGCGAGCTTTGCAACAAATAAGAATGACAATTTTATTGCATCCTGCAGGTACCGGCTCTGACTTTTCAAGCGATCGCCACCTTAGAGCTGAGTTTCACGCCCCCTGATGCTCGTTTGTGAACTTGGATGACTCTTCTCTTGGATTCACTCGTTTCCCTTCCATTTCGGAAACATTCAGTCGAT
The DNA here is from genome assembly GCA_002205965.3 of Kappaphycus alvarezii. Classification (NCBI taxonomy): domain Eukaryota; phylum Rhodophyta; class Florideophyceae; order Gigartinales; family Solieriaceae; genus Kappaphycus; species Kappaphycus alvarezii. The sequence continues at coordinate 810,147 of NADL03000007.1, forward strand.
ACTGGACACAATCGTCCAACATGCTCCAGGGATACACCCAATGTGGTACCTCTGCCCATGCACTGATTCGGAAATGCCCTTTGCGTTACTTCTGTTGGATTATGGTTTGTCTACACTCTCCGCGCCCAGTTACCGCCACATAAGTTTATGGTAGATACGATCGGTACGGGCCACCTGGCTTTTGCAGCTAAGGTTGTCCCCGAGCTCCTTGTATTTTTTCGATTCTTCTGCGGTTGTCGTCTGTCTTCGAAACAGGCTCAGGGCCACCTCCCAACAACCTTCCGTTGTGGAGTTCAGATTTCACTGACTCGATGAATGATTTCATTGCTCTTCATTTGCACCTGTTTAAACCGCGAGTCGAAAGCACTTGTTCAATTGGAACTGCTGGTATAACTTTGCATAGCTTCTTCAACACCTACAACTGCTCTCTACTCCCATCCGATTTTGTCTGCGACTTCTCGCAGTATAAGTATGGTCAATGGCAAGATTCGACTCAGAATGTTGAGATCCTCACCATCAACTATCAACAAAAACCGCTGAGCGATCTGCAGTAGTCAAAGCCATGTTCGTTTTCTCTCCCGATGCCCTGCGCAATATGGTCAACCCCACTATCGCGCTCTTTGTCTGCATGATTGGTCTAGTCAGTGCCCAGTGTGTATTCAATGACACCCACTGCAACTGCCTCCCGACTACTTCCTCTGGCCTCTGTGGCAGGTTTTCATCCGGCGATCCTGCCAATGCTATGTGTCTCGTGGACAATTGCCAGGCAACTGCCCACCGATGCGATTGCTTGGGAACAGGAATTTGTGAAAAGAGGGCATGCGCTTCCTGGAGGTTTACTGATCCGAATAACCTTCCCGCAGTTGGTTCCATTGCCGCATGTTCCTTTGTTCCCTCATCGAGCGGTGATGCATCTGTGTGCATCTCCGATCCCTTAACTGCACCAGATCCGTCTCCTGATCCGACACCTACCTCATCACCAGCTGCCATGGCGTCGTCAAGCGCGACCCCTAGCCCGATCCCAAGTCCGACCTCGTCCCCAATGGCAAACCCAAGCCCATCCTCGAGCTCAATGCCAGCCTCTTCCCCAAGCTCGACTCCCTCCTCGGTCCCGACACCGAGTGCGACAGCATCCCCAACCCCAAGCGGGAGTGCGAGCACACTGCCTTCGCCGTCATCGAGCCCCCCAGCATCACCGTCTCCAAGCACGACTGGGAGCCCCTCGCCCACGGCAAGCCCCCACCGACGCAGCCTATTTGCCCGGGGGGACTCACCACACTGAATTTTGTCTTGCTTCTCCACCCGGTGGCCTCTAACCAACACGCAGTCGAAGACACAGAATATGTTACTAATGTCGGGACTGGTCAGTCGTTCACCTCGAGGTTCACCACAGTTGGATCATGTTCAGATGCGGCTGTACATCGCTATCTCTTTGATAACAACGTCGTTCAAGCGACATTGGCATCCTCCAGTATTACTGAAACACCTCCAGCTGGTGGTTGGGGAACTGGGTATTGTAAGCTTACTGACCCTCTCTTCAGTCAAGAGTTTGAATCATTCGTGGCTATTATTGTCAAGTCCGATGGATTCCTTTTCCAACCGGCCAATTTGAACGCCTTCGACATTGATAATCAGGTTCACCGAACAGTTGGCGATGTTCCGACAACCCTTTCCTGCACAGACACTGTGGCTGTTTTCGGTTTGAGGGGTACCAGCCTCATCAATCCGTTGGTGGTCGGGGGTTCCGGGCAATTACTGCAGGCTTACTCGGTCTCCGGGGCGGCCATGACTGAGATGGGTCTAGGTGCTGCAGGGGCTCTATCAAACATTGGAGGAGGTCAAATGACAAGCAGCCAATCTGTCGCATGTGGCCTTGATCCAGCGTCTAGAGCTCCATGCTCCCTTACATTTACGTTTGGGTCGCCGATCGATACCCTTGTCCTGCTCTATGGGTGGGGTGTGTACAGTTTACCCGGAAAGTGTACTGGCTCCATCTACGCGAATCCGGCTAATCTGATTTGTTGAGCAGTGAAATGGGAATTTCTCATTGAGTTCTCTTCTATCGCAAACGTTCCTCGCCTAGCAGAATTCTCGTAAAGGATGCTACCAAAGGACGTTTCTTGTTTGTGACCAAGTCCTTTAGTTTGAAACAAGGACGTTATAATCGAAAAATTTGCCTAAGCTTTGCAAACATCTGAATATTGCTGTATCAGTAAAGAAAATGCATGGATCGATCTCCTGGCAGTTCCGAACCTTTCCGTTATTTTGTTTTACGGTTAGTAGCTTCACCCGGGAATTTCCGAAGTTCCAATACGCTGCAGCCCGTAAGCACGCATTAGTCTACCAAGTGCTCTCAGCTCAGTTCACCATGTACAATGCAAGAGCGCAGTGTGATTATTTTTAGAGTCAGCTATGCCGCTGCGTATTCGTGGTCATTCAAGTTGGAGAGCTTTCCCGTACGGTTCTACGGTGTGTTTGAGGCCCAGACTGCGCAAAGTTCTACCTTAAACGCGTTTCCCAGGGTATGAAATGATTTACTGGCTAGACAGTGAGAAACACGCAAGACTCTGGTTCAGGCAGAAGTAGAGGCTCCTACACTATATTGTCACGTTTCGTTATACCAATACTTTACGAGTACCGGAAATGATCACGTCTTTATCCGGGAATTAATAGCCCGTACGCTAAGGGTCTAGAAGATCATCTCATGTGGGTATTGCCCCTTGGTCAACGTAAACTTGGACTTCAAGTAACTGGTCATTTGAGGAACCTTGTCGATCACCGGGACCAATACCGCATCGATAGATTTCTGATCAGCAATCTTTCCCTGCGCCTGGGCAGAAGGGGCATTATCCGCGTCATCCGTCTCCATGACCACACTCTCCTTCTTCGGCTTTGACCTCTTGAAATAAGCGTCATCAAACTTGCTCAAATCCAGACCCGACACGTCCACCTTAGTCTTTGTCGCTATAACATACGTCTGATCGACCCTGCGCAACGGAACGCGATTGACAGAATACGGGCCGGTCACAAGCAACAAGCCGGAAGCAAGCTGCTTCAAAAAGACAACACGTGAGCCGCGGTAGACGCCGGCAAGGAGAATGAGGACGGTACCCGGCGTGATGGAAGGGCGGAGCTTCGTCGGCTTGTGGACGTGCTTGCGGGAGGGCACCGGCTTCCTTATGTCATCGGCGGGATACCATTTGGTCCCCTTGTTGAGGATGACAGTGCGCGTGCCGCCGTTCTTCTCACCTCCAATGGGCTTTTCAATTGTCTGGATCGCTGGCGTTGCGACCTGGGCAATTAATTGAAATTACATAGAATGACAGGATGAAGTGGCAGTGTGAGGATTTGTGTTAGTGTCACTGGAAGACGAAATGGTTGGTACCGCTCCCGGCGAATAGGAATTGCCATGGAAGAGGTGCGTAAAGCGAGTGCACCGTTGTGGAGGGCAACTGGAATAGTGACGGAGAGCGGAGGGTGGAGCGCTCTACTCGGTCGATGAAATGGAAGCAGGGGTAAAAGACGGGGGGTTGGAGGCGAATTGGTCACAACGTACCATTTCCTTGGCGCGCCTGCGCGCATCTCTGCTTGCTACCATGATTGGACTAGGAGTTGATGGTGGCACTCTTTGCAGTCTAGGTTGAAGATACCTGGTTTTGCAGCGGATGAACGGATCGGTGGTAGTGGCGATATGGCCTACGATGTGGTGGGAATCGCCGCGGTCACGGACAGCAACCTACAGAAAGCGGCGTGGTAATGGGCACCGTCGACGGAACCCTAGCTGTGAATCACACACGTGTACACGGATACAATGTTGAAAAAAGTATTTGATCTGTATTTAGAACGAAATTGGAAATTACTTCTCTACAATTACATCCAGCTCTGTGATCATTTTAGATCCTCCAAATTGGATCAAAACTGAGAATCAAAACTAATCAAATCAATTAGCTTCGACCCATCCAATGCGGCCCTCGTTAGTGCAGGCTCCATTCAAGCGCACCGCTCCGATGCCTTCCTGAATAAGTCGCTACAAAGGCCAAGCAGGGCGCGACAGCCCACTGCCCGAGCCAACTATTGGATGATGAAAAGTGGAAAGCCACTCCCATCATCACCAAGCATCGTTGTGAGTGACTCTGACACCGGCTCCGCATGGTAGTCCAAACGATCACAAAGCATGGCCGGCATATTTCCCTCCGCTCACCCATGGTCCTCCACGGTACCATCCAACCACAGGTACCTCGCGCCGTAAACGCGCCGTAACTTTCCTAGAACATACCGCCAGTTTTTCATCCCACTCATCCTAACCAATGATATTACCTGATGACCACACCACGCCCCTCTACGCAACCCGACTCGTTTGAACCTCATCCGTAAAATCCCGTTCTCAATGCCTTGATACCTCAAATGCGCGCCACCAACAGCCCCAGTAAGTTCAAGACAGCCTTCCCAGTCCCGTGTAATGAGTTTCGCTACAGACAGCCCAACGCCTCCCTGCACCAGCGTCCCCAATCCCAAGCCCAGGCTCGCTCGCCCGCGACTGTAGCTAGCGTGTCACCCTTGCAAGCTATCTCACCCATGAATAATACGCAAATCAGGTGCGTTGTAGCGCACTGCATGTGCAAGGATAAGGTACGAGAACTGGCTGCGGGTTGGCGCGTCAGGCAGTGTGGGTTGTAGACGCCACCTTGTGATTGTGCCATCAACTGCTGACAACACCATTGTACAACAGTTGGGACGCCATCTGCAGACACAGCTCATCTTGTCAACATGTTGGTCCCGGCCATTGCGCGATCGTATCAAACTGCCGTGGAGGCGGATAGGCGGCAGAGAAGTTTAATACATTCAGTATCTACTGAGGATTGCGCACGTCCTGATTATACGGCTGAGATCTAACCGGATGTACCTCGTCGTCCATGCGCATGGGGGCTCGTGACAGGATAGCTTGAGCGATGAATGACCAGAGGGTGCAACTCAGTGGCTGGTAGATACGGCGGCGGATAACATCCGGTGTCGAGTGACACTTGGACGCGATCCGCGGAACTGATTCCTCGATAAACGCAATGGTACCAGGGGCAGGGGCCCAGGGAATCAAACGCCAGAGGTCGAAACGTGAAGTTCGGCATGTATGGCGCAGAAGATGGGCCAGTTGAGGGAGCGGATAGGCGTCGGGCGAGGTTGCGTTCCAGAGTTGTAACCTTGTCGCGGGCCGCCACTTCAGCAGCGCCACCGGCAAAATTTCGGTGCTATCACACCTGAGTGAAATAATTCCTCCAGTGCCACATCCTAGCTGCCACTCCGACACGTCCACACGTCGCCGGATTCGAGGCTTGGCCTTCCGTAACACCGGTGCGGCGGCGTTCTTATGGGCCCACCCCACCACAGCGACGAAGGTGTCATCAGCACACTGGAGCATCATGCTGCGCAGGCACCTCGGTCTCCCAGTCTACACAGACTCGGTGCCATTGAAATGCCACCACTGCCAGCAGGACATGGATGTCCACGGTGACCATGCCGCCGACCGCTGCGTCTCAGAGTTCGGGCGCATTCACCGCCACAACTCCGTTCGCAATGTATTCGCGTGGCACGTGTTCCGTGCCGCCGGCCTTGACTACGAGTTCGAAGCTGAGAATCTCCTCCCCGGGACGGACTACAGGCCCGCTGACATTCTCCTCGTGCATCCCCCCCGTGACACTGAACCTGCCCTACCAGACCGACCCATTGCATGTGACGTCGCCGTCACGTCTCCGTTCAAGCAGACCTCCATCACCAAAGCGACGCAAGTCGCCGGTGGGACTGCCGCCCTCATGCACCATCGCAAGATCCAGGACCTACAGCACAAGCTGTCAAGGCGCCTGGTCCCCCCTCTCTGCCCTCCGGGACCCAGGTTTCCGATTCCAACCTCTGGTCTTCGACTCCCTCGGTGCCCCTTCTCCGGATACCGCATTATTTATCGAAGAGTTTGTGCCACGTATAGCCACGAAATGCCACACCTCGGACGCTACGATTCGCACACGCATCTACCAGCGTATCAGTTGCACTTTGTGGTCGTCGGTGGCTATGGCCATCATATCGCGGGCCCCACTGCACGTGACCGATGTGGTCCATCCAGTTAGCTCGTAACTGAATAGTCGGTCAGTCGGTGTACACTCAAGATAAGTAAAAAGAGTAAAAGATTCTCTCTCTCTCTTGACGTAGGCGATGTGGACCATTTGGTTAGCTGTTGACCGAACAGTTAGTGTACCGTGCGCACGCAGTTCGAATAAAAAAAGTCTTTCCACAACACGGCATTTTACGCTCTCCATTGCCAGCTGCTGACTTGAGCATTGACCAAACTGGTTGTTTGGCACTGTAAACTTGGCTCTTTACAGTAATGCGTTCTGACAGGAACTCTCTGCCCGGAGGGAACAATATAGGCGCCACGTGGCCAACGGAAGCAAGTCAAAACTACGGTACTGTACAGTACAATGTGAGTTGATGTCGGTATAGACAAGTTGTCGGTGATTTTAGTGAGCTTACGCGAAAACAGAATTCTGAAAGGTCTTCAGAAATAGGTAGTATGATAAATTTCTCAAAAGTATTTCTGAAATTATTTTCTGAAATTTGAAAACGTGTTTAAGCATGAACTGGCGCGAAAACTCCTACTGTACGATCTTTATTTCTCACAACCATTTCTCACGGGTCTTCACTAACTGGTCACATTTCAGCAATTTACCTCACGACTTCATTCCAGAATTCTGCAATTGAATTACAGACTGTAATTCTATTGCTGAAATTTGGCAGTTTTATTTCTGAATTCTTTGTGCGTAAGCTCTCTTTTGACGTCAACATTACTGTACACTAGTGTCTATTGGACCGTTGTCCTCATATGAGGACATTTGTCCATTTGTCTTCATTTGAGTACAACTTTTAGCACTTTTTTTCAATACAAATTTTTTTACCTCAGCGCATTTCTTGTCCCTCCGCATTAGTTCATGAGTGTAGATGGCCGATCAAAACAAACTTTTCAAGATTGTTGACATCGATGAAGGCAAGAGCAGTTTTCCCTCACCACCTTCCGCTCTTCGCAAGAAGTTGTGAAAACGGCTTCATTTTGGTAGGAAATATAGTTCGTACTATCGTGGGGGGTTTTAGAAACGAGGGCGCATGTACAGCAAGAAGTACTGTACTGTAACCTAACAAAAAAAAATTTTGCAGTAAAAATTTAGGGCTTCCAAAACAATTACCTTTCCAAAATGTAACGGAAACTGTTCTCATATGAGGACCAAGTGTGCCTCATATGAGGACAGTGCTTGGTCGGATAGACACTGGCAACATGAGAGAAAAAGAGACCTTGTATTTCATAAAGTTGTAAGAGCACCAGCACCAGTGGGGGGCATATAATCAGATAACTAAATTTAATCATTTGATCGTTTTGGGGGTTTCGCCCCGAGGGAAAATAAAATTTGATATTGGTTGGGAAACTTTGGCGGACAAATTCGCTGATTTTGCTCCTCAGATTTGCCGCCAGCGTTGCCATGCTAATTTACGGAACACCTGAGGGCCGATCTATGAATCGTTGATGGTTCGAAATCGAAAATTGGAAACTTCATTAGTTTCCATAATTGCAATATTTCCGCGGCCTGCTGTAGTTATGAAAACCGGAAATGGGTTATTCATAGTGCAATGCGTGGTGCGCACTTGTTGTCGTCTAGGTACGAAATCCTGTCAGACAATGAGAAAACCAACACACACACATACCAAGACTCACAGGTTGTTCGCTATCGCTCTTTCTCTTTAAGTATTCTGCGATGTAGTAGCACTGCTGGTAGACTGAGAGGAGAAGATGGGGTGTTAGAGCTGGGGGATTCCTTGGACTGCTGGACGGTATAATTTTCCTCCGGATTGTAAGGCAGGGCCAAGACCCGGGGAACGCTAGAACTTGGAGAAGATCGAACCATGGATATTAGAGGTGCAATGATGGACAAAAAAGATGTAGTCGTGGGTGAGCAGTGCTGATTATCTCCTTTAGAGATAAAGGTAAACGTGTTGTCACAGACCATAACCTTGAAGTTCCTTTTTGTATACAGACGTCGGAGTCCGGGGCGGCAAGTGTCAGTAAATATCACAAGCGAACAAAGGAAGGTTTGGAAATTATGGAGTAGAGAGGGGGAAATAAAAGGCGTACCCGGTTGGATAAATGTGGCTATAGCCAAAGTTGTCGTTGGCGAGGTTGTTGGAAAGGCGGAAGCTGGGAGTCAAGTTCAGAGCCAACACCGGGCTGCTGTTTATTCGGGGGCTCTAGTTGCGAGGAAAGGTATAAGTAATAGTAATCTAGGGAAACTATCTACACTAATGTGGTAAAGTCTATATCAGCTATATAATAAATATACAGGTTAAAGGTTAAAGGTGATTTACGTTAACGCTTGGCCCAATGGGCGGCTGTTACCAGTGAAAATATCAAGTTTAGAGGCTCAGAATCCCAGACCAGGTGCTACATGACCCCATCGGGGAGCTGTAAAGTATCTGGGTCAAGAACGGTCGCAAATCCACATTGATGCCCTAACTGAACGGACGGTACAATATCTGCTGGTAGCGGAGGTTGAATTTGTCGAAAAATAGATCAACAAAAGTACATAAATCAGCTCTGCTAGTGGCAGTACAGTACGAGTGCTGATTGAACTGCAATTCATTCTACCTCCACCGCCCACCACCTCTCACATTTCCCTAAGATACATACCAATAAAGATAGACCCTCCACAAAACTTGGTCAACAACTCACTCCGCTTTGTCATCATCCGGTTAAGATAAGATTAACTAACTCATAATGTGCATTGACAAAATATCATATTCTTTTTGAAAGACATTAAAGGATAAGAGCAAGTATAGAGGAGTGCCAAAGCTTTCTCTACCTTCTGTGTTGTTGGGAACTATCTCTGTGACGTGAAGTGGTTGGATCTTCGGCATGGCAGGCAGGTAATGCAGCGTAGGGATTTATAACTGGGTGCGCATAACGAACATGTAAGAGAAGATCTTTTTGAAACACTATTCCTTTCTGACATTTCTTAGTTTCATTCTTTATGTTGTATGCTTCGAATACTATTGGAGCGCAAGAAAGCTCGCGAGAACTGCCCTTCAGAGCTACATAGAGCACATAAATAGTACTCTATATCTCACCACGCACACTTTCTGGTGCGATTTATTTGGATGGTAGCTGGCCTTACGGATTTGGGCGATTGAAAGCATAAAAATCTTTCATGAAACGCTTTTTGCTCTGAAAAAAGTCCTGACTTGTCTCTCTTTCCCAAAATCAGAAGAGTACTGCGTCCATAGAGCCAATTATGTTGCGATTATGCCCATAAATCACCAAATACCCTGACAGTATCCCTCCGGTAACCTGTACCAAGGATTTACACTGTAAGAAGACATCATTGCAACTTGTGCACTGTACTCACGCACCAGTGTAAAAGCATAATATCATACCTCTTTGTACCTAGCCAATGACATGGATCCATCATGGCTATCTCGCGTGGTTCTCGAAACATTTCGCACCCACCAATCAGCAACCACTTTATGCCTCCTTGCCAATTGGACCAATGGTACTTTGCCATGATGTTTGTTGCTGTCTGTTATACTGATGGACCTTCAGAACCTTGTAGTTTGATACCTCTGGGTCGCATTTTCTAGAATACCTTTGAATTCAGTACCGTTTAGTTACAATTTATCTCTGCTGGTGTTGAGTACTTTTTCTATATAAACCCTGGTCTGATGTCCGGCCTGATTACCGGAAGCATCAACCAACAGTTCAACCATCGATTACCTTTTGTGCGCTCAACACCCCACATTTGGTAGCATCGCATATTCGTTTGTCAGTACTGCGAGTTCTTCCAATCCGACAGTAAGTTAAAATCTCTATTAGATTTGACGTTCTGCCCGATTGCAAGCAGAGACTAACATTTTGTTTTTTACTCTGATTCTTTTTGAATAACGCTCAGTGCCGAAAAACAAGACTTCCAGGGACCGCCCCTCGTCGCCGGACGAGTACAACGCAGAAGACTTACAATCGTTCTTCGCCGAAAATTGTCAGGAGCTGACAACGTTCGAGTTTGGAGTGGAGCCAAGAACACCCACCAGAATCGTGGTGGAGGAACCAAGGACACCAAGACCCTCCACTTTCTGCCTTCCCGAGGCTGTATCGCTACCCGCTCTACCGCCGATACCGAGAAGGCCCGCAGTCCCTCGCTCCAAGCCGCAGAAGCCTAAGAAGACCCTACCGATTCTCCCTGACGCGGCTTCCATCGTCATTCAGAGAACCGCCAACCACCGCATTCGTAAGAAGACCAGAAGGCCTCGCCTGACCAAGAACCCGCGATCTTCGCCCTTCCACTGCCGTCACTGTCAAGTCACCTGCACAGGCCGAGTGCAGTACCACGAGCACCTCCGATCCCGCAAGCACCAGCACCGCGCCGATAAGACGAGGCACATCTGCAAATTTGCAAAATCGAAGTCCCAAGTAAGGCAGACCTTGAGCGCCACCGTCTTGGCCGCCGTCATCGAGAGACTGCCCGTCAGTAGTTAAAATTTGAATAAATTTAGGGAAGAGGAAGCAAGAAAAACTCCAAAAGTTGCTTTCTCAACCGACTTCGTTTGTGCTGTGTTCAACCTCCCGCTGTGGCTACCTTACGAACTCGCTTTCCCCAGTTCCTTGCAGTAGGGCTTGTAAGCCCGTATCGCCGCCAGGTTCTAGACAGGAAAACAACCGTTCTGTAAAGCATCGGAAGGAGGGCTACTATAGCACACCCGACGTGACTGACGTCAAACCCTTACGTCAGAGAAAATCAACTTTCCCAAGTTATCGGCTGGGATTCGAACTCGAGACCTCTCACTGGTCTTTCGCTGGTCTAGCCAACTCGGCCACAGTGCATACCGATTCTTACTGGCCAATTTGAAAAAATTCTATTTAAAGAAAAAAAAACCCAAAACTACACGTGTGACTCTTTCGACCAATAGGAAAAGACAATGGAAACTTCGGGCATTACTGTAGAGTCTCTGGCACAAGCCTGTAGCGAACTTCAACGCCAGCTGTCAGAGGCTCATAACAGATCTCCGCACAACAGAACCAGCTCAATAACGCTGCTCGCAAGGTGGGAGCTCTCGAGAATGAGCTTTCTCTCGTCAGGATCAATGCCGGTAGCTCAAATGGTCAAAACGAAACCAAGGACGCCCCTAAGAAGAATAAGCCGGGATCATTCAGCGGAAAAGGGTCCGTCGGGAGCTGGTGCGTGCAGATGCAGAATTATCTTGGTGAAGCAGATGGGCAAGCTACCATGAACATTGCACTAAGCTATCTCTCTGGAAATGCCCATGAGTGGTGGATGGTCCATTCCAAGAGCGCCGCGGGGCAGGAGATTCAAACATGGAAGGAACTGAAGACTGCCTTCTCAATCGCTTCGAGACGTTAAACAAGGAAAAAATCGCCCGAGACAAGCTGGCTCGCTGGAAACAAGTTAAAGACGTTACTGCGTTCAATGAAGATTTTAACAAAATATTGTTGGATATACCAGACATAGGAGTCAAAGATCAGATTGATCGCTATTCACGCGGCCTGAAACCGTACATTTGGAAAGCCTTATGCACGAAAGAATACTCTAAGCTTTCTGATTTAATGGCAGATGCGGAAAGAATCGAAGCTGCTTACAGGCGTTCAGGGCCGTTAGGTAACAACAAATCGAGTACAAAATCGCTGAACGGAAGTTCAAGTACTGGAAATAGTGCTCCTGTGCCCATGGAAATTGGGAACGTGGAAATGAAACCGGGTATACAGTCCTCAAATGTTAACTTACCGAAATTGGATCAAGCAGAACGTGAGAGATGCATACGTGAAGGCCTCTGCTTGAGATGCAGACAGAGAGGGCACATTGCAAAAAACTGCCCAAAAGCCCGAAGGAACTGACTGAAGGTCCTCAATCAGTTCTGGATGACAGAAATCTTATTGTTTCAACAATAAGATCCCAGGAAGCATTTAGGGGAACACCAACCCCAACTTTCCAACGAAATCATAGAGGACTTCTTATTGTTAAAGGAGTCATTTCCAATGGACCAGCAAAAATTCTCATCGACCCAGGTGGTGAGATCAATTTCCTCAGTGAATTGTTCTGCGATTACCATAAGATTAAAACAAGAGAATCAGCAGAGCTTGCCGAAATGGCGAACGGTGCTAACCAGAAGTTGAAAGAAACAGCCGGTCCGGCAATCGTCCAAATAAAGAACTACACAGAACCACTGTACTTCGCCGTGAGCCCCCTCAAGAGATATGATGCAATCCTAGGAAAGGAATGGTGTGGAGCCCATAGAGCAATTATCGACTCTTCAAGCAATCAAGTTTCTTTCAACTACAAGGGTGAAAAGTACTCCGTCACTGCCAATGAAATGACAAAGCACCCTTTCGTTTCTGCAAACTCAGTACTTACTGATTTGGAGAAAAAATGTAGCACTTATGCTGTTAATTCGACCACTAGACTCAAATCCAAATGTTCCAGATTCTTACCCAGAAGATATTCAAGGTGTACTGAAAAAGTATACAGACGTTTTCCCGGAAAAACTTCCGAAGGGCCTTCCTCCGAAGCGAAAGTATGATTTCAAGATCGAATTGGAAAAAGATGCTAAGCCACAGAAAAAGGGTCTCTACAGACTTTCAGGAAAAGAAATGATGGAGCTTCGTAAACAACTAGATGATCTACTAGAGAGTGAATTCATTAGACCAAGCAAAAGCCCCTGGGGAGCGCCAATACTCTTTGTAACGAAAAAGGACAGCGGTTTGCGTATGTGTGTGGGAGCACTTAATCGGCTTACTTGTAAAAAACAGCTACCCCCTGCCGCGCATCGATGATATCTTTGATCGACTTAAGGGAGCCAGGTACTTCTCGAAAATAGATCTGAGGATGGGTTACCATCAGATCAGACTGGAGGAATCTTCAATCCCTCTCACAGCGTTTCGAACCAGATACGGACATTTTGAATTTCTCGTACTACCTTTTGGATTGACCAACGCACCAGCAACTTTTATGAATCTCATGAACGACATATTCAAAGATGTCCTGGATGTATTCGTTATCGTTTATTTAGATGACATTCTCATCTTCAGTAAGACATGGAAAGAACATTTAGAACACATTGATGTAGTACTAGAGATTCTTAGGAAGGAGAATCTGTTCGCAAAATTGTCAAAATGTGTCTTCGGTGTTAAAGAAGTCGAGTATCTTGGACATGTAATCTGTCAAGAGGGAATTGCTGTGGATCCCAACAAGATAAAGGCAGTCATGGAATGGCCCTCACCAAAGAACAAGCAACAGCTTCAGTCATTCTTAGGACTCGTCAACTATTACAGAAGATTCATAAGAGGATGCTCATTGGTTGCTAAACCTCTTACAGAGCTGACGAAGAACGTTTCATTTCTGTGGACAGCTACTCAGGACAAATCATTCCAGACCTTGAAGAAATCGTTATGCAGTGCCCCAGTCCTTCGAACTTTTGACTCTGAACTTCCAATATATGTCACTACAGATGCCTCTCAGTACGCAATTGGAGCTGTGTTGGAACAGGGGGATCCAAAATCCAGAAGACCAGTTGCCTTTGCGTCTAGGACTTTGAATGATGCTGAGCAAAATTATGCCGCTCATGAGAGAGAGCTCTTGGCCATTGTAGAGTGCTTGAAATGGTGGAGAGCATACCTACACGGAAACTTTTTCACAGTTCATTCTGATCACTACCCCTTTAAGATACCTCGAGACCCAGGACAATCTGTCCCAAAGACAGGTTAGGTGGTTGGAAAGATTAGCGAACTTTGATTTCAAAATTATACCCATCTCCGGGAAAGCAAACATCGTTGCCGATGCCCTGTCAAGACAACCTCAGAATTATCCCTCACCTAAACATCGAAACAGAGAACTACTCAAGGAAGTGATAACAAAGACATACCTAGAATCGAACAATATATCCGTACCTTATTTTGCGGATTCTGAGATAGAAGATCTGGCCAAAGATTACAGGCTAGATGAAAACCTGAAAACCCAATACAAAGATCCAAAGGCACCTTTCGAAAAGAAAGGGTTGCTTTTACTAAGGAACGGAAAGATTTGCGTACCAGAAGGAAAATTTAAAGTCAAGCTATTACATGACTACCATTCTACTCCAAATACTGGACATTTGGGAATTTCAAAAACAATCAATAGAATATCACCGAAGTTTTACTGGAAAAACCTTCGTACAGATGTACTTCGATACGTTCGTTCTTGCCACTGCCAAAGAGACAAACCATCCAATCAGAAACCCGCAGGTCTTTTAAACCTCTTGATCCACCGAAAACCAAATGGACTCACATAACGATGGACTTTATTACACCCCTTCCAAGGTCAACGGAAGGAAACAATGGCATCTTAACTGTCGTTGACAGATTATCAAAGATGATCAGAATTATACCAACCAAGCCCAAAATAGATGCTCCTTCAACTCCCAGGCTGTTCAAGGATCATGTCTACAGAAACCACGGAATTCCAACGAATATCATTTGTGATAGGGATGCTATTTTTATGAGCAAGTTTTGGAAGAGTCTGTTCCACCTTCTGGGTACCAAGATATCCCCTTCTTCAGCATATCACCCACAAACAGATGGACAATCTGAGATTATGAACAGAAAGATCGAAGAAATGATTCGTTCTTTTGTTAGCTTCGACAAGTCAGATTGGGACAAATACTTGGTAGACTTCGAAGTTGCTTACAACTCATCTATTAATGCCACTACAACATTCTCTCCGTTCTTCCTCAATTATGGAATCCACCCTAGAACTGTCCCTTTGGACATACTCTCCGCAGACAACCCTGCTGCGGCACAGTTCCTAAAAAACATGCAAGAATCACTGAAAAAAGCCCAAGAACAAATCAAAAAACCTAGCTTTTGAAGATGGTGCAGGATCTCGAAAACTGAACCCAAAGTTTTGTGGTCCATTTCAAATATCTGAGGATATAAACGAGTTACGTACCGTTTAAATCTTTCCCAGCCAATGATCGACAGGGGAATTCACAATGCTTTCCCATGCTAGTCTCCTTAGCCGTACTTTGAAGATGAATTCTATCGCCAAATTCCGCCGCCACCACCTATACAGGTTCAAGATGGACATAAAGAATACGAAGTCGAATCAATTCTCAGTCACAAGAAACAATACGGAAAAACAAAATATCTCATTAAATGGAAAGGATATGCAGATCACGAGAACTCATGGCTATCAGAAAATGAACTGAAAAAATTGTCAAGATCTGCTATACGAATACAAGAATCGGGGCGATTCTTCTTCGTAGGGGGAGTGATGTTGCGATTATGCCCATAATCACCAAATACCCTGACAGTATCCCTCCGGTAACCTGTACCAAGGATTACACTGTAAGAAGACATCATTGCAACTTGTGCACTGTACTCACGCACCAGTGCAAAAGCATAATATCATACCTCTTTGTACCTAGCCAATGACATGGATCCATCATGGCTATCTCGCGTGGTTCTCGAAACATTTCGCACCCACCAATCAGCAACCACTTTATGCCTCCTTGCCAATTGGACCAATGATACTTTGCCATGATGTTTGTTGCTGTCTATTATACTGATGGACCTTCAGAACCTTGTAGTTTGATACCTCTGGTCGCATTTTCTAGAATACCTTTGAATTCAGTACCGTTTAGTTACAATTTATCTCTGCTGGTGTTGAGTACTTTTTCTATATAAACCCTGGTCTGATGTCCGGCCTGATTACCGGAAGCATCAACCAACAGTTCAACCATCGATTACCTTTTGTGCGCTCAACACCCCAAAATTAGTTCAGATTTTTACTGTGCAGCCCATATTATGTAAGCATAGCAGCACTTGAGGTATTTCGATTCCGATAAATCAACTGAAGCTTCACGAAGCTCCGAACTCACGCAAGTATCGCGATAGAATTTGTTTCTATGCTTTGTGCGTTTTGCGGCTATAGCAGCGGACTACACGTTCTGTTTGTTTCTGTACGACGTGCTAGAGCAACGCACAGTAAGAGAGATTTTCACGCGACTCAACTGCCTGTTCTCTCGAGCGATTAGAATGCAGGGTGGACAAGAATTGCTGTTGACGAGTCAGACGTGAATTTAGATCATATGTTTACATCCTGCGCGGTATATTTCTCTTCCCTAATTTGAAGACGCTTTTAACTTCTATATTCCTCTCGCCGAATCACGGTCGAACAAGCATTTGGAATTTTGTTGTCAAAATTTGGGACATTATGATCGCCATTAAGCTTGGGTATAGCAACGAATGAGCTAATCAAAATGGTGGCATGTCAGCTGCATAATTTATTCTGGGCTCTGGTAATCCTTCCTACTATAACAATTTAGAAGTCTCGGAGCATACTCTCCACATATTCACTTACTTAACTATCTTTATTTAGATCAACATTGCAAAGAAATCCGGAAAGAAGACAAGAAAACGCTGCTACCAGAGACCGAATCGCTCTACGCCTTAAACAACTGTGTTTGATTCGTTCTCTAAATAAGATGATGGTCTATGTGAAATGAATTCTCGATATGTCTGCAAAGATCTCGTCTCCATTCAGTAACATCATTCGCCATTCTTCTAGCCTGCATAATAGCAGAAAATGAAGATTGAGTATATTTCCCTCAAGATTTTGCAGCTTCAAATCGTGATTGATCTCTTTCTTCAGCTTCTGTCTCCCTAGCAACCTGCTCCGAGAAGATTTGAAACGTGGCAGAAAGTGTTTCAAAATCCAACAATAATGGTTTCCTATTTCTCCCTTTTACCCTACCGACTTGATCCAATATCAAGTGCGAAGCCACTTCCATGGCGTTCTTCGTCCTGTGCATCGCTTTTCGCAGACCTGATTGCGATAATATTTAGTACTAGATGGCTTTAGTAAAACTTGGCCTACATTATGTAACTTTGCCCGGTCGTGAAGTTTACAAATACTTCTGAGTCCCCTTGACCGGAAGCCTCATATTTGGAATTACATGTACCATTAAGGGGCTAAAGTTCTCCAAATTCCTCTTGATTACTCCACCATCCCGTTCATGCGGCCTCGAAGCGATATTCAAAGAACGATTATCCGCGCTCGTAATAGAACCTGTTGGTGAAGAAATTGCGTTAGGTTTGAAATCAGTCTTGTTGAACAGTGGCTAATATGCTTTTCCCAGGGATCTATGGGCTTTATCAAGCTCCAAAAGAGAGTGCGGTTCCATAAACTGAGTTCGTTCAGTAGTAATGTGATTTTCATCAATGACATGAAATCGGCGGCAATACTCATTCGTCCCAAAATAAGTTTCCCTTCGTGGCAAAGATGAATTTACTGCTCTGAACAACTCTCCAATGGTGATTCACTCGCCTTAACTTTCCCCTCCTCAAACATTTGCATATCTCCTTGGGGCTAAGTTAATTCTTCCACATCTGGGCCGTATTTAGCAACCTGTACAGCAGTGGTGTTGAGCACACCCAATATAGAAGCTTCTGTTGATAGAGTTTTAGCCCGTCCTTTAGATTACCTACCAGTTCCAGAGCCTTTCTATTTGAAATCTGCGCTGGACCATTTTGACACTAGGTACCTTCAGTGTGATACCAATCTTCTTGTTTGAGGCCACCTTAACCTTGAGTGCCTTCAAAAAACATTTGAATGTATTGAACTCTCGAAGATCCATGCGGAATACATTTCTAGCTTGCGCAAGAGTCTTCGGCACAATAAGACTAACATGCGCAATCTTTGGCACGGTTACCGCGACGTCATCTGTTATAACCGTATGACCAGTGTAAACTATTAGTATGTTTGGAGTTCTGTTCGGTGCTGCATTACACCCATTTGCTGTTATGTCAGCTTGTCGAGGAGAACAGAGCGGATTGTGTTGACGATGCTGGCAATATGTCGAGAGTGGTTTAATCGGGCTAGTTTGTGCAGGTACATATGCCACGAGGAAAGTCATCTTCCAACGTTTCTGTGAATAAGCGGGCTGATATATTTGATGTGAACAGGAGGATGGAAGAGATAAAGGTGGCTAGTACTGCTTGTATTGGGAGGATAGGATAAGGCAAGTACTACCACAGTTTTCGGGTTTCAACCCAACATTTCCTTGCCAGGGAAATTTTAGATTTCCCCTATGTGGAGGAAAGGTGGAAATCGTGAAGGGAAAGGTGAAGTCTTTTTACTGGCAGAGATTGACAGATGGTGCGATTCCATAATTAAAGCTATTTTATCTTCGCAGATAGCCCCTGAGTGTCGCCGGTGAAAAAATAGAGAGATATACTTCAGAAAAGTGAGAAGGAAAACGGAATATGGAAATGAGTCGTATATTCTCCGCCAGCACCTCTATTTATTGTTCACGAGTATCTCCCAAGACATAGAGGTAATTAATGGGAAAAATTCCTGTTTGGACCTTTAAAATGCGTTTAGTACCCCGCGATGCGGGGGAAAGCATGTCAAGGCGGAAAAAGTAGCAATCAAGCGTGCCTGGATATGCTTCCGCAGCAATGCGATTATCAGATATGCTGAAGTCGAGAGCACGTACTAAAACGGAATTTCGATAAATATAAAAAAGAAGAAAAAATATCACTCTACGGAAGTCATGATGCCGTTCGTGTATACCTGCATCAATTTGATTTTGAAGTATTGCGTTCTATTCTTCGCGAGTTTCAAATATATTTTGAACCATAAAGAAAATCAGGCACAGCAACGACGACGAGATCCGCCTCGCGACGGCATTTTTCAACAAGAGCACAATCTAGCATCCGGGAAAAAATGTAGGAAGGCTTTCAGATTCAAATGCCGTCGTTACATATCTTACACGACTTGCTGAATTTTCAGGTGGAATATCTACCGAAAAGAAACATGTCTTTTGCGTTGAACAGAGCGGAGGCGGGACCGTTGCCAAGAATGAAATATCTAGACCGTCAGCAAGACTCAAAAAAAAGTGGGATATGACTCTGTCGAACGGCAGATGCATAGCTCCGGAGTAGCTGGAGATGATGAAAATGATCGCGAAGAGACAGAATTTTGTGCAGTCGGCGGTGAAGTTGCAGAAGATGCCTAGCATAAATATGCGCGGACACGAAATTATTTTGCGCATAAAGGGCACTAGCGTATCAACCTTTGCCCGCGTCCGGGCACGCGCAGAGCCTAACTTGTTACTCCTGAATTCTCTACGAATGTTTGACGAAGTCTTGACCTCAAGTGCATAGGAAGAAACGTGAAAGAGTTATCAGAAAAACGTGGAAGAATTCTTATGGATAAAATACTTGCGGTGGAATTCCGACATGGTTTTGGCATTATTAAATACGCGGTGATCATTTTATTTTTGGACTGCTGCTGTACAGTGGCTATAGGCACGGGGCGCTTCGTACGGAAATGGATCTGTTATGAGTGTACCGGGAAGGCTACTTGTCTACTGTACCTTCCATTTGGAGTACGTTGCCGGGCTACTCGCTAGCATTTATCTGGTCGGAAGGATTAATGAAGTCTCAGAGAGGATTTTAAAATTATGCCAGAAGAGAAATCCGGAAGATGATGAAGTAAAGTGGTTTGCAATAGACAGCCGCTGTTTCTCTAAAACTTTAAGGGTGATGATTAGAGAACTCGGAACGAATGGAATGTTATCCGCATTATTGCACGGAACGGGGACCTGGTGTAATCCGTGTTAAGGTGCTGTGAAAAGTAAAGGAAATAAGGCGCCGAGGTTCAAGGGATCCACAAATGGGCTCTGACATAATGTAGTGCAATGCGCGGTGCGCAGTTCTTCTCGTATAAGAACGGAACCCCGTCAGACAATGAGAAAACCAACACACACACACCAAGACCCACAGGTGTTCGCTGTACCTCTTTCTCTTTAAGCACCCTGCGATGCAGTAGCACAGCTCGCCGGTGGCGAGGAGAAGTGTATCTGGAAAAGCGGGGGTGATTTTTTGGACGGCTGAACGGTATGCTTGTCCTCCGGGTTGTAAGGCCGGTCTGTGGTCCGCTGAATGCTAGAAACTTGATAAGGATCGATTTTAAAGAACCGTGGACACCAGGGGTGTAATACTGGACAAAAAAGATGTAATATTGGGTCAGTAGTGCTGAATATCTCCTTTGGAGATACGCCAAGGTGAGTAAATATCACGAACAAACGACAAAGGGGTATTATAATATTGGATAGAGAGAGAGAAACGGGCGGATAAGCGTGGCTATAGCCATAGTTGCCGTTGCAAAGTTTCTGCAAAGACGGAAGTTGGGAGTCAAGTTCAGAGCCAACACCGGGGGGCTGTGTAATCTGTGGCCCTAGTGGCCAGTTAGGTATAAATACTAGTTAGCTAGGCTAAGTTTATCTACAGCGGCGGGGTGAGTGAAGTTAAGGTCAGCCAAGTAAGGGAGATCCAAGTTAGAGATATGTAAATTCGACACTTGGCCCAATAGGTGCATTTCACCTGCGAAAATATCAGGTCCCAATTCGGGGCCGTGTGTCCGGGCTGCAAGACCTCAAACCCTCTCGGGTGTTTATACAGTTCCAAGAGTAATTGTGGACGACAAGCAAAAATTGCTCTTACTGTACAGTACAGTGCCTGCTGGTAGGTAGTGAATCAGATCAAAAAAAAAAGTCACTAAAATTTGCTCTTCCTAGGGCAGTACAGTTGAATGCCAATTGCACTACAATTAAGAAAGCTCTTCATGGATTAATGTTCTTAATTTATTGATGAACGATGAAAGGGCCAATTATCTCTTCTTTCACTTCGTGGTATATTAATTCTGTGATTCGCGGCTATCAGGTGTAAGCGTTGCCGACAGTGTGGTCCTCTGTTGCTCACAGTGCGTTCACCTTTGTTTGAGATGGTCCTCTTGTCTTTTGTTATTGCGAAAACGCAGAGAGGCAGGACATCTAGTTCAGAGGTCAGTTTATTTCCAAGCAAAGGTTGCGACAGAGCATTTGACTAGAATAGAGGCAGTAGCGTATGGGAAGGATCAGAGAAGAGACAGGACGACTGATATATGTACTCAATTATCTTTGCTCTAAGGAAAATTATTACTTGCATGCAATGGAGATCTATTTCTTCCCACTATGAAGCTGGCGAACGGTACAGAGATCTAGGAGAAAGGTAGCGATCTAGGAGAACGTTTTCTAATATCTGGAAAGTAAACCACACAATTTTGCAGGGCCCGGTTGGGCAACTGTATTTCTTTGAGGTAGGTGTGTTTGAAAAAAACACCTGGTTCCTAGCTAAGTCTGAATGTAATACCATTTTACCTTTGCTGCCTTGCTCGCAGTGAAAATTGTTTCAAACACGAAAGTTTATCCTTTCTAAGATTCAATGGAAGCTGTAGAAACAATCATGACTGAGCCCGTTTTTATTTACGGTACTATGGGAAAGGTGCATTGCCCTTACTACAATTTTAGTATACCCAATCCATACTTTCTCCATCCTAGTCATCTATTTACAGTGAGTTGTACACACTGCCAGTCCTTGTTTTATAGAAGGGTTCTTTAGAACAACAGCTGAGGACCGTAGCTAGTAGAGGAGTAGACGGGCTGAAGATAGAACTACGGCGCTTTTCTCATTATAATGGCCTCGTTTGCCTTGGAAATTGAATTTAAAATCATCCGAACAATATTATTTTAACCTACTCAACCGTTCTATACTGACAAATATATCTACCATTTTTCAGGTCTGCTATTTTTGAGTTTTCATGACAATCCCGAGTTACTGTCTTTCCAGGAATTTACGAAGTAAGTCCACTCGATATTCGATAGTGAAAATATACCTATTAGTCCTATTTAAGCGTTTTTTTCATCCATGTAAAAGGCAGAAAATACTGACAAATACGTTATTTTTATTCTTTCGAAAAGTATCCAGTGGTAAATGAGGACAACAATTCGATAGTAGTGCACGTAGCCCACCTGGCCGGACCATGACTTAATTGATTGGTTGCTTGAATAATTCCTTATCCCTATGCTTTTCTCTGGACAGATTCTGACCAATCCATCAAGTATTCGCAAGTTTTGTGTATTTTGCCGAACGCGATGTTTCAAAAGTCTTCCATAATCTTCTGCGCTTGCAAGGGTCTTTGCGTAAACTATTTTCTGCAAGAGTGAATTTGTCAAAGCATGAACCAAATTCATGTTATTTCAGCTCTCTTGCGTCATCAACTGGATCACCGTGAAGAAAAGCAAAACAACAAAATTTACGCTTTAGTGTCTACCTAACTCTCCGCGCCGTCGGCAGACATGCTCTTACAAATCTCCTTGCGCTTAAGGGAATTAATTAAAATTTATTGGTATCCTAGCTTAATGTTGGAACGAGTTAATAGCTGAGTACAGTATAACAAAATAACCTGGAAGATGAGTCCCACGTGAGATTTGAAAACGCCTACCCGGGGTTATCTTGGCCGTCAAGAAACGTTCTACGTCGGCTTATTGAAAGTTTTTGGCCGTGTCTTTAAATACTTATATCGATATCTATTCCAAGGTGGCGCTCACAAAGCTGCACAAACATCCTGAAACTCGATTACCTCTGCTGATTCAGTTAATGATCAGCTTCTGCCATTCCACTGAGGAGCACCAGCTTCCTGTTCTTCGAATCATGACAGATAACGGGACTGAGTTCTGTGGTAGATCGGATAAGCATGACTACCAGCTCTTTCTCGCCATCTATTTCATTGACCACATCAGAAACGAAGGTGAAACATCTGCAGACAAATGATATTTGCGAGCTCTTCCACAAGAAAATAACGCAGTAATTTTACTAGGTGAGCTTTCAAAGAACCTTATGAACCTATTGAGCAACTAAAGGCTGATCTCGACGATTGTATAAAAAAACATTAGAAACAAAGCGCATCCATTTGGGGCAAAATGTGTTGCGAAAGGATACCATTCGAGACTATGATTGATGGTATACAGTTATGGAAGGAAGAGTTCAAAAACCAAATCTTAACCTGACTGATCATCCCCAACAACCGTCAGATAAAATCTGAACATCATTGCCATTATTCGCCGCACAAATATGCCAGCATTTCTGTCGTGTATTCGCTCGAAGGGCTGAAGGACCGGCCCAGACATTACGATAAGAACTAGCTGACAGTTGATAACGGCGAGGACGAAAGAGTGTGATATGATGACGGGCTAACAATAACCTCTGTGCTCGGTCAGACGACTTGAACAGGCCTATACGTATTTCTCATTTTCCAATCAGTCTGTTTGAATTCTCAGTGGTCTGTTCAATCTCATATGTACCCTAAGATCTGCTTCAGGCGCCAAACTATTTGACTGCTTTTGTGTAACTGCGCAGTTTTTCGGTGATGGAAAGTACGCGGATCATCACATTGAGCAGGTTTTTTTTAGAAAACGGTGCGCAGTCTTTTTTTTATGTCGTATCTGAGCAATAATACCAAGAACATCGCTGTTCGCATGAATGGGCGCCACAGACAGTGCTTCTTGCCGTTAATCTATATAACAACTGCATACAGATGCCATTTACTACTATTCCCCGGCCAGTGTGTGCTTCATGAAAATACTCAGCGGTGACCAAAACTATGGACGCAATGTATCAAAGCCCAGCGCGGGTAGTCAAATAAGGGAACACTCAGATTTATCATCTGTATGCAGAATGAGATATTAATGAATAAAA
Source organism: Kappaphycus alvarezii (assembly GCA_002205965.3). Classification (NCBI taxonomy): domain Eukaryota; phylum Rhodophyta; class Florideophyceae; order Gigartinales; family Solieriaceae; genus Kappaphycus; species Kappaphycus alvarezii. The sequence goes on from NADL03000007.1 coordinate 833,794, forward strand.
AACTAAGAGGAGACTAAATAACTAACGGCCTGCCTCCAGGAGACAGCAATCTAACGTTTTTTTGTGGGTGCTGAGATAAGCTTTTGGTAACGCACTGGGCTGATTATTGTATTTTCAGTCTCAGCAACGATTAGGCCCATAAATTACCTCAAATACCCTGATAGTACCCCTCCAGTAACCTTTACCAAGGATTTACACTGTAAGAAGACATCAGTGCAACTTGTGTCCTGTACCCACGCAACAGTGTAAAACACAATATCATATCACTTTGTGCAAAGGCAATTGCGGAGCCATCGTAGATATCCCGTGCGGTTCTCGAAACATTTCGGACCCCACAATTCAGCAAATACTTTATGCCTCCCTGCCAATTGGACCAATGGAACTTTTCGATGATATTTTACTGCTGTCGAAATCACCGATATCTGCTACATGAGCTTTCAGAACCTTTTAGTGTGATACCTCTAGGGTCACTTTTTCTAGAATACCTTTGAGTTCAGTATCGTTTGCTTTCAATATATCTCTGCTAATGTTGAGTACATTTTCTGTATAAACCCTTTTTCTGATGCTTCTGCTTGCTTACGGGTAGCATCAAGCACAGTTGAACCATCGATTAACTTTTGTGTGCTCAACAAACCACAGTCTCCTTGGTTCTATTACGTCTAGATTTGGTTTTCGTGGGCTTTCTACGTTTCGTCTCTGAGGCTGAGATGAAAGTGGTAGTTTTTTCATCCTGCTTCTCATCTGGATTCGGGCACTCAAAGCTATCACCTATGCATTGGTTCTCAGAACGATCACCTCGCCTCTGGCGCTCAGTACGATGACGGCGCCCGACGCTCGATCGGCGCTTCCCTGCATCGTTGGTCCTGTCGCGACGACTTATGCGCTCGCAAGTACTCCTTTTTCACCCTGTCCATTATAAACCCTTTAGATGACGGGCTCCTATGCGATCTCGCCCCTGGCAGGACTTCAGCTTCTTCGCGGAGGCTTAGACGTGAACGGTTGCAATCCATTTTGGGAACTGCCCGGCTCCACCACCACGACTATCGCCTCTTAGACCTCTACCTCTGCCGCCGCCTCGGCATTGGCGTTCTCATAACTTTCATCCTCATTATCGGATGCTTCAGGCTCTAGAGTCAGTCGTTAACTGAACTCATGAATGCGTCGGCTCCCCATATTGCTCTGAAACAGGCCATAAAACGGAGGAAGAAGATGAAGATTCACGCCAATGTTCACCCCAAACTACCTTGATTAAGGTGCCAATGCTCTTGAAGATTTCAACATAAGAAATCACGAAGTACTTAAAACCAACATCCTTTAGTTCCTTTCCATCAAGTTCGACGGTCTTCTTATTTTCACTCAAAGAAATTATTGTTCTCCTTACGGTTCTATAGAATACCTACGTTGCCGTTACTACATTTTTAGTCTGCTCAGTCTATAATTTCTCTATTCAAGTCATCTATTACAAGACTTGGAAATACTGTTTGTGCTTTTCTTAGTGTGAGGAGCTTTAGAACATCCGCTAAGTATCGTAGATAGTAGAGGAGTAGGTGTTAGAGATAGAACTATGGCATCTACCTAGCTGTAAATGCCTCTACGCCCTGGATGGCAAAGTGAAAAAACATCACAACAATACCATTTCATTCTACTCAACTTTTCTACACTAAAAATAAACATCTACCTTTTTCAGACTCGCCTATAACGATGCCAGTCTTCTTTCTTATCCCTTAAAATTCGCGACATGACCAGTAGACACTGCATAATGTTGGAAACGGCTTCCAGCGAGCATTTCGATAAGACAGACGGAAAAAGGATACATACTCTGCAATACTATTGATGGTGTGACCAATACTGATATTTTTCCATGCTCTATCTAATGTATGCGAGAAAACTATATTGATCTTTTTCCACCATTCGCATTGTGAAACTTAGCTGCATTTTCATTTGTTCGCTAATCATGCCGCGGCAAAGCAATAATATCACCACGGAAAGCTAACCCATCTACAAAGAAATTGCTTCTCTCGCACTCGACTTGTACATTCCTTTTCCAAACGAAGCTCCAGGACTTCATGATCGTAATGTTTGCTTTCCTAACTTTTATATTCCCTTCGGCCAAAAAGAATCTGTCTCTTTTCCTTGCCTCGCATTACTCACACCACTCCTTACCTTATACTGTAAGGAGTGGTAGGGGCGTACAGTAGTATATATTAGTAATAAAAGTCTATAAAATCATGTAAAAAGCCTATAAATATCAAATAAACTCGACGTAAATCCCACAATTAATGACTTATGAGGCGGACACTTGATCGACTCATACTACACATCTAGTCCGCGAAATTCGGCTGTAGGAGGTAACAGTATATCTGCATGCAGACCCGTGTACCTGCTTCAGTCCGACATAACCTGCCTGAGCGCTTCCTGTTTCCGGACTGCCCTCCCCCCGCCTGGTAGCCTCTCCCCTAATCATCCTACTTCTGATTCCTGCCTTGCTGACTGGTCACTAATTGCTCCCCCCTGCATCACCCTCCGCCTTGTTTCCAAGCCTCTTTCATCTTCATTTTACGAGGAAACGATTCACGCCCTTAACCGCGAGCGACTGATCTCAGCGAAGCGGCACTGTACAGTCTAACCTGCCGGTGTAAGTGGAAAGATTGATTGATCTAATCTCAAAGCTTGTGCAGCTGCCCGCGTAGGAAAAGTAGAGTACCGTTTTGTAAGCTTGCATCTTTACGGCAGCTATGGCGAAAACGCAGCGAGAGGCACGAGTAGGGCGCCCCTCGCAATGAAGCGCGGAATCCGATGGGATCGATCCCATCCCTCACCCGTCTTAGAGCCCAACGGCTCACCGCGTACGTCAAGGGGAAGGCTGGGGAAACGTGCCGTCGCTGCTCCTGCAGTAACCGTACAAGACCCCTGGTAATTTCTCAGCCCAGTCACCATTGATTTGCACTACGAAACTCTTGATTGCTTGCGTTATAGTCCCCATCATCCTCTCGGCCCTCAAATAATTTACCGGTGCGTAGGCGATGATGGCTTTCTAACCGATACTGTGCCTCCCCATGAACTTTGGACAGAAGCTTCCATGAGGGCAGTGCTATTGTCCCCCAATATCTCTTGCAGAGGTACTCAAGGCATAATGATCTCAAGTTTCACGAACTTCATGACGGTATCAGACGTAGCCCCCTTTGAACAACACAATTTCCCACCACGTCATGTGTTCCACCGCAATAAACTGAATCTCCGTCCCGTTTTGACATCTCAAAGGGCTCGCGACGTTGATTGAGAAATCGAGCAACCGTGGCCCTGCGTTTCTTGTGGTACGTTAGCAGATATCCAGCACGGTCACAGTTCTCCACACGCCTGGATATAATCGGTCACATCACAGTAAACTCCTGGCCACCAAAACTTCTCTCTCACAGACCTTCCTTGTCGAGCAAACGTCCAAATGACCTATGTTATTGTGGAACTAGGCCAAGATATCAGCGCGTTATCCAAGAGGCGGTACAAGACGCAATGAATCCTTCTCAGACAGAATAAATTGTCGTTCCACAGGATGAACTACTTCATGTTGCGCTGCATCAAAATTACCTCTTCAGTTCAGTCTTCTCTACTTTCTACCAGCCAATAACGTAGCTATGCTCAGAAATTATGGTTCTATTTTGTCCAACTTTGGGTCAGACAAGCGAATTGTGACCACTAGTCCTTGGGTCACAATCTTCTCTTCTCCTGGAATTCCTCGGGGTTTCTTCGATAGATATTCGGCTGCTCTGTTCACTTAACCGGGGCGAATCTTTATTTCGAACTTTGTACTCCACCATCATGCACCGCTCCAGGCTCCGGTTGATGTCTCTTTTCTTAAATACGGTCCGCAGTGCTTGATATTCTGAGTAAATTACAAACGGCTTTTCTGAAAGCAGAAACACTCCAGATTTCGTCAATACAAACACCAAAGAGAGGTCCTTGAATTATCCAGTGGAGTGACGACGTTCAATTTCCGTCCTTGTATGCGAAGCGTAGATAACCGGGTAATCCTTGCTATCTTCTTTCTTCTATGCTAGAACGATCCCCACTCTCACGGATGAATCATAGTACTAAACTAAAAAGGCGGAGTCAAAGTCCGGAAATGGGAGAAGCGGAGGCTTCTTCAGCCTCTCCTTAAATTCTTCAAAAGCTATCTTAACCACTGTAGCAGCATTCAAAATCCCAGAGCTTTCCGCAAAGTTCCTAATGAAGAGTCGGTATTGGCCTGCCAGTGCGAGAAAGCTCATTAACTCAGTCATTCTCCTCAGAGCAGGGGCCTTGACGATATCTTTAATCTTATGTGTCTCAACCTTAACACCTGTTTTGATTACGAAGTTACCGAACAGTTTGGTCTCCGAGTGATCGAAGGTGCACTTTTTTACCTTGATTTAAAGACTAAACTTCTTAATCATCCCAAAAAACTCCTTCGCAGAGACATATGTGGTCTTCCATGTCTTTTCAGAAAATAACAACTTCATCCACGTACAGCATTGCGAGGGTAAACGTGTAAAACATCATCCATCATCTTCTGGAATATCGAAGGTGCTTTCATTAGTTCAATAGGCATCACTTCGAGTTTGTGCGTTCCATTACGGAACAAGAATGTAATATTCTCCCTGAATTACCTGGATATCGGCACCTGCCAATATATCGTGTAAATGTCTAATGTAGTGAGGACTGAAACATCATCAAAGAGTTCCTCGATCTTTGGCAACGAAAATAGAATAGACCTCATGACTCTGTTGAGCTGACGGTAAGCGAAAAAAGGGAGGAATTAAGTACTTTCTGTTGCAATGACCACATCGAATGACCAAGCGTAACTTGCCAGAGTAATGAATCTCGCCTGAAGTAGCTCACCTATTTCCTTCTCGACGACAGAATTGTGTCTACGCGCCATCCGGTGGGACCTAGAATGTATAGTTAGCTCGTCGGTCAGCTCTAATGAGTTCATAAGAGGCATATCGGTCTTTTAAAGGTCGTGAATGTCGCTCCTTCACCAGAGATTATTGGTCCTTTTCCTCAAAATGTCTCATTTTTGAAGTAAGTAGCGCAGTCTGAAGCACTTCCTCGTCCTCCCCGGAAATTTTTTCTTCCACAGCCTCAAACGAACTGCTCTCTTATTCTCATAGGGGCTTGAGATCGGTCTCGTACGTTTCTTCGTCCAGAATTGCCAATGCCAGTTCGTGCTCGGTTTCGGACCCATCGTCACAGCTACCTGACTCAGGGGAGGGGAAGCGACGAATCAATCGCTCCTCGTCTCTCCCGGGGACTTAAAGTCGTCACTTTCAATGCGACATCAAGGGGTCCTCACCAAACTGGGGCAGGAGCACTTCCTCTACTTCAACGACGAGTGTGACCTGTTAGAGCCTCCAACAGAGACTTGCACATAGAGACACTAGAGTAGGACTCCTGACGACGGCATCTAATGTGGCGGTCACACCACAGAGAAGGAGAGGGGAGTCACTACAGCTCCATACTATGTCGAGGGCCTCCTTCACCAAATTGAAGTCCCGGGTCTCTTCCGTCCGCGATTGTAACCTGACCGTCCGTAGCCATTGGGATAAGTGCCAGATTCGGGAAAATGTCTTATGGCATCAAAGTGGGCAAAGATTTAGTATCCATAATGCACAGGTATTCGTGAAGTATACCTTCCCGACGACCACCTTCAACCTACGCGGCCCTCCTGTAGTGCTGTAGAATTATGATTGTGTCATCGTTACGCTTTTAGCACTAAACCGCTTGAGTTGCTTCCTCGCCTCTTCCGCATACCCGCGCAGCAACAGGTCGAACGTCATACCCGAAGAAGCGGATGAAAAATGTTAGATCGCTTCACACTTTTCTAACGTATTACTCTTCTTCATGGCTGCCAGTACCTGTACCGGCGGCCAATGCGGAAAAAATGTTAGTGTAATTTCACTTCTTTGCCTTTTTCGACAGATGACAACTCGCAAACAGGCTTACAGGTATTACTGTACTTTACCGTTCAACCTAGAACTTGACCGTTATGTTTATGCACTGTACAGTGCTGTAAGCTTGAGCTGATCTACTGTAGATCAGCTCAAGCAGGTTTAGGGTTAGACACTCACCGTCGTCTACATGTCTTCTGGAAACTTCCTGCGATCAGCAGAAAGCATCATTCGATTCGCCTTGAAGTCTTTATAAGCCCCGGTCTCTCTCCATCTTCTACCTGAGTGGAGTTACTCACCGCCTTCCTCTCTCTCATCTCTCCTTCTCGGTCCCTCACTTTTTTTACCCTTCTCTCTCTCTCTCTTGCTCTCCTGCTCTCTCCCTCACTCTCTGTCTGGCTCCCTTGCTCCCTCTGTCTCGTTCTGTCCGTTAGTTTATGGGCCCAGGTCGCTAGCGCTGCACACAGACTAATCTCTTTCGCGCTCCTTTGGTCGACGCGAACCACCTCGAGGCTACCCTACAAGGAGTGTAGGGAGGAAAACACAGAAGCTCCAGAAAATGCACCTAAGGTTTGATCTGACTTCTTAGTCGTCTCTGCAATATCTACTAACCTTCTGACTTGTGGCCTGTCTAACGCCCGTCGTCTCTGCACTACCTAGCTTAGTTGTTTTTGAGGGCTGTCGTCGTTCTTCATCCCCGCACCACAGAACAAAGTCCATTTTGCCCGACTCGTCGTTTCTACTCGCCTCGTCTCTGTGTCACATACCTCGGTTTTTCTCACTGTCTGTGTCTAGTTTCAACAGTAAGTCCAAATCTCCTCGAAACCTCTTGCTTCCTTATATACTTCACGCCTCTTCCTTAGCCTTCGTCTAACCTCGCAACGCCCTGCCTCCAGTGGTCATCTGCCGCTCCGTCTTCCTTCGAGGAATCAAGATCTCTCCAGACGACCCTGTCGTCCGCCGTATCAATTTCACTTCCGACAACGACTCATTAGATCCTGTTCAAGCCCCGCCTCGATCCGAGAAAACGCAGCTTCGCCCGAAGTGCCGTTTTATCGACGACTCCGCTATTGAGTCTGACGGTGAAGGCGGTGGTATGAACTCCACTGCAACCACTCCGGCCGACTTTTTATTCCTCCGCACTCTCACAAGATGATTATCTCTCCCAAGAAGAAGGATTTTCTTCAACACATCTTGGCATTGGGTACAAGAAAAAGGCCCACATTCGGGAACAACTCCAATAATTCAGTCAAGCTCCGCTCAAAACCTCTCTAAGCCTCTGCAAGCCGTGTGTCGAAACCAAAGGGTCAGAAGAAACCGGCTACAAAATTAACTGCCACAGTTCAAGTTATTAACTTGATCTCCCTACTCCAGCATCTCTGCTACCTCCGACACCTCAAGCACCTCGGCCACCTCCGACACCTCCAGCTCCTGCTCCAATCACTCCCACTCAGTCTCCTTTATCGCCTGCGTTGTCGCCTCTTCCTGTTGACCCTCCATCGTTAAGAATCCCAACTCCGCTTACTGTCGAACCTCTCTCTCCGGCTCCACTTCTTTCGTCCACTTTAACTTCTCCTCCAACTCCTGTTGCACCTATACTACCCCCTGTTTCGGAACCCAAGTGTTCTTTCCTCACCTGTGATCTCTGTCAGCTCAAACTTATCGGATCCGAAGCAACTTGCTTAGCACAGAGGTGGTAGGAACTGCCGCAAAAGATCTGAGCGGAAGTCGGCTATTAGTCCTTGTGCCCACTGTAACCGCGTCTTCCAAACTAACACGACCGCGACAAACACATTGACCGCAAACAAAAAATTAAATTTTGATTCACTTGATCCCATTATACTCATCGTTGACTCCTCTGCCGGACCTCGTATTGATAATCTCTAGAAGCTCCGTGATGATAACTTTCACGTTTGGAAAGCTCGAATTCAACTCATCCTATCTCTCAGGGAGGTTGACAATCATCTTACAGATGATCCACCGGAATCATCTTCGTCAACTCACTCCGCATGGCAAAATGCAGATGCCAAGGCAAGAGCCATCATTGGACTCACACTTTCAGATGCTCACCTTGAGCAGGTTCAACACGCCACTACGCCAAACAAATGTGGAAACTCATTTGTGATATTTTCGAAAAGCATACTCTGCTAAACAAGCTCGCCGCAAGACGTCGCTTCTATACCGCACAGATGCACCCAAATGAGAAAGTTCTACTATTTGCTGCCCATATTCTCCAACTTGCGGCCACTCTAAAATCCATGTCTGTGTATATCGAGGACAGCGAAATGGTCACGGCCTTCCTCAATGCCTTCCCCGATCCTTTGACAACCTCATATAGCCCTTGATGCTGCCAAATCGAAGATGACAAGCTTTCATTCGAATTGTACAGAGTAGATGTCTCCAAGAAGAGCAGCGCCATGCTCAGCGAGATCAAGACGCACTCAAAGTCGCTGAGACGGCTGCACTCCTGGGAACCCAGTCTTCAAAGCCTCGAACAGGAACTTCCGCAGAAATGTGCATACACTGCGGCAGGCATCTGGATAGCAGCCGATGCTACAAGAAGTTCCCTCATCTCGCTCCCAGAGGACACTCAGCTAGAGCTCATCTTGACAGGGCTAGAAGAAGTGGAGGAAAATCTTTCAATGCCACGGAGGTTGCTGAAACTCCCGAACACCCGGATGTCGGTGGTCTCTTTGCGTCGACTTACCCTGCACAAAAATTAGCGCTTCAATCTACCGGATACCCTCCTCCTTCATCTATTCAATGGATCATCAACTCAGGATGTACCTCGCATGTCACTTACGACCGCTCAGCTTTCACAAGTTATCACCTTCTCGCGTCCCCTTCAACTCTTGACCTTGGGCAGATTCTATGGATATGATTATTGGCTCCAGCTACGTTGCTCTCACGTTACTGTGGAAGAGCGAAAATGTCAAGTGTGTAATGAAAAACGTACTACACGTTCCAGACCTTACCAACTGCTCTCCGAATCTGTCATTGAAAATCTTGGAATTGAGACGCGCTTTAATAACGATCCATTCAATCTTTTATTCATTCAGACTCAACTCTTGTGACGACGGGTACGCTCACTAATAGACTATACTGCTTGGACGTCACCAATCCTGCACTAAAGCCACCGACAGGATCTCAAGTTTCCTTGATATGCCCAATCTCAATCTGGCATCGGAGATTGGCGCACGTACATGCTCTCGGAGGCAAATCAATAATTAGAAGCGGTGTGGTGAAAGTTGTAAAAGTCTCACAAGAAACGAGGAAGATGATGTCTGCGTCGGTTGCATGCTTGGTAAATCCCACCGTGCCCCAATCCGGAAGAAAAGAGAAACTCGTTTGACAAAACCTCTAGAACTGGGTCATTCTGATGTCTTGAGACCGGTTGAAACTCTCTCTCTGGGGGGCTAGGTGTTTTGTATCATTCATCGACGACTACTCCAAGTGGACGCTTGTGTATCCTATGAGCCACAAGTCAAAGGTGATAGATTGCTTTGAAAAATACAAAGACTTTGAGGAGAAACACACTATCCAGTCTCTGAAATATCTCAAAGTCCATGAGTTTCCTAAAATGAAAACTCCATTGGATGAAAGTCAGCTTCTTATTAAGGCTTTACGGTCCGACAATGGCGGAGAATACCTCTCAACCGACTTCAAGAATTTCCTAAAGGAGAACGGCATACAACATCAGCTCACCGTGGCTCACACCCACCAGCAAAACGGGACTGCAGAACGGATGAATCGAACCCTTCTCAATCTGGTCCGTTCGATGTTACACCACAAGGGTCTTCCAAAGCATTTCTGGGCTGAAGCACTTTCCATGGCTGTCTATGTTCTGAATCGCGTTACTTCAAGCTCTTTGCCATAGAAACCACTCCTTACCACCGCTGGAACGGCATTGTCCCTGACATATCTCACATGCGGGTATTTGGTGCACAGTGCTGGTATGTCGTCCAAAGAACAAACTCAAGAAGTTGGATCCCAGATCTCGTGAAGCCCTTATGATGAGGTACTCCTCTCAGAGCAAGGGATATAAGCTGTGGATATTGGCTCAGAAAGAATGGTAATATCCAGAGATGTAATTTTCAATGAAACCGGAACTTGTACACAGCCTCAAGTCACCTGTGAGCTACCGAATGGAGATCACGGCCAAAACATTTCCTCCGATGAAGATAATCTCCTTCTGAAGATTTTTCGAAGTACAGAATTCCGCTGACGAAAAAAGATTCTGAAGAGTCCACTGCCGGTGAAGAAATCCACTCTCATCTGAAGAAGCCCATTCAGTAGCTCCTCGTCGTTCCTCTCGGGTCTCAAAGAAGCCCACCCGCTGGTGTCCTTCTAGCTCTTCCTCAAATGTGTCACTCGTCGCAGAAACTGCACTGCTCTCAACAGGTGTTCCTGCAACATACGAAGAAGCTACTTCTGCAGAAAACATTGATTTTTGGATGCCAGGGATCAAAAAGGAAGAAATCTATCCGTGAGAAGAACCTTCGATCTCGTTCCAAGGAAACCAGGAATGCAGTGATTCCATGTCGCTATTTTTCGTATCAAACCCGACGTGTCCTAAGGTTCGTATCGTCGCTAAAGGATTCAGACAAGTTCCGGACTAGAGTCACAGACACGTATGCTCCGTCGTTTCTATTGCTGTTGTACAAGTTTCCTCTGCTTACAAATCTGTTAGATCTGGAATGCGATCAGATGGACGTAGTAACCGTTTCTGAATGGTGACTTGGACGAAGAAATTTCATGGAGACTCCAGCTTTTCGAGATCCGAACAAGCCCAACTCGTCTGTCGACTTCTGAAGGCCCTGTATGGATTGAAGCAGGCTCCTCGCAATGGTATGCAAAAATAGATGCATTTCTGACTTTGCAACTCAACTTTGTCAGCAACCGCACGAGCCATGTCTTTATGTCTATCGGAAGAACTATGTTCTGCATGATAATACTTATGTTGATGATCTCCTCATTTCAGGCAGCAGTCGACATATGCTCAACAATATCAAGGCAAACTGAAGAGAGATTCAAGATGAAAGACTTAGGTCCTGTCCAGGAATTCCTTGTATTCGAGTGCAGCGAACCGCTCTGGAGAACGCTGCATTTTCGCAATCGATATACACAGACAAGATCTTGGAAAGGTTCCAAATGGAGGACTCAAAACCTGTCGATACTCCAATGGTCCAAAGCAATTCCAACAAGGCGGAACGAATGATCAAGAACTTCCTTCATCAGCACCATATCGCTCTGCAATAGGCTCTCATGTACTTGATGATCTGCAATCGTCCAGACATTGGATTCGCTGTAGGCAAGCTGTCGCAGTTCTGCGAAAAGCCGATGGTCACTCACTGGAGGGTTGTCAAACGTCTGTATCGCTACTTGAACGGATCTAAAACTCTTGAATTCGTTACGGTCCGTCTTCATCTCACACCATCACTGGATTCAGTGACTCTAACTGGGCTCCTGCCACTCTTTTCGCAAGTCTACCGAAATCTTCGTGTTCATGATGTCTGGTGGACCTCTCATGGCGCTCCAAGAAGCAAGGATGTGTCGCGCTGTGGTCCTGCGAAGCAGAATACATATCTCTTACCTTGCCTCTAAAGAAGCTATTTGGTTGTCAAACCTTCTCTGGAATTTGATGAATGAGAAATGCCCTACTCCTATAGGATATCAGTTGACATTAGAACGAATGAATCAATAACGGAACAAGCACATTGATATTCGGTATCATTTTGTTCGTGAAGCTGTGTCGTCCAAACAGATCTCTGTTACTCACTGCCGAACTGAAGACCAAGCTCTGACTTTCTAACGAAACCTTTGATGCGAGTCAAGTTTGTGAAGTTTCGAAGTGAGTTGGGCATTTTTCCTCCTGGTTTTCAAGTTAGTATTTTATTGTTTTTCAGATCGAGGGGGAGCTGCTGAGGTCAGTTCTAGTTTGAGGGGGCTTGTTAGTGTCATTTCACTTCTTTGCCTTTTCTAACAGCTGACAACTCTCAAAGAGGCTTGCAGGTATTACTGTACTTTACCGTTCAACCCAGAACTTGACCGTTAATTTTATGCACTGTACAGAGCTGTAAGCTTGAGCTGATCTACTTTAGATCAGCTCAACCAGTTTTAGGGTTAACATTCACCATATTCTTTATGTCTTCTGGAAACTTCCTTCGATCAACAGAAAACACCAGCCTACTCGCCTTGAAGTCTATATAAGCCCCGGTCTCTCTCCATCTTCTACCTGAGTGAAGTTCCTCACCACCGTCTACCCTCTCATCTCTCCTTCTCGGTCTATCACTCTTTTACCCTTCTCTCTCTCTCTCCTGCTCTTTCGCTCTCTCCCTCACTCTCTTTCTGGCTCCCTCGCTCCCTCTCTCTCGTTCTGTCCATCAAAAAATACCCTACTTCCATACTAATGCGTCTATTTCCATGGCTTTATCTCTTTTCTGTTTCGATATGGCCTGAACTTTCGGCATTCATCTTAGCCTCGGCGACCAGATCGATTTTCTGGTCCCCTACACGAAAAATACTGCCTCTTCATCCGCTTTTCCTTAAGTAGAAGTTCCCTTCCCAATTCGGGGCTCGACTCGGCGATTCGGACCCGAAGAGCTCCGCCGCGCTGGTCCTTACATATGTAATTTTTCTCTTCATGGCCCAGCCTTCGGCGTGTAGAACAGGGAGTATTTATGTGACTGTTCTTGCGTGAATTTCCTCGCGAGGTGGCCCTTTTCGTATCAACAACTACAACTGAATTCCTCTTCAGTCGCAGCTGCGAGCAGAGCGTTTTCTAACTGCTTCTTAGCGAAGAGGGACATCTTGGTGAACTGACTGGCTTACTAGTTAACCTTGTCTTCCAGCTCCTCGTTTACTTCCCACCCGTTTCCGTTCAATAGCTTATTTAGGGCCTTCAGTATGGTGATAATTTGTTCTCGATCGGTAAAGAGGACCTTCTGGCCAATTAGTAAATCTTTTATGGACTTCTTCAGACCCTTACAGTCGCTTAGGGTAGGGAGCATGACGACATGGGCTATTTATTTTCTCTTGGACACGGCATACGAAGAAGACCGAACGATGCGATTTCATTGAAGCCGACCCTTCTATAAATATGTTCCATCTGCACTAGGGAGCCTAACATCTCCATTGGGTTCAACTTAGCGCTGATGGACTAAACTCACCCATGAGCTTGGCCCAAAAATTGGGTATAATTCGTCTCCTTAGTCACCGAGCCTCTCACATAAACTTTTCGTAGTAGTAATCCTATAATGCACCCTCCAGATGACAGAAGATCTAGATTTTTTTCTCCTTATCGCTCCTACCGCGCAAAAAACCCTTTTCGTGTGCTAAAAAGAACCGGGAAACGTCGGACATTGGAGTCTATCGAGGGAAACTTGATGATTTTTTTTATTATTCATGATATTGTAACCTTTGATGCGGTGCCATGTAGTACTTATTTCTCTGTCTTTTATCTTATCTTTCGGCCAAGCGGAATCTGCCCCCTTTTCTCCAGTCGCCCTAGTCACGACACTCAACTTATACTACAGAGGGATGGCGGTGGGCGTACAGTAGTATACTGTACAGTAGAAGTAAAACCCTATAAGATCATATAAAAACTGATAAGACTGGTGATAAACCTGACGTTAATCTCCAAAAAAATGGCCTATAACAAGTTTCCGCCTCACAATGAGCATTGGAAAATTGTGCTCAAGTGGCGGTGCCAACGTCAGATCGTAACGTATGTTGACGGATGTGTCAGACGAGATGCAGTTGTTATGGGACAACTGACACGTCCAGTAGGAGGTTTTTGTTCAGTATTCATGACTTTTTATTCGGTTTCGAAAGAGGTCACACGTCATTGAACCTCTTTTGCCTCTCTTCGACACATCCATCCACATCCGTTTTCAAAGTTATCGAGACGTAATTCAACTTGAAAAAACAATGCACATTGCTGTATGACGAGAACCGCAGTAACGTAGTTGTCAGCGAGGGGGAGCGAGGAAGAAAGGCACAGTGAACGGTTACAAAAGTCCCTCGGGATGTAGTTGCAGTCCCGTATTTGGTTGTTTTAGTCGTGCGATTCACTAGAACGGTTGATTTTCTCACAATCTCCCAAAACTGCCTCTCTCCTCACGCCCCGCTCGGGCAGTTAGGGCTTCCTTATATAGCCGTTCGATAGCTACAGAATAGTCGATACAGTATACGATAGCCACTGTATTACCGGGAGCACAATACACTAGTACTGCCACTTGGCTGTTTAGGGCACAAATCATTGGATCTGCCAAGTCAGATCAGTCGTGGCCCTGTGATTGGCCGCGACCGTTCGTACAGTATACACTGTACACAAAGTACGGGGGGGAATCTTTAATGTGTTCAAAAACCTGAAACGTACAGGTACTGGTTACACTAGCAGACTAAAACATCTCCAGGCGACGGCTGAACCATCACCCACTCCAACAAGGACAAAAGGGGGACTAGAAGAAACTTCCACCATCTAAAGACGGGATCCAGACATTGAAAATTTTCTAGTGTATGCATGACAACTTACAGAAGACGACAACCAAGACGAAGAAAACTCCGGACGAACGAATTTGCCGACAGACTGACAGGGCTGCGCAGACCACGTTCGTTCGGAGACTGTAACAAAGACAGTAGGTTGAAAAGCGATAAGAAACAGCGAACTTTGAAAACCCTGTTCGAGTGGAAGAGCCGTCCTTACACGTCTTCCAAGGTCGTCCCATGTGCACTGGGGGCACGGGACGACAATCCATTCGAAATAACCATCAGCAACAACGGTGCCAGCAAGAGATCTTGAGTCATAGTTGTTCCGTCGCCAGGACATGCGGGCGGACATAGATCCGGCGCCCGCGCCAAGTTCAGCGCGAGCGCGGGCGCCGAGAAGAGCGAAAACAAAATTTGAGGAGGTCAATAAGATAGGGAGGACGGTTGGGACAACAAATACAGCGCAAAAAGCCTCTTGTCATCCGCTTGTTGTTCAATGCTTACAGTACTACTGCTGTACCGCACTCCACGTTAACTGCCCATATGTACAGTAGTAATACAGTACAGTATTGTACAGTTATTTACTGTAGTTTAATACTGTACTGTACAGGTGTGTAACGACATTACCCGGAGTACAGCATTTCGGCTTGCAACGTGAGCCTCAAATTCCAACAACATTGCCTCTCGTACAGCGCTTAAGGGAATGATCATCATTTTCAATGCAAACCGACCAAAAAACTCTGCTTTAGCCTATTTGTTTATCGCAAAAACCAGAACAAAATCAACGTGCACGGCGCTAGCACTACCCTAACAAAGCATCGACAGCAACAAAAAAAACGTAAATGCCATATCGTCCGAACCAAACGCGACGATACAAACCAATCTCATCTCGCATCAAAACCCCCAGCAAGAAAAAACGAAAAGAAAATTCACTTCAGACACGAATATGCGGCATATTCCTACTCATCTCCTCCATTTTCTGCACATTCTCTTACTCCTCGCCACCACAAGTTTCCCTCCAATGCTCGCACAACCTCCTCCGTCCTCCACTCCCTCCCAGACCGAATCATCTTCCCGACAATCCTCTTCGCCTTTAACCGAGCATTCCCATCACAAATCAACAGCACCTTGTAGCATCCCCCAACCCACAATGCACCTCAAACAAATTCCTCACCATTTTCACATATCCTCCACCTCTCGCCACTTCCACCTCCCCTGCCGAAACTGCACCACTGCTTCACTCGCATTGAGCGCATATTCCACCTCTCTCTTCGGCACTCCAAATTCCCCAGCCACCTTGACAACCTCCGCTTCCGCCCTTTCCGCCCTTTCAAACCGTCTCCAATCCTCCCCCACCCGCTCCCTCACCACCCGTTCCACACATCCAAACTCCCCGTGACACATTCTTGCCGCCCGTAACACCGCCTTCAACCCATACACCGGCGCATCCCTCCTGACATCCGGCGGAAAGCCGCAAACGTCAGCACACCTCTGCTTTCTCCTCATCCTCACCCCTCGCACGCTCACCGGTTCAAACCATCTTGTCAACACCGCCTCCTCAACCCCCAGAAAAGCCTCTGCCTGTTCGCCGTAAAATGCACTCCCTCACCCTCCATATCCCCATCACCTCGCGTCAACATTTGCATTTGCTCGGCCACACGCTTGTGTCGCAGGCTGGGCGCCCCGTTTAAACAGTCGATCAACTCCCTAACGCTTCTCCTTCGCCTTGTCGTCGGCAGCACGGCGTCAACTGTAACGCACGCCACATCGCAGCATCCTGTGCTTCTTGGGCTGCAATACGTTGCATACAACCTGTTTGGGCTAGGTTCCCTAATGATGTCGGGCCAAGCATGGATGCAATGGTGTGCCAGACGTCGGCGGGGAGGTGAGGAAGCGGGGTGTTGTTGAGGCGACGTCGTTTCGACGGTGGCGAGATGGGCGACGGGCGTGGACGTTTGAGAGACATGATGCGTGAAAAGTCGAGTGTGAGCCTAGTCGAAGAGAGTTGGGAAGTAAAGAGGATTAGGTTGGAAGGAAGTGGAAGAGGAGAGGAGGGTTGCGATGGGAGGGACTGTATTCGATGGGCGAGGCAACTAGGCAAGTGGTGGCTTTTGCTGTGTCGATGTTATAAATGTGTGTCTTTGCAGAGTGCGGAGAGGTGGACGGGTAGAAAACAACACGCGGGTAGTCGCATACGGCAAGCGCGATACACGTTCACAAGAGTCAGGCAACGAAAACCGAGAATATGAGCAGCTTGGAAACCCGTTATCTCGAAGCGATGTAAACGAACAAAGAGACGCACGCTAGAAACAAACAGCACGTTTAGTGAACAGAAACGAAATGGCGTGTTTGCCGATGGATAAAGGGGGGTTTGATGGCGAACGAGGACTGTTGTCGGGTTGATTTGAGGCGCACAAATCGAGAAAACAAGTATAACGAAAACGAATTAAATCGGTAAGCAATTGGTGATGGCACCTTGGCAAGTAGCACTCAAAGGCGATTGGCGAGCTTTATGCAAACAAATTGTCCCCCCCTCTCCTCCTGCGCCTGGCGTCCAGCGTCCAGCGCCTTTGCCATAGTATTTTTCGCCAATTGCGGTGTATGTGCGTGCACCAATCAAGGGGCCGCATAAACCCGTTGGGTGACACAAACGAGGCACAGCCGCCATGACAACCGTTGCTAGGGCCCTGCCTATGCATAGAGAGGCCCGAATTCAAGTGGTCCGAACGGGCATCCGCCCCCACCTTCGCAAACACCCGAACCGCTGCCACTGTCTACCCGCCATCACACCCCACAAATAATCATTCATTTCATCAAAACAAGGCCCAGCCACTACTAGCATACAGTGAACCTATTCTCTTTCTTCACAGAAATTACATTTTTCATACACTAGCCCTGCAAAACCGTGAAAGTTGACTTGGCATAAACACTTGAAAATCACTTTCCATATTGGCCTTTCTGCCCGTCCCTTCCTTCCGCCTAGTCAGACCCTAACTTTTCGAAATCCCAGTCGGGCCGTTTGGGAAGCATCTCAACAAGGTTACCCTCTACATACTGTACCCAGCGGCACACACAAGTGGCCCACTATACAAACTTCTGAATCTTGAATTTGAAGTCCTGCCGTATCCCAACCCTCCTCTCTTTCCAACATGTTTTGGCCCATGCCTTGTTAAATCATTGGCCCCGACGAATTGGGTAAACTGCAGTTTCCTCTACCGTACTGTACTTTACTGTATGTTCGAGGCCCGACTCGAGGATAATAAAAGGAGACTGGAACATATTGGACCGATAGGGTGACGGAAACATGTCCATATGGTGCAAAAGCAAAACCCTTTGGATGCTCATTTTTTGCAGCCCTCAGAGTGGGCCCGATCTTGATGGTAAACTGTGCACCACAACGGCTAGATTTCTTCAACAGAGCAAGGATCCTCAAGGAAAATTTTTTTCCAGGCTGTCCAATCGTCACAAATGCACTCTTGGCCCAGTTGCAAGGACTAACTTGCAAACTTTACATTGATTTCATGGATTTTCGTACAATACAGTTTGCTCACATCTTGAATTTCTTCAATATCCTTAACGATCCCTGGATTTCGACTGCATAGTTTCCACCGATCCGCGTACATTGCCCTGAACGCGATTCAGTAAAACCAGACCAAATCAAATCTTGACTTTGAAAAAAAATTCGCCAAAAACACACACACCAAATCAGATCCTTCAGTCCCCAACAAAACAATTCGACCAATGACAAGACACAAAAAACAAAACCACAACGGCTAGGAAAACCTCCCCATTTTTTCCCGCGTTTTTTTTTGAAATCTTGAATACTCCAACGTCCCAGTCAGCCTTCGCTAACCGTCCATCCCGTGAACAAGTAAGTTCACCTCACCCCGCAACACTCAGGCCCCTGCCACCACCACCCATCCACCCTTAACGTAGCGCACCAAACTCTATCACCAACAACCATCCCCCAACACACCGCCACCCGCCCTTACCTTGTCCCCTTTTTTCCAACCACCACCCCCACTCCCTCCCCCTCTCCTCCCCCAATTCCCCACTCCACCAACCTCCCATCCAACTAAATCACATCCCTCAATTATGTCCCCTCGCCCAATCACTCCATCACTCTGTCTGGCTCCGCCAATCTCGTCACCGATTTCTTCACCTATGGCGTCAACACCCTGCTCTACCAGCGCGGCATTTATCCGCCAGAGTCCTTTTCCCCCGTCTCCCAATACGGCCTTACCATGATGCTTTCCACCGACCCCGCCGTCAAATCCTACCTCAACTCCGTTTTCTCAAATGAAGATCTGGCTCGACAGAAATGCCCTGCATCGAGTCGTCGTCGTCATCGCCTCCGTCTCCACCCGTCAGGTCCTTGAACGTTGGGCCTTTGATGTCAACATCGAGAATCACCCGATTCTCCCGACCATCCAAATCCAAACTCGTCAAAGTCACAAAAGGATCAAATGGAAATAGTCAAGGAGATACAGGCTGTCGTTCGGCAGACACGCTAGTATAACCTTTTTGCCGCTCTTGGAAGAGGCCTGCTCCTTCGATATGTTGATTACACCACAAAGGATGTCGAGACCCCGCTCAAGTGGGAGGAGAGTGGTCCTAGGATTATCAAGGATGCCGACCAAGTCCAGCTCAGGTCCTTTTCCACATCCGTCCATAATGTCGAGGCCTCTGTGTCCTATGCCAGACCCACCGATCATCTCTGATCCCTGCTAACACACCAATTAGCTCACCTCCTGACATTTACGCTCGCTCGCACTGCTCTCTTCTCATGTAGTAGCTCACAATCGACAGTTGCAGACAGACCATCTCTTTATTCAGCTAGGTTCCCTCATTCCTGCCAATCATTTCAACTGCCAACTAGCATCGACGCTGCCTTTCGCCAGGACATCCCATACTGCTACCGTCAGTAAGTCCAATCCATCAGCTCTCCTCCACTAAAGCCTCAAACCCAAAGACGTAGTTCCGCCATAATAATCTCTTTTGGTTCCGGCCTATACTTTGCCCTCGCACAACAGCTTAACCATCATATCAGCCTCCAATCGCCCAATCCCCTCCAAAAAGAACACACGTATCTACAATATACAAGTCTTCAGTGCTCTCTCCTCTCCAAACCCTAATCACTCTCTTCCGAGCTCTTCTTTCAAAGTGACGCATTCCAGTTCCAAATCCGCCAAACAAACCAACAACTCGTTATATTCCGTCTCAAGTGCCTTATAAGCTTCCCACGCCCACTTTCCCTCATTTCCAATACTTCATTTTCGCAACTCTGCACCTTCATCTCTAGCTCTTCCGCCCGCTCCTCTGCAACCTCGGCCCTCCTCTTCAGTCGCTCAATGTCCTCATCCTCTGGTTCACCTCCACCTTTGCTGAAAACACCATGTCGGAAACACTGGCCAGCTCCGCCACCTTGCGTTCTGCACTTGCCAGTTCCGTCTCTAACTCTGCGCATCGTCGTGCCTTGGATCGGATCATTTCTCCGACTGACTCACCTTCGCCAGATGCTCTTCCCGTATCTCACGAATCCTCTCCTCCAACTCAGTTGCCCTGCGTTGCGACGAGTCTCGTGCCGCCTCCGCTGCCAATTTATTTCGTAGGGCCCCTCGCATCTGTGCCTCCGCATTTGATAAGGCGTCCCGCTCTTTCGAATCTCTTCCGTCAGTTCCGCGTTCTGCTCCGCCATACCCCGTTGCGCCTCTAATGCTTCCCGTAGATTCATCTCAACATCTTCAAAGTTTTCGGCAGCACTTTGAAGCTCAGTCGCCTGGCGCTCAAGGTCAGCAACCCATGCTTCAGATCGCTGTTGTCTTGCTCCAATCTTGCCTTCTCTTCAGTCCGTTTCTTTAGTGAATCTCGCAAATCCTCCATATCGTCCTCTAATGTGGAACGTCGTTCTTAGCTCATAATCTTACTCTCCTTCTCAGACACTTCTTCCCGCACACCCGAGTTCATTGTTCTTCTGTTCAATTGCCTCCTTAAGCTGCCCATATCGGATGCCATCTTCAAGTGCCTTCTTCTTTGACGACAACTCATTGCGCATGCGCTTTGCTACGACTCTAATGTCTCTATAGTACCAATGAACTCTTGGTTTTCTCTTTCTAGTATTGTTCGGTTCGCAATTTCCTCCTTGAGATCTGCATCTGCTTTCCCAGGCTAATTTGGTATTTCGTAAGTCGGCGGCCCTCTTCCAAGCTTTCTGATGTATTCCTGAGAATTTCTGAAGTGTTCTTCAGTGTTCCAATGCTTATTCTTCTCGGCCGTTTGCCTTCAAGTTGTCACAATGGTACTCTTTTCGTAACAAGCTGTGCTACTCTTCCCTCCAGTGATTCGACAGTTTCTGTTAACTCCTTCGCCAAAGACGCCTTGTCCTTCACTTCCGATTCAAGCTCTGCTTGAACTGCAGACCCCCTAGTGACGATTTCAATTCAGATTCAAGCTGTTTCTTCGCTCTTCCAATCTTGAATCCTTCCCTTCAAGGCATTCTCTGAATCACGGAATCGCCGCTCAGCTTCTTCCATTGAATCATTGCAGCGATCAATTTCAGCCTCGAACTCCTCGACGTCTTTTTCCCGAGCCTCTTTAAGCGATTTCTTCTCTTTAACGAAAGATTCTTCTTTCTCAGGAGAGTTTCCTCCGCCCTCTTTAACGATGCCTCAAATTCTTTTCCGGACTGACACGAGAATAAGTTGTGTTAATCGATGACACCTTTGCTTCAAGGGCTGAAATGGTAAATGAATACTTTGAGTTCGACTCGTCAAAGTCTGCACTTGCTGGAAATATTTATCCGCATCGCTTGACACTTCTTCCAACTTGGACCTCAAGCTCCCGGATTCATTACGGATCTCTTCAATACGCTTCTCCTTGTCAACTAATTGCTCCTGGAGGATTTCCTTTTCAGACCTTAGGGATTGTTCAAGGGCAGCCAGCTTGTTGTTGAGGTCACGTGATTGCGAATCGGCAGCTCTTCTCGCTTCCGTGGCCTGAGACTTACTTGCCTGGATGTCGTTCAAAAGATTATCCTTCTCGGATGAGTATGCCTCGCGCAAGGTTTCCATTTCCGCACTAAGTAGAGCTTTTTCGGCCCGGGACTCTCTCAACGAGTCATGCGCAGATTGCAACCTTTTTCCAAATGTTGGACTTTGGAGTGACAGCTTCGACAAGGCTTGCAGCTGACTCAGCCTCAACAATGAGCGCTGCATAGTCATCTGGAGATTCTCGTTTCAGCATGCGCAGCCTTTACAGTCGCTCACTGAACTCCGGTTTCAGTTTTGGCCTCGGATTCTGCACCTGAAGTACAGGTAATTGCTCTGTTCTGACACTACCGAGAATGTTGATCCGTTCACATTAGGCATCTCGATGGACAGCTTCGCATTGAGCTGGTCGATCTCTCTCCTTGCAGCTTCCAACTCCGTTCTCATGGCCGTCTTGTCCGCCGACAGTTCAACAAGTAAGGCTTGTGTAGCTATCACCTCTAAATTCATTGCTGAGACAGTCCGAGCTGCATCCCGTAGTGCATCCTCAAGTTCCTTTACGCGAGAACTCTGCGAAGTTTGATCAGTTGCGGTCGTTGTGGATCCCTCGGTTCCAAACTTCTCTACTCTATTCGAAGAGTGATTCTGTTGTTGACGCAGTCCTCCCAAGCTCCCACGGCGGCATTCCTCTCGTCCTCCAGCGCTTTCATTCGTCAATTTGGCAGCTTCAAGAGATGTCCTCAATCCGTCCCTCTCATCGACGACTGCTTGCATATCATCGAGTTTCATAGTTAATCTAGTTAGTTTCTCCACATTTGACACAGACTCAGCGAGCTTGCCCTCACACTCTCTCAGCGCGACTTGAAGTCCACTATGTTTGCTTCTCATCGCATCCAGACTTGACTGGAGTTCAATCTGAGATGAAATGGCGGTATCCCTTTCATGCGTGATACTCTGAAGGTCTTCAGTGTTAGCATCGTTATCAACTGCTAATGAAACGTTGCAGCAGAGCGAACTGACAAATCTATCAACTTCGCATACTAAGAGACAGATTTTCATATTGGCTCTTCCAAGATTTCAATTCCTTTTCAAGACCCGTAATTTGCGTCTCACAGTCATTTCGAATTTTCTGCATTTCCCCCTCAGACAAGCAGGCATCAACTAGGGAGCTGAGCTCGAGAGACACCGCATTGCGCCTTTGTTCCGATTCCGCCAGTTTTCTTTCTAGCTGCTCCAAAACTCCGCGGTCCATCTCTGAGTACGGTGGCTTTTCCTCCACCTGTTTCGACAGATTCATCGCACCGGGTAGATAGTGCTTCCCTCTGCGACTGTAATACAGATAACATCGTCTCTGTCTCTGTTACTTGCTTCCCCAAGTCCACCTTTTCCCTCTCGACGATACCTATTCTGTCCAGAGCGGTGGTGAGGGACGATTCCAGTCCAGAAATTCTCAGCTCCTTCTCAGCAACTAGAGTATCTAGTCGTTTTATCGTCTTTGTCGGTCTGTCGCTTTTCACCTCCCTGGGCCGCTCTACGGCGCTGCTTTGCAGACCAGCATGTTTTGTAATTCGACAACTTGCATTGTCAAAGCACGCTTTGCGCTTTCAGCCTCATCAAGAGAAAGAGCCTCTCCTTGAGTTCTGTAATTTCCTCTAGAAGTTTGGCCTCTCGGGATTTCGCTTGTGAAAGCGTAGTTTCAAGGGTTGCTGCCTTCTCTGCGACATCCTCGCGATCCTTCGCCTGAGCTTGACTCAGACTTTCGCGATCTCTTGCGTCGGCCAAAGCATCTTTTGTGATTGCTAATTCCTCCTCGACGCAATCAACTTGTCCTCGAGATCAGATGTTATCTGATGCTCCTGTGTAGTGTGATCTGTATCATCTGCAGATGGCGTCAACTGCGGTGAGCCTCTCTATCTCATACTCCAGTCTGGCTTTCCCCTCCTCTGCCTCGTAGAGCTGGCCAGATAATCGAATGGTTTGTTCTGTCCTTGTAGCAAGCTCCTCCTTGAGTGTTTTAGACTCCTCACCGGCAAGCCGCCTCATTTCATCAAGTTCCGAACTTTGCTGCTCGAGCTCCGAGACACGGGTATGAGGATGTGGCAATTGCCGTTTGTTCAGTAAGACTTTCAGAGAGGATCTGAACTTTCTCACCGAGATCTCGGGAGAGCTTGGTAAGCCGCTCAACTTCGACAATCTGCGATTCTTCTCCGCTTCCTCGACTCAGACTTGCGCTGCCACTGTGAGAGGGCATTGCGAGTATCCATCACCTCTACCTTCATTTGGTCAACCGAAGAAAGAAGGGCCTGGTGATCACGGTCTAGCATCTCAAACCGCTTTCGATCATCACCAGAAGCAGCGTCTTTCTGCCTCAAACCCCGAAGCATCTTGGCGAACTTTTGACAGCTCTTGTCTCAACTGTGCTATCTCACCCTTGCGCAGCATCTGCAGCTTGGCTTGCCTCTCGAGCCACTTGAAGTTCCCTCTTCCTCGTTGATCTCAGATCGTGTAGCTCAGATTGGGCCGCGCCCAGTTGTTTCTCTAAAGTGCGAATCTCGTCGCGTCATCTGCTCGATACCTCTCCAAATCCATCACTTTCGCGTTCAAATTGTCCTTGGATAACTGCAGCGATTGGAGTATGGATTGACTCGAGGTCAATTCAGCGCGGGCCAGGTTTGCTTCAGTCTTCCATTGCAAGGATTGAGCCGCATCCGGTGATACGCCGACTTGAGCTGGTCCCTCTCGAGGCAAATTTCCCTCAATCCGCATCTTTCAGGGAAACAGCGCATTCGAGGGTAGTGACGCGGTGTGCCAGCTCCGTGTTTTTGGACAATTCGAGGTTTAGAGAGTCCCTCATCTGCTCGTACTGAGACTGCAGCTCGGATAATTCCGCTGCAGTGTGACCGGTGCCATCGCCATATCCACTGATTTGACTGTTATGCTCCTCCTCTAAAGCAGCATATGCGTCTGAGAGAGCACGAAGTCTGCGTTCTTCTCCTCTAAAAGAGCTTGTAAAGCCTCTCTCTGTGCCAAGAGCTCTTCGAATGCCTCTGAGTTATTCTGCGGCCGGTTCACCTCTGCCTCCGAGTTAATTTTTGAATCTAATTCTAGTTGTGTTTCTCGGAGCGCAGTTGTCAGTTCGTCAATTTGACGACGTGCGGCATCTAAACTCTCGTCTTGAGATCTGATAAACTCCTTGTAAGAATTCAAAACCTCATCTCTCGTCGAATCCGCTAATAAGCTCTCTGCTCATCTCCCGTTCTTGCGATTCTCCGGCGTGACCATTCATTTCAACAGTCCCCAGAGGTCCATTCGCTATACACTAGGTTGAGTTTGTGATTGATCGGCTAGTAGATCTAAGGCCTTAGCTCCCATGCTCTTGTACGCATCATCAAAAACGCTCGTTGCCAAAGTTTCGTACCATCTTTCATGACCTAGTCCTCCGGACACGGACAGCAATCCATTTCGATCTTCAAGAGCAACAAGACCCTCCGGTAGAGCCCAAACCCCTTTCTCAGCTCCAGTGCAAATGCTTTTGTAGACCGAAGATCATCGAGGCACGCTGTAATTATGGTGATGCCAATGCGGTTGCGAATGATATCTGATATAGTTCCTTTCGGGATAAAAGCAGAAGCAACTCCTTCTCCAGACACAAACCTGAGTCACTCGATGTGTCGTTCGCACCATCTGTTGCTTTCCAGCAAATCCCTAGCAAGACTGCAGCCAGCCCTCGTACGTGAACCTCGGCAACGTCTCCTCTCGACCCAGTTCCTTTCAAAACGTCAACAAGCATTGGTAAATGCATTGCTGAAGACAAAAACGCAAATACTGCGGGTGGACAATTGTGAAGCCATACGCATGCGAATGTGAACAATGCGATCCTAATTTCTGGCGGGCCTTTCTCGCGCTCTACTTTCCCTAAAAGCGGATCATTTGCGGCAGAAGGGCGCTGCCGCCTACAATCGACGAGAGCATTCTCTCTCTGCCCCTTGCACACGAGCTACGAGCCAAGCAAGAGAGACGCGGAGTAGAATACTCCAGCAGGATCTACTTGGTTTGGCCAACCGATGATAGCCGCCTTTAACGGATCAGCGACGACTTGAACAGAGTTTGACGGTGCACTCCCACGTGACATTCCCATTCCTCGTCCCCCGCAGAATACGATACCTGCTCTTTCGGACTTGTGATCATGTTGACAAGATTGAGGACGGCAAGTCCAACCTCACATCGACAACAAAAGACTCTCGCAAGGCAAGGTACGCCGCTGCGCGGACAGATGCGAGAATCTCCTAGCATGCGCGGAGCGCCGCCACCAGTGCTGTCGTGGAGCTCCCTTGGTCACTGGTCGCAACCGATACTGAACCAAACATGATCTGAAGTCATCGTGGCCGCGTGTCAACATGGCTATCGTCCGCAAGGCGACAATCCGTACTTGCAATGCATTCTCGACTGGCTTTTCACCCGCACTCATGTGGCTGACCCTTTGTGGTGAAAGCCAAGGCGGCAAGTAGAGTGAAGATGTTTGTAGTGGCAAGGTCGTTCTTGATCATGTTACTCTCATTGTCTCCGTCCTTGACAAGGCCACTCACACATTGCATAGCGGCAACGAGATTCTTCCGTCCTTGCTTTTCAACGCCAATTTCCTTCCCGACGCCACATTCAGGCGTCGGCATTTGCTACCTCATTCGGGGACTCAGGGAGCATATTTGAGTCCGCAGCAGACTTGGCGACAACGTTGGCCAGGCGTGGGATACATGCTGTGTCGCGCATAAATCTTTGTAGTTCCAGCTCCTCGAACCAGGTTCCGCAATACCAAAAGTACATCCTGCACAACAATGGCAGCCTCCAAGCTGTCACCGTCAAGATCGTCTTCGTCGTACGTATCTCTAGCACGAGTGTCCCCGGAGACGGACTCAACTAGTGTAAAGAGCTTTTCCAAACGCCACCGTACGCGACGATTTTGCAAATCTCTGAGGATTGATCACAGAGAGTGGACAAGAGTAGCACAGCGTTGGATCGTAAAAGGCGATTATTATCATCGAGAAGGTCACATATTCGAGAGACGCCTTGTGGGGCCTCCAAGACTGCTAATTGTAATGTTTGACGAGAGTTGGCGGCCATTGCGGTGAGCAACTCGATTGCACTGAACTTGACGTAAAAGTCTGTCTTTTCCAGCAAGTCCAAGACGAGCGAGACGGAATTAGGCATGCCAAGAAACATGTCAACGTTGGTGGAAGCGGCGTTCGCTGTCTTGTGGTCGAAAAGAGCCAACATGTCCTGCTGAGACATACCACGAGCAGAGTCACCAAAAGAGCAGGCAAGTGTGCAAGATCTGGTGGGTCAAGCGTTCCACATATTGCAATTAACAAGTCAAGAGTGGCCTTTAGATTGTCATCATAATCCTTGTCTTGCTCTAAAACTGCGTATATTAATTTGATGGCTAGCTCACCGACGAGAACTTGCTGTTGGGGGAACGCTTTGCGGCGTCGACAAGGGCGGCAATGGCTGTCGACGGTCTTGAGGAAGGGCGGAGGTCTTGATACGGTCAATGAGACGGGGGACTGCATCACGTTGATCGGAGTCGCCACCCGCGACGTAGCGGAGCGCACCTGATAGATAGTTCATAACATTGACGTTGCGCAAATTCGGGATGGGAGGGTGAGAGAGTCACGCGGAAGTACGGCAGGACGCCGTTTGGGATCTGTGGCAGAAGTAGAATTGAAAGTAATATAGCGTAGAAGGGGAGGGATTGGTAATGGAACCGTCTCGGCGGAGGACGATCGAAATGGAATGACAAGTTTGTTGCGATTTAAGAGATGTTTGTTTCGCTCCGCTCTTGAGAGAGGGGCGAACAGCATGCAGTAAGCCACTACTGCTGTGCAACTTAGTTGTCCATGCTGCTTTTGAGCCTCTAAGAATATTTTACGTACAGCACCGTGCGGTACAGTACAGTACAGTACAATAACCAAAGCGTAGCACTTTTTGCCGTTCTCGTCAACTCGGTACAATATTATTGTACGGTTGTGTCCTGTGCATTCCTTTATTGTACTGTGAACAGTGCACTAACGTGCTACGTGTACTGTACCGTGTTGTGCATCACTGCACGGCGTGCAACGCACCTCGAACAGGGTCCTGTTCTGGTGTTAAGTTGCAATTGATTGGACAAAATTGGATCCCGGAGACAGTCATATCCCTTGTTTGGCTCTATGATCTCAACGTCAGACTAAATTTTGCTTTGAGCAGCGGCAAAATTGCTGTTACAGTTGGTTTGTAACAGTCCAATTTAACATATTCAAGGGCCCAGCCAAAACCGACGCCAATGCTACTGTACTGTACTATACATTACTGTACATAAACATTCATTGCTGTACTCGGTAAGGTGTGATGAGTAGAAGCCGCAGGTTGCCCTCCGGAAAAATAATAAAGTTTTGAAACGGACCGAATTCACAAAATAAGAGCCGATGCAACCGCAGAATATACGTTAAGATTGGAAACCATTTTGCTCTACCCTATCTGGCCACTGCGCAGCAAACTCCATCCTACCTTTAACGACCCCCCTCCCCTCGGATGCACTGACCCACCTTCAATGCCCTACCGATTTACCAATCGAGCCCCTCCCAACTGGAATGGCCATCCTTGTCCTCCCGCTTAGATCATGAAGTATCGCCTAGGCTATCAAGCCATCATCACTATCCAACATGCCCGTCTCCATCTTACCGACCCTTCCTCCGCCCCCTCCTCCCCAGTCTCTATCAACCCCTACGTCATATCGGCATCATGGTCCCCAAGGGCAGTGAAGATGTCACCGTCCCAACCAACTGCGTAACCCGCATACTTCGTCGCACACACCACCCCGTCTGGAATCAAACATTCAGCCTTCCCGTCATGCCCAATTCAGACGTCTTGGTCCTTCAACTTTTCGACCAGCGATCCTCTAATCTCACCGCCCGTTGGAATTCTCCCAACCCGTCCTCGGTTACCCTAAAACACCCCATCTTCTCCCGTCTCGACTCTTCCACTCCCGATGACGAGTCCTCCGCCTCCTCTGTTCCAACCATCAATGGGAACGACGAAAGCGACCTGCCTTCCGGCGTGCTCGTGGGTTTATGTCTCCTTCCCGTCGCACGTATCAATCCTGATGGCGCCATCTCCACTCATGCCATGGATATATTTCCACGTCCAACGAGCCTCGTGTCGGTCAGCTCTTTATCGCTACGAAAATGGAGCGTCGCTCCATCCCAATGCTACCAAGGACGACCTTACCGATCCGTCCATCATTGGCCAATTGAATTCAACCCGCCTTCTGGCTGCAGAGTCACGCTTTTTGGGTATTGGCGAGCTGGCGCATTTCTGTTTGAGGAAGGCTATTCTACATCACCTACTGAGAATTGGGACCGCGCCGTCACTATGCTCGCACAGCAACTCGCGTTTAGAATGTTTCAGATTAAGTCCTCCGATAAGGAGAATACCGAGCAGTACTTAGATAGCCTCAATGACGATGAGAATTTTGAAAAGGCAAAGCGACGAATTCTCAAAGAAGGCGGCTTATGGGACGGTTTATGACAATTCTTCTACTCGTATTGTCCCAAGGCGTTTCGCAGTGCTTAATTTTTACTTGATTGCCGTGTTGTAATTCCCAATATCGAAATGTTTGTTGCATATTCAAGCCATATTCTTCTAGTAGACGAAACTGAGACTGGCGTTAAGCGATAGCAAATACGATTTTCAAAGGCGCGAGGAGACTAAACGCATTTTAAGGCAGCATGCGGCTACCGCATATCATCTGGCCGTTACAGCTTAATGCAGAACCTGAGCGTAGAACGATATCATGATTAATTCAAGAACGTTGTTTGCGCTAATAGTAATTCGTTTGACAACATTTTCTCAACTTTCTGAGACAAACCATGAGCTCTGCGGCAATTTCCCTTTACGCTTCTGTTGTAAGGGCTGCGTGTCGGCTGAACTACCGAGCTTTGCTGCCCGACACACGCAAGCAGACGTAAACCCAATTTCTGAATCCCTAAGGGACACTCTTCCGAATCAAGGGGCACAATGCTCTGAGTGATAGCAGCCCATTGGTCCTCTTTGATTTCACATTTGTAAGCCTGGTAACGATTTCGACGGATACTGACGTTAGCTATAGAAGGGCGCTGCATTGCGTTGGAGCCTGAAGAACGCAACCGAAGTGGCTTCCAGCGTGTGCCCAACTATGAATGCCGAGCCTCGCAAGAAAGTCATAGTGCTGTCAATCCTCTTGTGTCCTTTACTTCGACGAGTGATATAGGTCCGTCGTTCGACGGGTTAGGTATTGATGAAGTAGCATCAAGGGGATTACAGATATTTACAGAGCCGCAGCCGCTAATGCTCCACATCTCGCAACTTGCCCAGTACCAACGCACTCTCAAATTCAAGAGCATTATAGAGCTATTCGTCATCCATCTCCTCAGCCTCTGCCTCCGCTTTTGCTTCCGCGTGGACCTTCTCAACAATATCTCTACCAATCATGCTGGCATTGGTTTCGGTCCCGACCTGAATCATTTCAATCTCATACTCCTTATCCTTAGTGTCGTCATGAATCTTGACCAAAATCCTTGCGAGTTCCTTGATGGCCTGCTCGCAAGTGAAGGCTGCCTTTCCCCCATCATTCAACTTCAACTTTTCCAACTCGGTCCTCGCGGCTTGCTTTCCCTTCCCGAAGGCGCAACCATAGTACCTGTAAGAAATACCACTCGGCTCCACCAAATACAACTGCGATCCACCCTCCACCGCAATACCAAGCAATACGGCACAACCAAACGGACGGACATGCCAATGCAAGGTATACAGATGTACAAAATGCGCAATTCGATCAGCTAATACATCACCAGGGATGGCCCTTCCATAAAAGTCCCTGTATTGTTCCGCCTCCTTGCGGGCATGGTTGACGATGACGCGTCCATCGGATATAAGACCACATACCACAAGAGTAGCGTGACGATCGATGATATGAGCGCGACGGAGGGTGCCGGGAACAAGCATTTTCGAGACAACTGTCTTCTCGACGGCGATCACGACACCATCACTGCAACGAAGTCCGAGACAAGTTCCTGAGTTTTCCACAGCCTTGGCGGCGTACTCGACCTGGAAAACTCGGCCGTCAGGAGAGAAGGTCGTGGAGGAAAGATCATATCCGGTGCCGATTGAAGCCATAATTGCAACTTTTTGCTGCTGGGGATCGCGGGATGATGAGTAAGGGATCGACCGCGAAGAGCAAAGAACGATTGCAACGGGTGCGCCAAGGGTTTGGGCTGATCCGTTTAAGTTGGAATGTGGAACACTCCAGCATGAGTAAATCGTACGGTATGATTTTTCCAAGCATATTATCCACGTGTACACGGCAACACGTGGCACATCGGCCGATTTTTTAGGCTGATTTTCAAGCCACACTAAAAACCTGCATGATGTTCCGGAAAGATCAACCGATGCGCCTACTCCCAAGGTGACCAATTCTTTCTGCGCCAAGAGCACCCAGTTTCCGACGAGCCATCCCCCATTCTCAAATGCCAAGGTCAAACCCACCCGTCCGCGGCTGTCGCGATCTTCTGGGCAAAATCATCTCCTCCCGACGCTCGCTCATCTCATCATTTGCATCGCATTGCGAACGGTACGCCTTTTCCGAAATTGAGACACCCATTCTTGAACCTGCCTCTCTCTATCGCTCACTCGGTCCTACAAGCGATATAGTCGCCGAAGAAACATACACGCTGCAGGGATGCGATCCACCCGTCGTGCTCCGACCAGAGGGGACAGCTGGCGTATTGCGTGCGCTGTCCGATGTGGGTGTGTTGCGTCGTTGTACAGCGGGCGGTACAAAAGTGTGGTATGCGGGGCCGATGTTTCGACGAGAAAGACCCCAACGGAAACGATGGAGGCAATTCTGGCAGATGGGCTTGGAATGGGTTGGAGAAAATGGCGTGAATGCTGATGCAGAGGTTATAGAGGTGGCTGGGGTATTTTTGAAAGAGCAGGGAAAGGTCTCTTGGTTGAGGCTCAATACATTGGGGAATGCAGGTAATAGGCATAGGTATAATGAAGTATTGGGCTCTTGGCTGAAAGAGAGGAAAGGGAAGTTATCGGAGATGTCGAGAAGGAGATTAGAAGAGGGGAACTGCATGAGGGTTTTGGACAGTAAGCTCGAGGAGGATGTCGAAACCTTACGGGATGCTCCACGGTTGATAGAGTATGTAGGGCTGGAAGAAAGGAAGAGGTTTGAGCATCTGCAATTGTTGTTACAAGATGCAGGCATCGACTTTCAAGTTGATGAAACCCTTGTAAGAGGCTTAGATTATTACACAAGCACAGCGTTTGAGTTCGACGGAGCCGATGGTCGCGCAGTATGTGCAGGCGGTAGGTACGAGGATGTGGTGGGAGGAAGCGGAGTGGGTTTCGCCATCGGATTAGACCGCATCGAGAACGAGGAGCTCGCGGAAGAAAGCGCCTGTGTGGAAGTTTATGAGAAGCAGTATGAGGGTGGCGTCGTGGTACTGGCTGCAGAAAAGGGCGCCGATTCCGCAACCAGTCAAGTGGGAAATGTTTGTCGCAAGATTGCGAGGGAGCTGCGCGCCTCTGGAGTAAAGGCTGTGACTAATTTAGATGGTACCAGATTGGCCAAGGCGGTTCCGAGAGCTATCCGGAGGGGTGCTGCCGCCTTAATTTTTGTAGGTGAACGGGAGTTGGAGACGGAGAGCGTAAAAGTGCGTTTTGTTCGACAAGATGCAGAGGAGGAGGGCTCTTTGATGGCCGTTGCTTTAGGCGATGTCGTGGAAACTGTCTGTGAAATACAACAGACACCCGTGGTGTCCTAGTCATTCATCGTGGAAGGTATCGCCCTGATCTGGATGTGGTAAATGTATGCATTACTATTAATACCCGTAGAGGGTGAGATGCTATCCAGGTAGTTGAAGGTTATCCATGGATGATGCCCCATCCAGCTAAAGAAAGAGGCTCCTTTTCAAAGAGAGTGGTATTGGCTTCGTTGGCGCTCATCATTAGCAAGCCTTTTGTTCTGATGAAGATCAGGTGCCCTTACTCTCCCCATGACCACCAAATATCCGCTGCAACTTGAGACTACCTGAAGATTTGGTTCAGGGCATTAGCCGTGACCAACTTTTCGTACAAGCGCATGATATTAGTACATGAAACAAATCGAGGAAAAATTCAAGGACGGGTCCTCGCATTGATAGGGCATTCCTCTAGTGCAGGATCATCGGAGTTTACAAACATGTAACCCGACGTGTGTAAAGCTATGTCGGGATGAGATCCCTACACTTTATCAGGGACCGTTCAGGTCACCCATGGCTGATGAACTCCTGTAGCCAAGCATCCTGGACAGAGCGAGATGAATCCAAGACGTCTCGCCAGTCATCTCGGATTGTCCACAAACCTCTGTTGCTGAGTCTAGTTCGATAACCACTTGAGTCCTCCTCCTGTGTATCCCTGTCAAAGCAATGCATGATTATTGACTTCTCGCTGCTATCCGAGCAATCACGTCTTGCCACCGACTCTGGCAGTAGGGCGATCCCAAAGTCCCTCGGCTGATTTCTGCGCCAAAGCTCTATGCTTCCGTAGGTCTGATTCCCCTCCCCCAAGTAATTCCAAAGGCCACAAGCGCCCGATTGATTCCGATTTGATCATCGTCATGGGCTGCTCTTGTACGTCTTCTGGCCTCTCGCACTACGAAAATGGTTGAATCATCCGAGAGAAAGCTGATTACTCCCATACACAGGGTTGAGCCACCCCATGCTTTAGAGAGCTGTTTTGGAAACGTACCACGCGACGCTACAATACTATTAACTTTGCCTTGACCAAGGTGGTACTCGTTGAATATATCTATTGGGTTTTGAGTCCAAATTGCGTCCACGTCCGTATGAATAACGTCCAACTTGGCTCTCAGGAGAACTTCAATGAGATGTAATCGGGAAGAGAAAATCGTGCCCCTAATTTTGAGTGCATCTGTCTCCTGGTTTACCTCAACCATGCAAGTTCCAATGTTTCGCGACCTCAGGATTCCATGCAAAACTGGGTCAAATGTCGCGACTAGTACCTCTGATACTCCATTACGATGCATCCAAACAAGATGGTTTAAAACTCGAATGAAGTAACTTGAAGCTCGTTCGATATTCTTGTATTCCATATCCCCAGTAAACAATAGAACTATGCGTCCATCACGTTGAGCAGACCATCCCGCTTCAACACAGCTATACATGACGAACTTATGGGTGGGAACTTTTCCCCGGACTCGGTACCGTTTTCGTTGATAACATCTAGATCTTCTGTACTTGATATTTCGTGGAATACTTTTGATAAGCTTTGTTCCTCATACCAGAGGTCCAGAGGCTCTGGGCTTACTACTTGAGCCAGTTCCGCGTGGCTAATTCGAACATTTGGTGCTGCTTCATTCGGATACATATGCAAACCTTGTACTGGAATGTAACCTCTCACTTGAGATACCGGGGAGATAATTGCCCAGACCAAATCTATCAAGCGGCGTTCGCTATATTCTGATTGCAAAAATTCACCAATAGACAGCGATTCCTGTGCTGTTGTCCGACTTCCATGCTTTTCGTGACCCCTGTAGATGCCTGCTTGTCCAACACCTTTGAAAAGGCATTCTATGTTCTCGCTTATAAGAGGTGCGTTAAGAAAATCAAGCATCTTCTTCAAGGAATCCTGCTGCCTCATAGGGTCACGCAAGTCCTCATACTTCACTACGAGAATGGAATCTTCTCCATATTTTTGGACAAACTGCACGAAAGATTTCCAACTCAGGACATAGTCGAGAGCTAATCCTAGAACTTCCTGACAAAGCCTCCTCCATACCCTCGGGTTTGGATCATTCAATATTTTTTTGTGAACCGATATGTGTGTGAAGTTTGCGCCCCCCCTGCTCGAAGGGCATACCTTCGCTGTATTTCTGAATAAATAGCATCTAAGGGGTGGCGATCGATTATTATCGCTGTAGAGAGATTAAGCACTGGAGAAAAAGCTCCGGATCCACTTCTTTTGTCTGTAATTGATCTGCATAGCATGCCAAACGCGTCCCATCGCATAAAAGGGTCTCCGGGGTTTCTCACAACGGAATTTCTGAATTGTTGCAACGGTAGGGGAGGTAGGAAACCGGCCACGGCCATGTCGTTATTAGAAACTAAATCGAATGGATGAGTAGTTGGGTGGGCTTTAATAGCGATTACTGAATCATCGCATTTGCCCTCACCAAGAAGAGTACCATGGAGTGTTGAATCGTTATAGACAGATCCAGTGCTAATCCCCGTTGAATGCTCTAAGAGCGCCCTTACCCAGGTGTTACCAGAACCTGGAAAGCTCCATAGCAACGCAGGGGCTTGTCGACGGGTAGAAGCGCAGAAAGTGTCAGCAGTCTCACCGTCAACTTTCTTTGTGCAATTCCAGTCCACCAGACTGCTTGCGTAAATATCAGAGAAAATTTGCGTGTTTGCAATTCTGAGACTCTGAATTACGGGTGGTGGATGTCGGCGACGATGCATATCTTAGATCCTTACTGTTAGTCCTTCCCCTCTCGAACAGGCGAGTTCCCGTTAAGAAGCATAAAACTGCTACGAATGCCACAACAGAGCGCGGGATTTGGTGTTTTGCATTTTTCCCTCGTAGCTTGAACCTCCGTAACTCCCGAAGCTTAGTTTGTAACCAAACCCTTATTCTCAAATGGACTGAGTAGCGACCCATTCCGAAAAAAACCAATATGCGCTTTCAATCTAACAAACATAACAAACATTTGAGGGCGAAACGCAGTTACTTTTATCCAAATAGACAAGTACCAAGTTAGACGTACCCAAAGCTAGAAGAACGAGCAGAATTCTAAATGTTCTAATAGATATTCCGTCTAAATTCACAACTGCAGTTTATCTCGAAGTCATATTGGGCCATCCAAAATTAAAGCGCTCCACACACGGATTGCACATTGAAATGGCTCAAGAGAATGAATGATACACTGTAAGGAAAAGAGGAATAAAACGGTGGCTGTCAGCTTTCCAAACAAAACCAGAACCTCTAAGGTGAATCATTTGACCTCTCAGAGTCAGTTTTGGGTTGGAAGCAATGAGGCTTTAATCGCCAAAGTCAAGAACACGGCAAGCAAAAGAATTACGCGCTGTACCGCACGACAAACATTCTGCCCCAAGAAGTTATCCTGTCCCACCTTCGGACTAAAATGGATGCATCCGTTCATTTCTTAGATAAATACATCTTTAGTTCAAACTGTGTCTGTAGGGTACACAGACTGGTCCAGCTATTCGATGAAAACTTTGATGTATGCCCAGCAATCTACCACTGAAGGTAGAGTGCTTTGAAATTCCGGGCCTGAATGGCGGTACTGTACAGTACAGTACCGTACAGTACTGTAAAGTACAGTAGTGTTCTGGCGTGGATCTCAGGCAGACATTTTTAATGTCACTGTACTATACTGTACAGTACAGTACAGTGCTGTTACAGTACATTTATTCAAGCACACTTGTTATTACAGTTATTTCTGAGCCCGACTTTGGAAATAATCCCACTTCACAAGGAACTTTCCAAACATTGAACTGCCCAAACTTATCCCCGTTTTCAGTACTGTAGGTCTTTAAGGTGTGTGCTCCGCCTATACCATGTAAGCTACTGTTGTACAGAGTATACTATACGAACGGTCGCGGCCAATCACAGGCCACGACTGATCTGACTTGGCAGATCCAATGATTTGTGCCGTAAACAGCCGAGTGGCAGTACTAGTGTATTATGCTCCCGGTAATACTGTACAGTACAGTACAGTACAGTGGCTATCGTCTACTGTATCTACTATTCTACAGGTATCGAACGGCTATATAAGGAAGCCCTCACTGCCCGATCGGGGCGTGAGGAGAGAAGCAGTCTTTGGGAGATTCAGAGAGAAAATCGACCGTTCTAGTGGATCGCACTACTAAAAAACCGAATACGGGACTGCAACTGCATCCCGGGGACTTTTGTACCCGTTCACTGTTCCTTCCTTTCCCGCTCCCCCTCGCTTACACCGCCCATACTACAGTTATGGGCCCAGGGAAGGACTTCGAGAAAGGTTTTGGCATGATAAACTCGGTATTCGAGCCGGACCAAGACCTACTCGCTATAGAAAGGAAGTTGCAAGTTGGGTTGACTTAATGCAACCGCAGCCGAGAAGGGAGAACACAAATTCTACAAAACGGTATTCCACACACTTGGTCGTCAACTGTAACGATCGAGGTCTTCGCCAAGCTCAGCAGAGTCTTGTAGACGAAGCGCAAGAGCAAGAAAAGATCGATTACAAGCAGGAAGACCAAGTCAAAGCTGTGCAAGAGATCGTGGACTTGATTGCCCAAGATCCTCCCATTCCGTGGTTACTCGCCTCATTGATTCCTTCAATAAGGTGACTTCTTGCAAGCGCAAGAAACAATGAAGACTTGAACCGTTATGTGTCTAGTTTCGGGACTCGCCGCGAGCACCTAATGAAAGCAGGCTCAACCAGTCAATCTCAAATCGGAGAAGTACTGGCAATAACCCTGCTCAATAAGCCTCTCTCTCAGAAGCGTCCCTTACCAATGCCAAGCTCAGACTTATTGGAATGGCGGAGAACGAAGCAAGGGAACGATACGCGCTGAGAAAAAGTTCACATTGACTTTGGATGAGGCACAGAAGATATCTTTGAGTACAGAAAGCTTGCTTTTCGATTGCAAGAGCCTCTGGGAGTTCCATTCGTACTGCAAACTCTCCATCAGGAAGTGACGGACGGTTCAATGATATGTGTCGAGATGCCAAGCCCATCTTCGATAATATCAGAAACTAAATGGTACTCGAGATATAGCCAAATCCATTGCTTCTCTGGTCGTCGTTGCACCTTAAGTCTGGATGACGCGGTGGATGTACTCCGCTCTCTTGCTCAACTACCAAAAGAACTGAAGCCTCGGTAACAAAGGCTCAAATTGAGTCTGCAGTTGACCATAGAGTTAAGTTTCTTTGGAAGTCAAGAGAATGGTCAACGAGAGTCAAGGATCAGAAACCAGTCAAATCATCGCGCTTTCAACGGAAAGAAGCGGAAGACTTACGGCAACGACGGGATAATTACAAATCGATCGGGATGGCAAGAGGAAGAAGTCAACAATGCTGCGGAACTCGTCGGAGAAGCCTGCATGGACTGTGGAAGGAAGGACCACGCTCGAGGTGATTTGAAGTGCCAGCGTCCGAGCTATGCCACTTTGAAGATTCGAGAAGCAAAAGATCGCCATGACGAAGATTCCGAAAGAAACAGAATACCTGAAAACTTCAATGGGTATTTTCGTCCGGGCTCCAAGCATTCCAAGGGCAAAGGAGCCTGGTAAGCGGAATCCCTACCAAGTCTGATCTGATACCATGCATAACGACCCGAATCCTATTTTGGACGAGGGTTGCCCCGATCCGTCGGAGGAATTAAGTCAGCAGTAGCGCTGTCTTTAGCGATGGCATCGAATTCAAGTTGGAGTCCTTAGATTGTGAGCCATTCTACCATGGTTATGGACAGAACTGCAGTGATGCGAGCTCACATTCGGCATATGGAGACTACCTCTTGAAGATTTGAAAGGGAATAAAATCGTTATTCCGTTCTATCACGAAAGGCGATGGTCCTCTTCTACTTGAAATTGTGTATTGAGCAAATCGGATGTGCTCAATTCGCATACACTCGTGTTCTTATTATACCTCCAGGTGTAATAGAAGGATCGGATAGCAAAATCGTGCTTCCGATCTATGTTACTGAAGGTAGAGAAACTCGAACTCATCTTCATGTTGTTATGAGCCAAATATCCAAGTTCCAAAGCTACCTTGCGACCCAGCGGGCTTGTTTGGAACCGGAGACTCGGCAGACGAAGTAGCAAAAATCGCGGTTCATGGGAAAATCTGCGAAAGAGTTCGCTTCAAAACTTCACCTGTACTCGCATTTGCCTCTAAAGGACATGAGGATCTCTGCAAACGGGGCGGAGTTCTTTCTCCACTCTTAGAGCAAGCCCTCGAAGCTGTCGTGGAAAAGTGCTCCAGCTGCAAGACGACTGGACGTCCGCTCAATGTGCGCAAGATATCCTTGAAAAGGCCACTTCGAACATTTAACGAGGACGTGCAAATCGATTTCATGTACGTGGTTGAATTGACGAAGTACCCAATACTCCATATGAAAGACCTGGCTTCACGCTTCTGCAATGCGGTTGTTGTGTCGACCAGAGATATGGAAGAAGCTGGAAGAATCTTTGAAACTCACTGGATCGCAGTGAATGGAGCCCCTGAATCAATATCGTTTGATCAGGAATTCGACAATGATGATTTTTGCAAACGTTGCAAAAACATGGCATCAAACCGAAGCCTCGTCCTGCGAGGAGACATAGCAAAATCGGTTCAGTAGAAAGTGCAAACTTCACCTACGTCAGATGTCACTGCGTATTCTCAAGGATGCAATGCACGAACGAAACACACGTGGTACTTCGTTCACGGTTCAGAAATCGTCTCAAGAGCCGTACTTGCAACGAATCTTCTTCGTGGAAATAATTGTCAGTGTTGAACTTGCAAGAGGATACACACCATCTATTCTTGGTCTGCCACAGATGCCAGTGGACTCCGAGTTAATTGACGCACATTATGAGCAAGTTGCACGCCGCACGCTCTCAAAGATGTTGGAATCTCGATCGCCTAACACTGTTCCGTCAAATATTTTGACGAGAGGAACTCCAGTGTACTTCTTTGAGAAGAAAAAAACATGGTGTTTGGAATTTGGGTTACGTCCAAAACGCAAAAGAACATTTCGTCGAGCTCACACGGAGCAAATACGGAACCGGGAAACGGCTGAAAGTCGCATACGAGGACATACGGCTATACCCATCTTCATCCCTTTTGCAAGAGTTGGACAGTATCGAGGATTCAGAACAAGGACAGGGCAATCAGATCCCGTTGGATGAAGAAGGTGCATCTGTTGCCGCTGCACCTATCCTGTCTGCTTCTATACCAAGACCAATACCAGAGACTGAACAATCTCGAAGCCAAGCGGTCAATGACGAACATCGTTCTTCATTGTTCTCGAGTCGTATCGATGACATCCAGAAAAATCGGATAATCGTTCCGCAGTCGTCTTCGTTCCTTGTGACTAAGAATAATGCCAATCAGGCTACGTTCAAGGATGTCGAATTTGACATAACTCAGAATACTCCAACCAGTCGACCGGACAAAGATGTTGGAACTAGCTCTCTCGGGATTACGAAGTTCCGCAAGAGTTGAAATCACAGAAGCAAACCATACTTCGGCAAATTCGAAATGCAATTGGTTATGAGCCTGTGACGGAAAGTAAGATCGTTTCAATGGCGCCAAGGTGGCTTATTGACGAATCCATCCAGAAGGAAAAGTCTAATTACCAGGATAAAAACGCGTACGAGGAAGTCAATATTAGAAGCCTACCAGAGATGCAAATAATATCCTCGCATTGTTTCTTCCAAGTCAAAATTGATGGAGAATCAGACAAATTGAAATTGAAGTGCAGATTGGTTCCACACGGTAACAGGGATAAGGAGAAGAATTTCATCCGTAAGGACTCAGCAACGGCTCAGTTTCCTGTAATACGGGCTCTTCTTTCTGCTGCAGCGATACTTCGGTTTTCCTTGGCGACGATAGACATTTCTGGCGCTTTCCTCCAATGGACCGTTGAATCGAAACGTATATGCCGCTTGCGAAAGGATGGACAAAGAACAGCTTCTTCGTGTGGAAGCTGCTCGCCCCGCCTATGTGGAATCAGGCCGGCTGTGGCAACTCGCAGTTGAAGAATGGATGTTCAGCAGTGGGCTTGAATGCGTTCCTGGAATGCCGCAACTATTCTTGAAACGGGATCCATCTGGAAATTTGCTTCTCATTGTCGCCAAAGTTGTGGATGATTTCCTACTTGCCGGTCACGCTCAACAGATTCAAGATTTCCATGATGCGATTTCTAACCGATTCAAAGTCGGCAGATTCGTTTCTCAGTCGAACCTGGTCTTCAATAGACTCCATATCCTTCAAAGACTGATCTCAAAATCACGTCTCGATGAAGGAATACATGGACCATTGACAAAATCCCATTAGACCGTATTAGGAGGAAAGACCAAGAAGCTAAATGCTCACGGATGAGATTAAGTCATTCCAAGCACTTGCTGGACAGCTTAATTGGCTTGGCCATGGAGTTCTCAGCCCTGCTGCCTTTGTATCGAGTACTTTGCAGCAATGGACCTCCGATCTGAGAGTGCACCACTTGAGTGAAGCCAATCGCGCTCTCCATGAAATTCGACAGCTCTCTCCGGTCCTCACGTATCGAGTGCCTTCTAATCATGACGTCAGTAGCAACGATGCGGCTTACTTAGCCTTCTCTGACGCGAGCCAAGGCAAATCGTCCTACGGCCAAACAGGTTACTTCTCTGGAATCTTCTTTCCGAACTCTAAGATATTCCATGCCATCGACTGGCACAGCTCTAAGCAGGCTCGAGTCTCGTTTTCGTCCATGGGGGCGGAGATACTAGCAGCCGCAGAGTCAGCCGATCGGGCTGGACTCATGGCATACTGCTTGTCGAAGATGTACGCGGCTGATCGTTCCCTGCCACTTGTCTTGACGGTTGACTCACATGGACTCTACTCGACCATCACCACTCTTCACGAAGGTCGCGATTACAGGCTGCGACCAACAGTCGAAAGGTTGAGAGACTCCTTTGAGTCAGGAGAAATCGCTTATGCAATGGATAAAGGGCGCAACAACATCGCTGATGCCTTGACAAAGAGGAACTTGGGCACCATTCGCAAATTCAATCAAACCTGTGCTCTTGGACTCTTGGACTCTGAAATTTTTCATGAAGCCGAGAGAGTCAAACCAAAGGGAAATCGAAACGGATATCCAGTGATTCATTGAGCCACAAACCATTTTCCGATTGTGTACCATCCATGTGGCCGCTTAATACCATAACCTTGATACACTACTTGATTATGGACTTGCTTTCCGTTCAATAATCTTGGATTCTTCGTTACAGGTTTGCAAGCTTGATTGCAGTTGCCACGTTTCTAGTGAGAATCATTAATTGGTGCCGACTTCGAATAATGCACTGTATACGAGCACCTGTGCAATATGCACCTTCTTCCTCGATTCGGATAATTGGACACGGGATATTTGGAACCACTCCAACCAATTGGCCATCCTTTATTTTAATTGGGAATTAATCGAATTCTAATTTCCTTCTCACCTTCTGTCCCAGGAGATCCACATGTTGAACACGTGTCCACTGTTTGGGTGTACAGTCTTCTTCGCCGAAATCTGCCTCTACCGCCTCATCATCTACCAATCGGTGCCGGGGTAGTCAGTGCCAGGTGTCTTCGCTGATTCCGTAGACGACACGCTGTCAGTAGGAGGTGACGGTTTGGTGACATGTCGCTCGCGCTCGAAGAAACTTTCGTCCAGGTCAAATTTTGGGCCTGTCGCGCTGAAAAATGACATCTGAAGTGTCATCTACAAGGAATTGCTGTCGAACCAGCACAAAGGGAAACCCTGGTCATTTCGAGGGGTGAAGGGGTGGTGTCTGAATGCGGGCGTGGGCATTCACAAGGTCTGGATTGTTGAATGGAAACCTTGGGGAAGAAGACATGCTGATGACGCTGTGGCTGAAGAAGAACTGCGAATGCTGAAGAAGATTGGAGGTTATATGTACAACCTCTCGACGGATCAGATGTCGATTGCTTTTGTCAAGTGCGTCATTTGGCAAACATTGCTGACATCAAAGCTGCAGTTTTTTTATTGTTTTTTTCATGGTGCCGAAATATGTTCGTTCTGGACCAATAAGAAGGCGTTTGTATGTGCACTGTACTGTACTTCGCATGGCAAACGGCTAATTTCAATTTAATCGGCGTGCACACTTATTATTTACGTTTCGTATTATTCAGTTCAAGGATTTTAATTAATTGGGCCTTTTACTGTATAAGGACCGTTTCGGCCCAATCGGGGGGTATGTTGTACAGTGTATACTGTACGAACGGTCGCGGCCAATCACAGGCCACGACTGATCTGACTTGGCAGATCCAATGATTTGTGCCCTAAACAGCCAAGTGGCAGTACTACTGTATTGTGCTCCCGGTAATACTGTACAGTACAGTACAGTGGCTATCGTCTACTGTATCTACTATTCTACAGTATCGAACGGCTATATAAGGAAGCCCTCACTGCCCGATCGGGGCGTGAGGAGAGAGGCAGTTTTGGAGATTCAGAGAGAAAATCGACCGTTCTAGTGATCGCACTACAAATAACCGAATACGGGACTGCAACTGCATCCCGGGGGACTTTGTACCCGTTCACTGTTCCTTCCTTTCCCGCTCCCCCTCGCTTACAGCGCGCATACTGAAACTACATAACATGACAGTTAGGGACCAATCATATATTCCACTTCAGTATACTGCACAAGGGGCCTTGAGCCGGCTTGCAATTACGGTGACTGAATTTTTAAAGTTGAAAAAAACATGCTGTTGCCATTTAAATATTCTAGAATATTACCGTAATATATCCTAGTTTACAATAAATTACGGTAACTTTGAACACCACGTAATAAACAAATTCACAGTTCATGCGCCAGTTCTGTGGAGCATAAGCAAAACTTAGGACCTCCATTAAGAGTATCTCCACCCTAGGGTCATTCTTTACAGTAGCAGTGACAATCCGACGCCCTTAATTGGATAATTAAATCTCATTTATTTCTTGACCCGTTTTTTCTTACAAATTGGCCCCGTTTGAACCGACAAAAAAGGGGGAGGGGGGGTTGGAATGCCGTCTCCACCGATGTCCCGCAGAATCGTTTCATCCACTTTAGCCAACATCACCACTTGATCGGTTCAATTTGGGGAAGCAAGCATAGACTTTCATCAGATCGTCTACCACCTGCACTTCTGCGCTAGCTGCCGCCGCAGTCTCGAGCATTGCAGTTTCCTCCTTTGCGGCTTTCTCGAGCTCCCGCCCCATGCCGCGTGATTACCCTCAAACTGCACACCCTACCTAGCCAACATCATCCTCTTCCCTATACATCCTAGTCCACAAAAATACTAAGCTTCTATCC
Organism: Kappaphycus alvarezii; assembly: GCA_002205965.3. Taxonomy (NCBI): domain Eukaryota; phylum Rhodophyta; class Florideophyceae; order Gigartinales; family Solieriaceae; genus Kappaphycus; species Kappaphycus alvarezii. Next base: position 877,315 of record NADL03000007.1, read on the forward strand.
TAGCTTCATCTTACCGTCTTCTACAGAATCTTCATCTTCTGGCCCCGGGCTCGCAAGATTGCCAGTCAACAGTTCTGTTCGACTCCCAGCGCTATTTCTTCTTTTTCGGCCAAATCGGTACTGTCGTACACAGCACAAACCGCTCCGGAGCTGGGCACCACGGCTTTTTGAAAAAACATGTCGTGGGTATTAGTTTGCCGTGATATCCGTCAGTAATTTTGGAATGGAGCGAGTTTGTCCTGAAGGACTATTTCCACGAATTAATAGCCACCATCAAGATTGAAGTGACTGACAGGGAGCGCGGTACTGTCAAAGAAAAGTATGGGGATCAAGACCAGGACAAGAGGGAAACAAAAAACGAAACCATGCTCGGATTTATGATGACATAATGGACGAATAATTCCTCCGACCACACGGTTAGCGATCGGATGAGTCTGGCTTTCTTGGACCAAGGTGGAACGATTATGACTTTGAAAGGGGGTATCAAATGCCTAGTGAGAGGCATTCGATCGCACAATCGCAAAACTATAAGTTTATCCCCTTTTGTAGTAGGGGTAATTTTCTGCGATGCGACGGGACGGAAGGGGATATCTCCACTCGAAAAGGTCACTGACGCGCTAAGAATGTTGTGCTACCGTGTGCCTACAGATTATATGCAGGAGAAAATACAGGTTGGCGAGTAAATGGCTTTAGAATGCTTGACAGAGCTCTGCAGTGATGTCGAATCAGGCATCAAGGACCAATATCTCGCGAAGCCAACCGGGACTGATATAGATCGCACTGAGAGGCAGTTTGCGGAGGAGGGATTCATAGGCCACATAGGATGCTTGGATTGCATTGGATGAACCTGGGAGGCTCATCAAAAAGCAGACATTGTGTCACAGTCGGCAAGGAGAAGGTCACGACACTGCTCATGGATGTATTTTGCGATATAAACTTTCGAATTTGAAGTAGTTTCCCCCGTCTTCCGCAATGCTGAACGATGTAATAATTACTTAGTTAAGCCCTTTCTTTGCTGGTGTTTGCAACTACACGTTTCCTTCTGTACTACCGACGTATACTATATCAGGTGAAGTCTTTCACTACAACTATTTTCTTTTCCGATTGGATCTACTAAGACTAAAAGTTTCTCCTTCGTCCCCTTTTTGAACCGCATACACAGAAGGATAAGGTGTACTGCATGCCCCAAAAAGCCGTACGGAAATGTGTAGAAGGGATGTTTGTCGTATTGAAGGGCAGATTTTCAATAGTAGATCACCCTTCTAGACCTCGGTACAGGGAGTATATGCAGCTCTTTGTAAAAAAGTGCGTGATTGTGAACAATATGGCTGTAGAGGTGCGAAAGTGTGACTATTTGTACGGTTGTTTCGGTGGTCTGCGGGGAATTCAAGAGCGGAATATTCTCTCTACATCCTGGAGAGATCTTAACAATGTCACCTGGGGGGGAGAGACTGCGGTTCGATCTGATCGCTCTCCAGATGATCATTACAGGTAGATGCCTGCTCTTGAAAGCTAAATTTACTGTATTATTGAAGAGGACTAGTAAAGGCTTTCGTACAATCAAATTACAAAGTCCTTCCACGGTGCGGCAATTTGTCCTATCCACGTCAAGATAAATCTTCTGAAGACATGACTTTTACCTTGACGTTAGAATTTCTTTCAGTTTTTGATAATGACGCACTGCAACCCAGTGATCGCCCGCGGATGGCAGGGATGAGAGATGAAAATTTGTAAGGGCGGATCGTTCGCTAAACTTTACTGGATGGGAAATAGTGGTTGAATGAATAGAACGCGAAGGGAGTCCGTTACCAACGTGTCAAAGTAGAGAATGAACGGACATACGATTAATAGCCGAGCTAGGGGGCATACCTTGATTGTCAATCGAGGTGTTGTTAACGGTTTGTCTGCACACTGAAAACCACTATCATATCCCCCAAAATCATTTTCGACATTCAAACCATGCAAATCTTCACCGTTTTCGCCGCTGTATCCCCCAAGCACAATTTATTGTACTGCTTAGGGAAATTCTGTTGTATATTCGAAGGGCTAACTGTAGAACTTAAAAATGGGCTTGGTGATCCCATTTAACCATCATTTTAAACGTTATTTACACGTCCCTTTCACCTTCTACCTTATAAAGCCTTCATAACATTTTGAAATCGTTTGCTGCACCCCTTTGTCCCTTTCTACTATCTACTTGTAATTGAGCTCGGCGTTCATTTCTATTAAAGCGATTCGCTACAACTTCGTAGTGAACTCGTCCTTGAAGCCCTAACTTGTCCCTATTTAAAATAAATCCAACTGGCTCCTAGCTTCGCTCGACCTAACCATTGCTCGATGAGGGCGGCAACTTCCTCGCAATTTTATTGCTTTCCAAGCCGACTTTAACTAATTTTTCGATCTTGAGCTACGATTGAGCTATAATTACCTGGATGAGAGCTTTCTATAGCTCCCTCTTTGCGTCCAATGGGCACAAAACGGGCGCACAATACCGGTACTCGTATTTTCAGCAGGCGGCTTTGCTCCTGTTTTGGACTACAGTAGCTTAAGAAGGGGTGGTTTATTTTATGTCCTCAGAACACTCTGTGAAGTGCTGGATACGAAGGACGTTACGCTTAAACCAGTCGACGGGTAGAGGCACTTGATGAAATACTGTGCGGTTTCTATAGCCTTATTGGTGTCCATTGCGGGGCTTAAGCTGTACCAAAAGCTGGTGGCGCAAAGGAATTTCTAGCATGCCAACAACGGAAAGGTCTTTCTGCGATACATAGGGTCCCATCCGAAGTCTTGCACAATTCCCAAGGCGTTGGGCGTTTTGTTGCACAAGGATGTAGTAGCATTGAGAATTTGCTCGTCTGTTGACTTAAACCGCAACGCTGAAACGCGTTGGTGAACACCTGCAAATAAGATACAATACTTCTGAACCTTTTTGTAGCGTTCAAGCAGCACTGAGCCCGTTCGATCGTACTTAGGTACACCCCCGGTTGCGTCCTTTTGGATGCGCGAATTATTCTATAATTCGCTTCTTGAAGACTGGCTATTCTCGGTCTATTCTACGACGTGACGTCTTGGATGCTCTCGCAAAAGCACTACATGCAAAAAAGTTGTCCTTTGATGATTGCTGCTTCCATCTTGCACCTTGCAGAAATCCCAGATAAATTGTCACAGAGCGTCGTTTTATGGATACGGAGAAGTATATGGAAAGCGTATAAAAAGTTTGTTCTGCTTGTCTAAAGGGCTGTAGTAGAATGCGTTGTTCTTGTTTGCCGCCTTTTTTTGCGCGTCGTAGGAGACTTTGCACCTTTTTTCCGCTGGTGCTATTGTGGAAGTGGGTATGAAAATCTTTACGGAAGGAGCGTGTCGGTCGCGGTACGGACGAAATAAAGGGATAAGATAGGAGTGAAGAGCAGAAAAAGCAGGGAAATGACGGCTTTTGGAGGAGATATGCAGTCTTGGGAGCAAAGATTTCAAAAAGAGGAATAATGGCGTTACGGGAATCTGTACGTGGGTGCAGTAAAGTTTCATGTTGGGAAATGTCGCTATCGGGGTTGCCAGGCGGGCTATGATTATCTACATGCATACCTTGCATGCTCTCAGGTTGAACCACGTTCGCTTCAAACGCCGTTTAACCTATATCAAAGCAGATCATTTTGACGCCAGTTCAACACCGTTTGAAATTTTGCGGCCAAAACTTGGGATGTGGCCTGAAAATTGGGGTCAATGGGTACAAAAAAAATTTTCACGACGGATACAGATGCTCTAAGCGATTAAGGTGGGTTTACTAAACAGATATATACAGGCAAAGGCTTGACCGATGTCCATACCAACGATAGAAGGCAAGAGTATTCCTCCAATGAAATCTCGTCATGACGATATAGCAATACGCAATATTACTGTACTACTGTTATGTAACAGAATTAATAAGAATATCAAACGTAGGAGAATATCAAACGAGTGTACGTGTATTGGAAAAAGTGTATCGTGGATGACTTACTCCGTAGGAGAATGGTTTATGGGTGAAACACATTAAATAGTTCTAGATACCGCGTCACTGTACTTGTGAGCAGCCGACGCGTACAGTAACCGGAGAAGCTTGGTACAACATTTAAGGTAGAGTTACGTGTACCGAAATTCATTGGGAGATGAGGGAAAATGCGAATTTGTTAAAAAACACACAAAGCGATTTGATTCTTTAGTATTTGAAAGGTGCAGTTAGGCTATCCACTGTGTATGCTAAAGGCGATTAAAAAAGTAGAGCATTTTAACCTACTATCTCAAACGCCTGGTTGTCATTCTGCAAGCCATACATATCTACGGATGCCTTCAACCCAATGCAGAGAAGTTCACTAGCATCTTCCCTCCACGCTATATTAAACCTGTTATGAATGTGTATCTCAACAGCAAAAGGGAGGGGAAACTTCCATACAGACATAACACTTTCATCCTTTCTAGCCATACGCTTTTTCAAGTTTGCTTCAAAATCAAGCATTTTGGGGTGATAGTGGGTGGTTTTGCAAATCCCAAACCACTGCATCCACTTGATGTATAGTAATCTCGGAGATATCAAAGGATTCGGCCATGTAATAATGAACTCAACGGAATTCCGACGAATTGGTTCTACCCTATAGTTAAACTACCCAGGACCAACTCCCGAGGGAAGAGCAATTGAAAGGGAATTTTTTTGGTTGTTTTACCCGTCTACAACAAAGAAGAGATCAAATGTAGTTTTTGAACAACAGTTACTTCTTTATCGGTACGAAGTTCTCTGCTGAACTCAGAATCACTCTCCTCTTCCAGGAGATCCTCATACGACCGCTTATTGCCAACCACCCCATCAAGTGGGACTGCTCAGCGTCACATCAAGTTTTATTTGTATCTTCATCACATTCGACAACAAATGTTCAAAAAAGTTTGTATTAAGGCCAAACTATATACATACAAAAAGCAATATAATAAAATGCGCAAAAAAGCTTTTCGTATGCGGTTGTACCATTTTCGGAATGCACGGAGGTCTTAGTCATGAAATAATTTGGAAATTCCATATACGTACTTCGGCTTTTCAGTGCCTTATGTTTTCTTCTTTCAAACAATCGGCGCAGACATGCTACAGCCTCAGTATTATAGGTCAATTTATTGCCTGAGGTCTTGGGCATTGCGAAGAGGCTATGTAGTTTTGAAAATATGGGTAGGTGATGGGACAAGGTAGCGGTAGCTAGCGAGGCAGTTACAATTTCGAATACAAGGACAATAGAAAGTGCATTGAAATGATCATATTTAATTCACTTTATTTTACATTTTCGATGTAATTTATTTCGTAGCGAACAAAAAAGGAACAACCCCATCCTTTTCTTACTGTTTGGATTACAAACGTTTTTCCGGGGAATGTAACTAGTTCAGCAGAGCATGCGTTACAGTCTGGAACAAAAACCTAATGTAAAGCACATTAAATTCACAAACTGAGCGTTGAAAAAACCGCAATGTTCGATTTAAAATCAAATATTGCTACTATTACCACCCAATTTTAATAAAAAATCAGCATTTTAAAATTTTCTTTGTAAGCTGTAGAGCTTCGTGTCTAGTATTTGTGTTCTCTTGTTTCATGCTTTTGTTCCTGATTGGTCGAGAGACATAATGATTATTTGATTTCAAAATATTGAATGTCTCGCGAATATCTGGAGAATAGCAGATAAAATTAAACTAAAACTGAGATGTGATTTTTTTTGAGAATTTTTTCGTACCTAACATGATGTTGCATGATGAAAAGCATCCGAATGATTGAGCTATTCGTTTGCTTGACAGGCAGGCCGGCCTATCTCCTTTGGCTCTGTTGAAGCATAGAACACTCACCTATAACACAGGAGGTTATATTATCAAGGGCTTCAAGGTTTCGAGGAGGAGAGAGGGTAGCATCGGACATTGAACGTCTATATTTTCGCCGGTGGTTCGGAGTGAGCCCTGAAGTCGCAGAAAGAGCTTCTTATCTTTGTATTATTTTGCTGCAATTTAGAATTGAGATAAGACATCCGCTGTGGGCCTTTTCTTTCTTATAAATACAAAAAAGAGCATTTGAATGCGGCACTCGCCAATGTGGGCGATAAAACATTTTGGGTTTGTTGTTGGCGAGTCGTTCTTTGACTTTCATCTATACAGGCGGTTTGTTGATTTTAATTTGTTTTAAGGTAGTTTACTTTATTAAGGGTTGCTGACTTTGAAAACGGCATTTTTGAGAAATGGCTTGAGGGGCACAGTAAATCTTCATTTAAACTGTCAGTCGATGGGACTGATTGCGTTATCTTCGAGCCGTTCCCATTCATCCCTATGAGGAACAGGCACAAATTCAGAGGAAAGGGCGTTCGGTACGAGATAGGAATCATTATTAAGTGGGGAAATATTGTATGGGCGCATTGGCCGTTCCCATGCGGCACGTTTGCTGATCTGCATATCTTCAGAATAGGTTTGAAGCGGCATTTTCTCCGTGATGAGAAGGTTATTGCGGATCAAGGGTATACTGATACCCTATTTTATCGTTCCGAACTATCTGATGGTACTGTGAACTTCAGCTTCATGAGGACAAGGCACGGAGCCACGAATAAGTGATTGAAACAGTTCGGGATTTTGAGTTGTAGATTTCGGCACAATCTTGATTTGATTTCAACATGATTCTTTGCAGTAGTAAACCTAATTCAGCTTTCTATTGAATCCATATTTTTCGTTAACCGGACAGCCTAGCCAAAGACACCCTTTTTATAGTTACTAATGGCTTTTTTAGCGTTTGAAGACCATTTAAAAGCTTTTTCCAGAACGTTCCTCCAAAAAGTCCCGCAAAAGCAATTGCGGCTTGTTTGCGGGGCATGCTTCTCTCCTGTATCGAGAGCCCCAGACCTCTGGCAGTATGCTTTTTTCAGACTGATCGAACGGGCTGGACCAATCGCTTTACAGATTTATCGTCAACAGCAAGAGATAGATGAGATCAAAATGGCCCTCCAAGAATTGGAGGACAAGTCCAAGAAAGTATCTAGAGGGAAATATCTCTCTCTGATAGGAATATAAAAGATTTCGTTGGAGATCTAGGCAGATATTTCACAACGCACTAGCGATAAGCTGAAATTTTCTCTATCAAGCTATCCATACGAAGCGGAAACTAAAGTACACGCCTTTTCAGGGGTTTCTTAGAGCAAAATGTATGATTAATGGGTTTTAATTTGGAGACGAAGGCAAGAATGCTGCCCATGGCCACGAAAGTAGCTAACTACCTAAACTATACTGATATTAGCGCTCCTTAACAAACGGAAGATGAGATTCGCCATCAGTGGCCAGTAAAGCAGATTCAGCCGTCCATACAGCAATGGTTCATATGTTTGATGTGTCGATTCCACTTTCGGTACGCTTCCCTCTTCGCGTCCTGGGATTATAGACAGAGTTTCACAAGAAGTTTGATGACAACCTTGCAATAAAAAATATTCTAATTTGGGGCTTCCAGAAGCAGGGAGATTTCGTTTCCGCCGAATACATGGAAGAGTTCATGAAAATGCTCGATATTCACATGTCGACCAAACTGATGAAGGCAGTCGTCGCAATCAAGGTTATCAACGCCGGAAAGAAGCCTGACGCGGAACGAGGTGGTGCTGCCAATGTGCAGTAGTCCCAGCGAATGGGGCGCCCGATATGGCCAGAGAAGTAGTCTAGAATTAAGGCATGACGCCGCATTTGCTGCTCGGAGTATCTCTGCAGAGAAATTCAGTGTTCACTACGCGAACAGTCCAACACTCCATTTTGGCGAGGGGAAGTAGTGGAGGTTTCTTCAATCACGCAGACGGAAGAGGATCGCGCATTTGGTCTCGCAGATATCTATTTTGGTTTCGTGGAGGGCATCCGGAGCAAGATTTCGTCCGCACACACAGAATGGACGAGATTGGCCGGAGCCGTGATAAATTCGGCTTTCTAGGTTTGCGAAAGCGGGTTCTATGGCAGAAAAGGTCCATTTGTAGTCAATATAAGACGGTAATTGACACATTGGAAGAAGGTAAGAATACGTGTGGAGGTTCACAGGAGTTGGGCTTCAACGTACTCGAAGGCGATCACTTCCTATTGTTCGACATAAAGATAGGCTATCTACATTTTCTTCTCGCCCCATTTATGAGGGAACGGTTCATACCAAACTACAAGGAAAGCTAATAAAAATGTATTGCAAAGAATTTGGGGTGGACGGCCTCCTTTGTGGTTCACTGAATTTATGGTCGTGCTAGAAAGGGGACTGCGGAGGCCCGACATGCGTGTGCTACCGTACTTGGACGACTTTATTGTTTTTTACTAAGCTCTATGGACAGTATCTACCAAAGTAGATTGAGTCGCAGTTGGCAAGACCATATAAAACCTGCTCCATGTCCCGGGATAGACCGTCACCACTTAAGAGGGGAGTGGACGGGTGCAACCAAGTTTGCACATTTTGGCGTTGAGATAGACAGTCGCTTGATGAGATTCAAGGATGATAAGTTCAAGCTCTTGCGAGTAATGCAGCTCGAAAAGTACCTGCTCCAAAAGGACCGCCTGGTTCGGAGGTGTGTGATTCCATGCGCGTTGAAGTTCTTCTGCTGGGTTTTTGTTTCGTTAAGCTTGTTTATGCACTGGGCTGGCTTCTACACCCGCTCTCCTTAATGGGATATGGGTACATACCGGCGCAGGGACAGTCAAGCTATAAATCGGTCCGAGACCTCGTCAAGTGGAAAAAAAATCCCGGACGGGAACTGGGTGTACAGGATGCACCACCGCCGCTAATGCAAGCATCTATGCACATGGCCGCGGCCAACATGGGGTTTGGCGACAAGTTTAACCGTAAAAAGTCGGCTGGAGTGAAGGGCGAGCATTGAGAACAAGGAGTGTGGTCATGGTGGGATTGTTCCGAAACCATTACGCTGCGAGAGTTGAAATCAATTCGCTGGCTTCTCATGTGACGCCTGGAAAATATGCTGAAGCAAAAGGAATGGAGGAGTTTCTGTTGCATGTGGCAAATCATACAGTCTTCCATATTTGTAACGCATTTGTTTTGTCCTACGATTACCGATCTCGTGCGTTTGAAGAAACTTTTCGACCATGCCGGACCTCAAATTCGAGCAGAATTTCTACGTTCTGTAGCCAACAATTATTGCCGTATCTCTTCCTAAGATAAAACAGCGGCGAACCGCAGATTTGCATGCAGCTGCCGCTTTCTGTGCTGGCTGGAATGAAACTCTATCGGAAGTTTTTCGTTCTCGGGCCCAACGAGCACCAAATTTTCCTCTGCCGTCAAACTTTTGATGAGCTCTCCAAGCCGTGGGACCAGGGCGAGTTACTGATCCCTTGTACGCCCGAGGATATCAAAACCACGGTGCTGATGAATATCCGCTCCAGCCAGGCACCAGCACGGCTGATGATACCGAAGAGGCCACGAAAACTCTGGTTCTCCCCAGCCTTGGCCATGGGGACAAAGTTGACGTAGCTGGAATATGATTTAGAGTTTTTAGATGAGATTGAACCTGAAATGGGGCCTTCTCGTCCTCGAAATCAGCCTGTGCGACTAGATGAACCCGCGTTTGCAAATATAAAGCCATGGAGGGCGAAAATTCTGCTGAAGTTCGATCAGCGTGACTTGTAGAGGACCACGGGTTCAAAGAGAGGAAATCAAAGTCTAGGGATTTGAAGTGCCTTGCATGGCTCAAATTGTGTGAATAAATGTCCGCAGTCCGCTTCCCGTCCGTAAGGGTGACATGATCGCGTTGATAGGATGTTGCCGTAATTCCAATCAGAGAAATAAGAATTTACCCGAAAAAAATCTTAAGTTTACCATAAAATTCTTCTAAACCTCTTCAAAATATATGTTCAACGCAGAAAAGACGCAATAAAATTCCTTTTCATTGTTCAATAACGAGCAATTTACAAAGGGACTGTGGGATTTTAGGCGCACATGAGCATTTAGGTTGGACTGTGACTGAAACTTAGATTGAGGCTGGCTGGGTTGAGCAGGCCGCTCCAAACCAGGGTTTACATAGAACTAGGGATAGCTACATATTGAGGGAAAATGTAGTCTAGCAGGAGCGAATGCAAAGAATTTCCCGTAAAAAAGCCCTGAAAGTATCTTAAGTAGCGCTTTCGGAGCTTGTAGTCGGCACGAATGACATATTCTGACGAGACGTAAGACATACATTGGCCCAGGTGGCATGGGATGGCAAATCAGCTCACGATGGTTAAAGCATTGATAAAATATTGCAGTGTACAACTCATCTGCAACTGTTCCAAGTGTACCAATGGGGTCAAACTTTGTGTCAAGAAACTGTAAGGAAAGGTGCAATGACAGCAAAATATCTCGTAGCCCTTTCTATGAGGTCTCTGGTGATTTGAGTCTTCAGTAGATGCAAGAAATACGAAAAGAGCTGTAAAATCTGCGGAATACCACATCAGGTGGTCTAATTTTCATCGGATTGAGAAAACATGATTAAAATAAATTCCTTGGGCACTGAATCTGTTAGGAAATTATTGAAAAATGACCTGGAGTGAAATTCATACTTTTTCGAACGCCATACGTTTCCTATTTAACTCACATTTCGTCTAGTCAAGTTATGTCCTCTAGAAATCTCAGAGAGATCAATAAAAAACTTACATATAGAATTCAAAAATAGAGTTCTATCGATAAACCAAATTATTTTTAATGAGTAATAACAATCACTCATATTGTGATAATAATAAGTTTATTGACTCCAACAGTCGGAAAAGTGTGACCAGCGATGGAAATGATACATTGATTCTACTTAATGTGATAAAAATCTTATTTTACGAAATATATATTATGCTAGTAGATTCCCGCTGCGTCTGTGTATCTGAAGATTCTATTACTTAAATATTTGCGAAAAACATATATTATTTGCATGACAATGATTACCTTTAAAAATGCTAGTTTTCAGTATGAAGAATCCATTCGATATCCTTGTTGCGGCGAGATATTTATGGAATAAAAAATGAAGCTTGTTTTTCAGGGAGTAATTCAGCCCCAATTGTGATGATCACACACAACATAAATGTTAAGTCATCTCCATGTCGGTCAGATGGGAATATGTAGTCAATTTGTAGCGTAAAATGCAGTGTACACTATTTATCACTTTATTTAATTGAATGAAAGATATTTGATGCATTGTAAACTGTTTAAATTAGAATAGTATCCTTTCTTCGAAAATCTTCACAAAAAATTGAAGAAAATACTTGGCTTATCTCAATGTGAAATCCATTACTAGCGATACGGTATTTATCATTTTAAATCATAAATATTGTTTCCCTTGTTACAGATCTTTCTTACAGGATATATTTGATTACCAAAGATGACTTTATTCAAGTGATTTATTCATTCTGATTGGTCAATCTTGAACAGATATGGTAAAAATGTAAATTTTGAAACAGTAAAACTTACCTACCAAGATTATGTTACCAGACTTTGATTTTAAAGTGTAAATACTCAAAAATAATATTTTGGAAAGCGTGAATGTGTTGGATTGTCGTTCGATCCAGATTTTTGAAATCGGAAAAATGTGTAAATAAATACACTCAGTACAATTTCATCTGCGCGTAGTGAGCTATTAATAACTAGATGTTGCACATACTATGGACGAGATATGAATTACTTAGGAATAAGGAAAAATATATATTTATGCTGTGAAAATAGATGGTATAGTTCGATTGTAATATATAGTATTGAAATAAATTTCCTATTTCTGTGTAATACTTACTGAAAAATTACAGATGCATTTTTCGTCCAGTTTTTTTTCGCAAAGCATTATGAGTATTCCTTGATCCACCATTTTCTATTAATTATTCTATTCCTCTCTTTTCCTCAATTTACAACAAAACTCAAAATTATCATCACTGCTAGATTAATTAAGATGCCAATTGTGGAGAAACACCCTAGGATTATTTACTTCAAAGTATCCTATTATATCAGTTTTATTATTGCAATTTCACCTGTTAGAGGCATTACCTCGATAATTTTCTTTCGTAAACCTATTCTGACGTTGATTATTGATAATATCCCTAATATTATTCTGAATATTAGCGAAGAAAATTTTGACGAAGTTTTACTGACTAAAAACTCGGCTCTTTGAGCTATAATGGTATAATTTTTGCATTTAAATAACCCCTCTAAGAACTATTTAAACTTTTAAAGAAATAGGTGATAATTTCTGTAATTCAATCAACCAGTGAGACAAAGGTGAAACTTTCTCCGCGGCAATTAATCACGACTATCCAAAATTCTATTGACATCTCCGGCAATTGAGTTCTCTAATATTGCGCTTAAGATCTATTATCTGCTTCAAAACTATCATTGGTTCATTGCCATACTGTCCTATTAATGAAAATAGATTCTCAAAGTATCGATCGGGCTCCTGTCTAGAGCCATTTTTAATTCTACTACTCCGGATTGGCATTGTAAACAGATTTGGAGCAAAATTTCTGAATATTAAGATTATTATCCCGATTTTCTCTACACTGATAATATTAATATAGTTTCAATATCACATTATGTGCAGATTATGAGTAAAAAAATTACTAAAACCTCTTAGTTTATCAAGAACATGCAGTTATAGAGTTGATTATGACAATTTATCCTTCTAGTAGATGTATGTGGATGAACAAAGCTGTTCTTTTCCGTAAAAAGTCCCTTTGATTTTTTTTTCTAAAATACGTACACTACTGCATTGACACGTAAATGTGGGTAATATTAACCTTTTTTGAAAAGATTTGAACGAAAATTTCAGCATTCGCCGCCTAAAAGCAATCCAATAAATTTTTGATACATATGATTAAGCTGGATGCAACTCTGGATGGCTACCCAGAACGTTGAAGAGATTCCTGGTCTCCTGCAGCTTTTTGTTCTGCGCGATCCGATGGAAGTCTCCTTCTCGCAATCCCTAAAGTCGTAGATGACTTTTCAATTTGCTGGTTTGCTTCCCGAGATTGAAGTTTTTCATGCCTCCATTGCAAAACGTTTTGAAGTTGGTGGCTTTATCCTTGGTGGTGACTTAATCTTCAATCGTCTCCGCATCTCGCAGCCAACGATGGTAGTGTCCATCTCAATATGCGCGAGTATATGGACAAAATACTGCTAATTGATGTCCCTGCGCTTCGACGCGAGCGTCCTAAGAAGCTATGCACTACGGAAGAAATCAAACTTTACCAGGGCCTCGCGGGTTCCCTCAATTTCCTCGGTCACGGTATTTTGCCGCAAGCTTGCTTTGTCGCAAGTCCTATGCAACAATCAATCGTTCGCTAGACCGTCTCTGGGCTGCTTGATGCAAACAAAGCCTTATCGGAACTGAAAACCCTTGATTGTTCCTTGACCTATCCCAGCATAACTTTCGAGTCTCTGCCTTATTATTTGGCTTCTCGGACGCTAGTCATGGCTCTACTTCGTATTGTCAAACAGGCTACGTGTCTAGGATACTCTTGCCTGGAGGGGGTGAGATTGGTCGAAGTGTTTATAATGTCCTCGACTGGCTAAGTGCGAAGCAAACACGTGTGTCCTTCTCCCCTATAGGTGCGGAAACCATTGCTGCCGCTACCTCTACGGACAGGGGATCTCTCCTCGCTAAGTGAATCAACGAATTGTATGGACCATTGTCACCTTTACCGTTTGTCCTCACAGTCGATTCGAATGGTCTGTATTCGACTATCACCACCTTGCATGAAGGTTCGGACTATCGCTTACGTCCGAAAGTATCTCGTATACGCGATTCTTTTGAAAATAGAGAGATCGCTGTTATGCAATGGGTACCGGGAAGGGACAATCTGGCAGATGCCTTGACAAAGAGGAACGTTCATACATATATCAGCGACTCAATTGGTTAATGATTTCTGGTTATTTCGACCATTCTTTGTTTCAAAGTTCAAAACGTGAAGAGTTCACGGAACACTAGTGCATGTTTATGACAAATCTATGTGTTTAATTACTGTTTCTATGTTTGTCTTTAAAAGTCTTTTGTGTCTTTCAAGACATCAGGTTTGCATGCCTCTACTCGTCACAGCAGGAATCGCACCAGTATAGAAGACACTTTGCTAGTTGTTCATCTTCCTCATGTCTATCACTTCGCGAAGTTCAGCTATTTAGGGATTAATTGCGCCGTCCCCTGCACAGTCCACTAAAGCCTCCTTACACAAGTGCAGAGGATAGTCTTTTTCGCCGTCCACTATGTGACGCAATAACCATCCACTGCTACGCAGTGGTCGACATCATTACCAGACCTTATGCGAACTAACCATTTACCCGAAGTCAACTGCGCGATCCATCCAAGTTTGTCGTTCTCGAAAGCATTCTTCTTGTCGTCCTTCAACTTCCTTGTTCCGAGTGTCTTTTCCACTTGCTGCATGACTCCAAGTGTGGAACCTGCATTATTTAGGACGACGGACCTCTTCTTCATCACGGTTTCCGCTTTTTTCATGCATTCTTCGTCGCGGATCTTCTCTATGGCATTCATCAGACCCAATGCCAAACAGGAACCCAACGCGCCGCCGCGATTCGTAATCTTCGAAGTACTTGTGACCGCAAAGTTGTATGTCTCGCTGCTAGCATTACGTGCCCCGGGACCTCAAAGAGAATCAGCAACACCCGGAGTCTCTCTCAAGTACTTGAAAATTGCATTACGGATTACATATCGGGCTTTGCGAGCGTTTTACTTTGTGAGCCTGTACCTTGGATAGCTTTGGGGTTGACCCTTCGTTTGTACAAGCGGCGTCTCGGCGATTGTTCCATAGCGCGCATATTTTCCACCGGCAATTGTGAGTGAGTTCACTTCAACTCTGAAATATGACCCTAGTCCATTTTCTATTCGCCGCCGCATAGAAGTAACCGTCGCGGAGAGTCTTGATCCTATCATTGACCCGTCCCCGCATAGGATCTTCTAGCACGTCGTGGTACTGCTCCTCGCTACCTTGGCATTATGGAGCGTAATTAACTTTGGTTGTGGCGTCACCGTCGCAAGAAAGTCGAGCCGACTCCCTCTGTCTCTCGATTGCCAGTGACACCCGCCGTTTAAAGAAGCAGCCCACGACTTTCGCGGAAGTGATACGCGGAGCGTTACAGTTCCTCGCTATGATTTGGGATAATAACTGCGTGGAGGGCGACGTCGTGAAAAATCGTTTCCGTCGTAGGTACTTGCGGTGCTTATCCGATCAGTTGATGTCGCTGAGGAAACGGTCAGAAATATACTCGAATCGGAATCCGCCGCCGGCGAAATCCCCGCCAAGAGGGGTGTATGGTAGAAATCCTACTATTTCAATATATTACTGTAATTTCTACTGTTTAATTTGGGCTCTTATTTCCAGGGACTCCGACGGGGCGGGAGATTAAAACTACGGACAGCCGGTAGTTGCACCTCACAAGGGCATCGAGGCAACTACCGGGGACCTCGTGCCCTCACCGATCTTCCGACCGCCACCGGCATTCTCTCCCTTCGCCTTTTACACTACTCTCTCTCCCTGCACTCTCCTGCCTCTCTTCTCCGTTCCTTACAGTACAACTCTCTCCCATAGCTGCGCTTCGACGGCAAGAATTGCCTTTCGCCGTACTGTCTGTCCGCGACTTCCTCCCCTGGTCAGAGGTTGGCGTCACCTGAGATTTTCACTCCATTTTCAAGGGCTGGAGTTACTTGTTATCTTTTCGCATACATGGGAAGATAACAGGGGAAGAATGACAGTTTGCACGATCTTCGTGGGCCAAAGTTAGGGATCACAAGATGGCAGCAAGGGTTGCAAACGGTCTCGTAACGTTGCGATATTTTGCTCGGAAAGGCTAGGAGCGACACGACCAACTGTTTAGTGAGAACTGCCCGCGAGTTACGGCAGACAAGTTCGGATGCTGGACAGAGCTATTTTTCACATTGAAGGCGTCAGTCGCAATATAATGCTATTCTAAACGGTTGAAAGAGTCCAGTATGCAGGCTTACATCGAAGAGCAGCTATTGTTATCCTGACTAGTTCGCAGGAAGGTAAGTAGTATACCCCCAAAATACCGGTGACAGCTCTCTGGAGAAGATGGGCGACTTGAACATGGAGCGGTTAGACTTACTGCTCGTCTCTGCGACGTGGACGCTATCGCTGTGCTGTCGCCCGGATCACCGTGAATTTTCATCAGTTATTGGCTGCGATCGCGCATATTGGTATTCTCTCCATATTATAATTGGATGAAGGGCATGGTATGGAAATGTTTTCGACCGTATCTTATGAGCGACCACCGCCTTTAGGCCAAATGGTCGGTGGGGCGACCACAGATTCAGGAGGAACCTACACTCGTTCCGTGATTTTTGTCGTGACCATTGCGGATCCCTTGCATGTTCCTAAAGACTCTGGTCTACCCCTTACTTGGTCAAACTTACTTCTAGATTCGTTTGGATATCTCTATACCGTCATATCGGCAATGGCATCGACATGCGAACAACCACCTTATGAGACTCTTGCTGGTGCAACCAGACATGGTGAAGAGATGGGCGGATCAATATGGAATATCATGCAACCAGCCGTAGGGTATCTTCCGCTGGAAGGAGACATGGATCCTCCCTGGAGCTACCCGTATTCCTATTTCAACGTTTAACATTCCTAGCAATAGCCGCATTAACTCAGACTCGTGTCAACGGCAGTCAGCCCAAGACGTTTCCCTTTCATCAATCGACATGGCGGACTTGCAGCCGGCTCCCTTTGAGTTTTCTAGGGCTGCACATTGCGCTCGCGTTATTTCAGATCGTCATCCATCGGCATTTACCCATCTTTCAAAACATTTGAGCAGTACGAGGATAGTTACAGTGGAACATCGCAAGAAGGCAGTAAGGATATCCAGAGGTCGCATTGTCGAAATGAAGTGGTCCGAGCTTCCAAGGGAATCAGGAGCTCCAGGTCTGAAATTTGAGTAGCAAACGCTAAAAGCAGTCAGGGGCGAAAAGATACTCCTCAAGTATGGGGGATCCACAGGATCTGCGGGACAGTGTCTTGTTACACTAGATGCATTTAATGTTTACTCCTTAACATGACGAACAATAAAGACTTCTGGAGCGGTACCAGCAGCTCGAACGGGTCATGGGGCATGTGCACTGGGAGCTCATCAATCACGGTTGCTAATCTTTGGAGGCTCATCACCTGAGGGCCGACGAAATGACTTGCACATATTGCACATATCCCAATAAACCAAGAGGCCCAACTCCAAGGAAAATCAAGCCTGCGTTGTTCTAAATGAAAAGTTATGATTTACGGTAGAGATTCTCGAAACGTATTATTAAGCGACTTGCATATGTTGTACGCCAATACGCTTCGATGGTCTGATAGGCCAATCCAAGTAGGGGTAAGTCCAGGTTGTTTGCGCGGATGTGATGGCTGCAATTGGACATCTAAGGCGCTGTTAGTGGGTGAGGACACTGGTTTCGTGATGTCTCGCATTGTATTCAGGTTAGAAATCTCTAGGGGTCGAAAGTCGATGCGATAACTGGCGATGGAGCGCGGTCTAGATGTAGACAGTTGCGCGGGTCTGTATGTATGCCAAACTGAATACTATTTTCCTCTGGTGCGGACATTCTGTGTGTTGTAGAGGATGTTCAAAGGTAGTGAACCATATCTGCCCGGTTCGGCGACAGCCATTCCGTGAGATTTTTCACAGCAAGTTTGAAAGATAGCTAGGTTTTGGTAGGACAACAGGCGTTATCTCTTTGATTCTGCGGTCGAAGGATTTTTTTGAAAGACAAGCGGATGAACTTTCGAAAAGTATTCTCCTTAGACTGAAGGAATAAAGGCAGGGAAAGTGAAGGTTGAAGGTAAGAATATATAAATAAAAAGGATTGGCGAACGCTCATTGAGGCAATCCAAATTGGGTATGCACCTCACCTCTCATCGCATTTATCAATCAGCTTTGGATGATATCGACTAGGACATCCAGCTTCCATCGTGAAACGGACCTAAAGGTTAACACGCACTTTCCCTGAGAGAGGGATGTCTCACACGAAGAGACCAAAGTGCGATCTTCTGCTCAACAAAGACGGGACTGACTGTAGTCAAGGGAATGAGTGCCTGCCTGTCGTGCACTGTACACTAATGTTAGTCCGTTAATGTTAACAGCGCGCTTGAATGAATCGCTCGCTGACTACGGCTGCTAGAGTAGATGATAACATATTCTTCAAGCGATGAAAGAGACAGGAATCTAGAGATCACTCTAAAGACATCTCATCACACCCGCGGGGTCCTGTTCTGGTTCGAGGATAACCGATCATCTGCCATTGCAACTCTGAGTAAACTCACGTTCTGGATTGTGCAGGGGAATCTGCTTGTTGGACGGGAGTTCAAACAACTCGAGGCTATTCGTAAGAAGGCTTTGAGGCGCCGGAAGAGTTGGAAGAGACGTGGTTCTAGGACCGGCAGAAACACACCACAAATCAAGGTTTTCTCGCCCCACCCCCTTTTTCTCTTTATTTCATTTTGGCCATCCGACACTTATAAGTCATTCGGACTTAGACTTAGAAGGTTTCGCACGTGCAACGGTGTCAAGATAGAGAAATGAGAGCACAAAACGTGGTGCAGAACGCCAGGTTCGCAGTTCGAGCGAGAGCAGAGGAAGAAGGCGATGGAGTCGTATTTCGTCAAGATCGCAGTCCGTAACAACGAGGTCTAAAATCGAAATAACGCACCAAAGACGAACCCAATGTCGCAGAAACAAGAATTGGGTACTCAGGCCAGTGAGAGAATGATAGAAGCGATATGCCGGGTTCTGAAGATGCTTCGTATCGCAAGGTGCAGTTGGAGCTGGCCGAGCACTATTCAGGACGTTAAAGAAACTGCTAGAGGATATTCAAGCCGCCGTCCGATGTTTCAACACGTAAGGACAGGATCAACTACATCCACTTCGTGTGATGCCCAAGGATCCAATCCGTGACGAGCCGTTTTATGAGGAATTGAACAAGCTACTGGCCGAAATGCAGGCTTGCATTAAGAATGCAAATTATAACGGTATGTGAGGATTATAGAACGCTTGTACTTCAATTGTTCACGGAGTCGCCTTTTTTCAATGAAGGGAGTATTCGCACTATGAACTACCTTTATTCGATCATGTTTTGCAAAGTTCTCGAGATTTCAGGATGTATCCAACGAACAATAATTCGACTCCAGTCACTGATCATTTACTTAGTGCACGTAGTATCATATGTGCGGAAATGAGGGATAGACAAGATCTGCGAATGTCTCAAGAGCTCCAGAGATCATTGTATGCCAGGGAACAGGGGCAAGAAGAGAGATAAGAAGTTGCTCCTACTGGTGGTGCTATGGACTTCGTGAAAGAGCTTGCACCAATCGATGCATTGCAGGATAACGATGAGTTTTCATTGTTGTTAAATCATCACACCACGTGATGCGAGATGTTACTGCATCACGTGGTGTCACGGCGTCTCATGGGCAGTTAGTTGACATTCCAACGGGAAAGGGACCATAGAGGATTTCCAATAATGCGTCGTGGTGTTTCGTCAGCAACATATGGTAAGTTTGCCCTATAATGACCATTACAAGCCCCAAGGAATCCTGTGTCAATGGAAGTAAAGGCTATAATAAAGAAAAAATGACAATGCTGCAGACTCAAGACTACCGGAGGGGTAACTATCCCGAGTCTTCCAGCTCATCGAGCAGTGAAGATGTACCCAGAGGCAACAACCGTATGCCTAATCCTCGTGGACCCCAAACAGTCCCCAAGTGGCAGTTCGAGCAGTTCAGGGGACCATAACAGCAATAAATCGCTCGCGAGTGCCTCATCTGATTATTCAAAGAGAGTCGACATCGACGGGTTAAGAAATAATTACACGTAAGGCGCACGCGTAAGGCGCTTACAGAAATCAGAGCGCAGGATGAATGGAGACATGAAGAAAGCCTGTGATGGCCTTGGGAGTGTATCTGGAGCCAAGGAACTCCTCGGGTATTTGAACAAGGCCGATAATCGTTGGTCTGGCCCCAGAGACCCACGCTACACCACGACGGATTTTATAAAGCGGTAAAATGACCTGCTGTTGGTGTTCGGCATGTCTAGGGTAGTCTAAATTGCTTGTCTGCAGTTCTCATTACGGGTAGATGCGCTCAAAGAGTGTACATCAACTTCTGCCGACGACGCGGACGTAGGGCGATACCGAAATGCGTCATCGTTGATTGGCCGCCTCGGTAGTGCTCTAACGACAGTGGAGATGGTGACTTCATTTAAGGCAGACTGGAATGCGATTACCATAATCGATGTTAGGGAGGATTTCGACTCTATGGAAAGGGTATTCACCCGGATTGTCAGGAAAGTACGACGCTTACAAGCAAGTCTTGGTAAGGACTACTCATCTGACGCCAGCTTGCCGAATTCTACAGACATGCAGTACAAAACGAGAGATTTTGGATGTATGTCGACGACAGTGATCCCTCACTGAGTGTTCGTGCGTTGCAGGGTAGAATCGAGAACTCAATCGAGCGTTACAGGTGGACACAAGCGAGCGGTAAGTATAAACGTACACAAGAGCATATGAGCACGGACACTCGGCGATTCGGCAAGCCTAGTTCTAAACGAGGCACCAACTTTAGGACAGTGAACCGTAAAGGTCCACGTCGAAACGGAAGAATCTTACTTATCGTGATGGGTCGGTGATGATATGTACGGGATGTGGATCCGAGAATCATTTCTATAAGGACTGCACGAGCCCGTATAAGGAAGCCTACCGCGAGAGAAGGCTGACTGAAATTGCAAAGATGAACCTCACCAGCAGCGCGACCGTTTCTTTCCTATTATCTGCAACTGCATGAATGTGAGAGCGATGCCTACGCCAACGCAAATGCCGATATGGACATAAGCTCCTATCCGGATCTTGATGATACACACAGTATCGTCACCACACTAGACGAGAGTTAGATGAAAGTATGTTTCTGGAGCTGACTTGTGACATTTACACTAACACGAAGATTTATTCGAAAATTGCAACAATCTTCGAATGCAACATGCATTCTTCGGGGCAAGCTCTTACAGACGTCCGAGGTCACGCGCCGGGAATCAGGAATAGGTCCAAAATTGGTAAGGTGTTACGCTATCCTGACACTATGTTCCAGGCATTATGGTTGATAACGGGTCTACTGGCTCATTGTGCAGTGTTGCACAGCTAGAAGCATATTGCAATTTTACTGGACACAAGGCTCCAATGAAACGTTGAAAGGGCACTTTGCATTGACAGGCAATGGTGAGTCCGCATGTATTGGTGTGGCAACATTTCGTTTCCCATACGGTGATGGTGTTTGAATTTTGATGCCCCGATTGTCGAGAATGCTGATCTACCCTTAATCCTCGTTCTCAGGTAAATGGGAAACCTTGATTCTAGAGGTGTTGACCAAGTTGGTAACACTATCACATTCCATGACGGGCCGCCGCTAGGAATCGTTCGCGATAATGGACACCCATGGATCAGATGGGACTATGGCACTGAATGTTTATTCACCAAGCAGGAGCTTACTAAGCTCCACTACCGATTTAGACATCCAGGAATCGAGCGCATGCATAACTTACTGAAGCGCGCCAAACCAGGTGGTACTGACAAAGACACCCGCAGGATGTTAGCTGACACCCATTCTAAGTGTAAGGAATGTCAGCTACTCGCTCCAAAGCCATACGTTGTCCAAGTTTCCGTCCCAAGGGACGACCTCATATTCAATAGTGAAGTCCCGGTCGACATCATGTTTATAGGTGGACGCCCAGTCCTACACGTTGTGAACAAGGCTATTCACTTTCAATCTGCAAGGTTCCTACGGAACGAATCAACAGACAACATATGGAGAACGTTTATGGAGATGTGGGTGTTGGTATATCTTGGTGCTCCTGACAACTTACGTTATGACCAGGGAACGCAATTTTTTTCCACTCCGCTACAGGGATGGCAGCCGAAGCTGGCATAACTTGTCGCCCTGTGGGTGTTGAAGCACCGAACGCGATGTCGGTGGGTGAAAGATGTCATGGTCCGGGTTCGTTACGTAAGACCTTCCAAAAGCTGAAGGAAACTTACGTGAAGCCCGATGTCAGACATAACTCGGAGCAAGGTACACGTCGGGGGCGTCCCAAGAAGTCCACGATAGAAAAGCAGTCTGTAGGCGATGAGTACTTGCTTGCTATCGCTATCAAATGTGTTAACAGTGCAGTCGGCCCTGAAGGAATTTGCCAGTGTTTATTGGTGTTTGGAGCTATGCCAAAACTACCGCTGCCAGGATCCCCCCTGCCGCCGTACCAAAGGCCGAAAGGATGAAAATGCTTGAGACTGCACGGGAAGAATACATTGCACTCGTTCCAAAAATGCGCCTTAAACAAGCTGAGAAAGCGTTTATACCGCGCAATCCCCCTTCTACGCTACGTACGGTGATAAGGTCCTGGTCTACAGGGATACGACTGGTCGCTGGGAACCACGAATATTCGTTTCACGGAATGAGCACAACATCTTAGTCAGTGAATCCAACGGGACGTACAACCGTATGGGATTCTAGGTGAGCGAGCTAGTGAAGGAATTTAATTGCCTAGGCCTGATATTTATGCATAGGGCTCAACGATGCCGATGATGATGGTCAACCCAAGCAATTCGTCAACGATGACAAAAACGCCGCACCATCGCCGACTGCAGATCCAGTTGGTCGTAATCCTTCAGTGCGCACTGATGCAGAATATGATACATTGATCGTTACTTACCCTACTGTATGCCGTCAGTCAACGATCAGCCTACAACTGCTGCACAGGTAACTTACCGGATTGGAACGGCTTTGACGACGTTTTTTTCTTGATGTGAGTTCGAGCGCGTATCTAGACATGCAGAGGATAACATACTGCGTGATTACGAATCAATTCTACTCATTATCGAGGGTGTATCGAAGATGAATCGCTAGTGACTACCATAGTGCATAGTGCCGATCCGCGCAGCGCACTGTTCGAAGACGCTATTCAACGTGAGCTGAGTGGACTTGAAGAACGAGGTTTTTCAAGGAAGCCCGACGGTCAGATTTACGGAGGAAGAACGGAAAAACTTACCTATTATCGGCTCACGCCTTGTGTTGACGATAAAAGAGGTACTCTGGACGAAGTGTACGAGGCCAGGCTAGTGGCGCAGGCTGTCAGTAGTCGCGATAAGGACAATAAATGTTACTGACGTACTCACTAGTGCAAGAATCATCTATTCGCACTTTATTTTCATTTTCAGCCTCATTGAACCGCTCCCTGTTCTTCAAGGACATAAGCCAGGCTTATGTCTACAGACTCATCACTTTTGCGGGATGTATACATTATTCCGCCGAAGCGACTTAACCTGGACAGGGACATATTATGTAAGGTGTGCATAAGCCGCTATATGGCCTTCCTGAGAGTGTTTTTTTGTGGTTTGAAACGTACTTCGTACACCACCATAAGCAGCTTGGTATGCAGAGCACTGAGATAGACCCCTGCTTCCTCTATCGGCATGACCACAGCGGTCAGCCCGACGGTATAGTATATTTAAAGGTTGACGACTCTGCTGGGATTGGTCGACTGCCTTCTTAGATGACGAGGAACGAGAGTTATCGCGGTTTGCTAATAAGGGCCGACAAATATCGTCAGCTACGAACCCAATTGAGTTCAATTTTATGCACCTTGAGCTGCATAGTTCGGATATACATGTCAACCAACGGCCTTACATACAACAGATGCCCTCGGAGCACATTGAAAGGTCTTCTCAATCGTTTAATTCTAACAGAGGGCAAATATCTTATGTGAGTACGTGCACGCGACCTCTCGTGACATGCGCTATCAACCAACTCGCTCAAGTGGTTCCGACCGAAGCTACAGAGGCTGATTTCAAGCATCTAGAACAAGTATATAAGAGACTTCGCAATTTTGATTACTCACTCTGTTACAGTGAGTTAGACCTCAACAGCTTAGAGCTTCACGTTTTGATGATGCATCTTCCGCAACAAATAGAGACCTTTCCTCCCAACTAGGGCATGCCATCATGGTGGTGGATTGTACCAAACGTTGCTCAGTCGTAAGTTGGTCTTCGACCAAATGTAAGCGAGTCACTCGGTCCGTTTTGGCAGCAGAGCTTTACGCCGTTGGAAATGCATATGATGCTGTTTTGCCATAAGGCATAACTTGGCGTCTATATTACGGCAGCAAATCCCTATTCATTTGTTTACGGATTCCCCGACACTGTTCGATAGCATCGTTACTTTGTGTGACATGACCGAAAAACGACTGTTAATAGACATCGCTGGCCTTCTAGAGGCGTTTCGCTCTGTTGATTTGGAGAATATCGCATGGATCCGTTCCGGTTCTAATCTTGCGGATGCCCTTACGAAGGATGTTGCGACAGGGTCTCGGCACGATGTACTGCGGACGCATCGCATTGATACTAAGATTGAACAATGGATCGCCGACGATCACTTGTAGGCGAGTTACGGCCTTCTGTCGGTGTCAGAGTATAAGTTGCCGGTCACTCGCGTTGGGGCAAGTGTCGCGCACTGTACACTAATGTTAGTCCTTTAATGTTAGCAGCGCGCTTGAATGAATCGCTCGCTGACTACGGCTGCTAGAGTAGATGGTTACAGTATATTCTTCAAGCGATGAAAGAGAGAGGAATCTCGAGATCACTCTATAAGACATCTCTCATCACACCCGCGGGGTCCTGTTCTGGTTCGAGGATAACCGATCATCTGCCATTGCAACTCTGAGTAAACTTACGTTCTGGATTGTGTAGGGGAATCTGCTTGTTGGACGGGAGGTCAAACAACTCGAGGCTATTCAGGAGAAAGCTTTGAGGAGCCCGGAAGAGTTGGAAGAGACGTGGTTCTAGGACCGGGCAGAAAATCACCACAAATCAAGGGTTTTCTCACCCCAACCCTTTTTTTGTCTTTATTTCATTTTGGCCATCCGACACTGCCCTTTTGTCCCGCAACTTTGCGTGTCGAAGCCACAGATCTCGAGACGCGCTCATTTTGAAAATGTGACCATGCGGTAGAACGGGGACGCCCCTTGTGCTTCGAACTTTAAAATACAGTGGCGTGGTCCCAGTCGTAATGCAAACGGCTTTAACTAGTTCTCATTGGTCACATATGTAGTACAACCGGAATCAGCTCATCTTGCTTTGCGATTCTTATTGGCTGTGGTTTATGTCCGTTCCGGCCATATAAAATGTGCCAGACCTTTCTCCAAGTATTTCTTCCCGGTCTTCTCTGTACCTCAGCCTCTGCACTAAAGGTCGACATAACACCCCGGCATACTCAATCACCCCTCCTCTCTCCTCCCTTCATCAAGATCTTTTCATAAACTATCCATTTTAAAACGACAACCCCCAACATCTCGTTGCAATCCAGCCTAGGAAATCTTCTTCTCCCGCAATTTCCAATGTAAACTTGCAGACGTTACTAACCGGGCTACTCCGTGACGTACTTCTTTACACAGACATTTTCAATCTACAAGCGGTTTGTCACATAAGTACAGCCCTGCACTAAGCCCCTGATGATGGGGCTTTATGACGTGCACAAGTTAGGGGAAGGTTTCGAGTGTCCCCGAGCGTGCCACTATCCCTTCGTCTCTTGGCGGCTGACAGCGTATCTTTACGTGACCTTTATGCTCAGTGGCACTCCTCATTATGCATGCCGTCAAGCCGATTATCCAGAAATAGTCATACTGCCTTTTCACGTGGTCGGTTGATCGATCGTGGCGGACTGGTC
The DNA here is from genome assembly GCA_002205965.3 of Kappaphycus alvarezii. NCBI lineage: Eukaryota > Rhodophyta > Florideophyceae > Gigartinales > Solieriaceae > Kappaphycus > Kappaphycus alvarezii. The sequence continues at coordinate 903,046 of NADL03000007.1, forward strand.
TGGGTAAAAGTCGTATCTACCGATGATTTTCGTCTTGTGGTTTGTAATTTGAGATTGCCAGTCATTGTACAGAACGTTACAGGTGGACAGTCCATGAATTATCAGCTCGCCACGGCAAGCTTCAATCTCACTGACGATACTATTGTTCCACTTGATGGACGTTCGGTTTGTCACCAGCAATTGCATGAATTTCCACAACATGCTTCACATACTATTCTTCGAGTGAGAAGAACGAGAACTGTTATATATCGTGCAAGGGGAACTGGCAGATGATCTAAGGCTTCCTTTCAACCGACGAGCTTCTGAGACCATTTCAACGACACCAAGCTTGTATTCTGAAACAGTAGCAGAATGTTTGACTGTAAGGGAATGAGATGGCGGTGAGGAAATTCTAGACAGATTTTTAGGGGTCAAGTCAAAGAAACCCGGCCGCGTGCTTGAGAAAGATGACTTTTCTGTTCTTACCATTGATGTCAACTTGCCTACTGCTTTTCGAAGTGGACGCTCTGGAACGCTTAAGGAATACCAAGCCCTATGAGTAGCACCCTAACGGGAATGTGTGGGCTTTTTGGTCAGATGGATGGACGGTTGTACCTGGGAGATATGGTAGGGTTTTTGTTGGCTTCGTTATTATTCTTAATCGATAGTTCTTGACACGACATGATCAGAACTCCTGGCCATTTCGTTGTAAGCCACTCTCCATGACATCTTTCATTCAGGTCTCAATCATTGATATGACGGAAATATACAGTCCAATGAGAGTTCAGCAGTGTTCCAAATAAAAATTGGAATTTTCGCAAATATTAAAGGAGGACACCCGAGATTACTCCTTACGTCATCCTATTATAGTCCACGCAAGTGGAAATTTCGCTGCAGTACAGCTAACTTCCTATTTGCCTCCTCAGGTCCTCCTTTGCCCCTCCAGATGGTCCTACAGTGCTCCATTTGCAGCGAAAATGTTCGCAAGGGTACTTTAAGTTTACCAGTTTTCCTCTTCCTTCCGCGAACACGCCCAGATATGCTGGATGAGATCGTGCTTGAGAGAGAAGTGATCAACTGCACTGGTGATTCTAGAACAACGAGACGCAACGATCGAGGACCATGCCTGGCGCGCGAAAGCGTCACCCAGTAGCTCGTGAGTACTTTTGAAAGACTCCCAGTTAAAGCTCTGACCGTTATTGAACACGGAGATCGCCTCGTCAAAGTGCACCAGACCGCTCATCTCGCTGTCTTATGTGTCCTTCGGGCCTCAACTACCATATTGTGTGGCGTTATGGACGCTATTATAACATAACCAAGTCCGTGCCATTCCTTATCCTGCACGGGCGCTGTAGAATGTTGAAACGAGCCACGAGAACTCAAAAACCGAGCTCTATATCCTTTCTGAAGGCTTCTTGAGTCTTAGAGAAGGCACGTTTCTCTACGCTGCATGGATCCTTGTTTGTTTTGCAAAGATGGCCCAGTTAGGGTAGATGCCGTCTGCTAGGTAGTATAACATAGTACGCGGTGTACCATTTAACGTATACGGTAGGTAAGGAGGTAACTCTCCCTCTCTCATCTTCTTCATGGTTGCGGACGTGTCCATGACATTACGTTCGTTACAAGATCCAAGGCTGCCGAAATGTGCCTGCAATATCCAGAGTTCGGCATCACAAATCGCCTCGGGCACTACTTTTGGTTTCTTCTCTTTCCTCTTGTGCTGCCCAGCCAAGCGACCGGACAATTCTGCCATTCCTAGTGTTGGCAGTCTACACTACCAATGCAACCCGGAAATCCACGTGCAGCGTTTATCTTCATGATGGGCCTCAGATCCTGCTTCGTCGGCGTTCCCGCAAATACTCATCGCCAAACTCCTCGACAATAAAACGGCAGAGAGCTTTTACAGACAGTAGTAAAGAATCTTCTGACGTCTCTAGCTACTCGTCCAAGGCGTCTGCGGCGACTCACTACCCTAGCATACGCAATGCCGCTACTATGCGCTGCAACGGGTGATTGCCTTGCTTTCCCAAACCGTATTCCCTCCGGACGAATATTCCTTGCCCCTGCAGGTTCTTGAAGACGCGTTTGAAGACCTTTCGGGGCATCCTTAACCGGCGTTCAAACGTTTCTTTCTTCGTCGGCGCAGTGCCAGAGTAGTCGCCTAACAGGCGATCCAACGCAGCGTTGAAGTCGCGGGCGACTTTGGGGCTTTTTCCGGGTTGAGACCCAGCGCGGTGGGAGAACGAAGTGGCTCGAGCCCTGGCAGGATGCCAGTAGCGGCAAAGTAAGACTCCGCCATGGCGCGCTCTACTGCTTTCCATGGCCGGAAGCGGTAGGGCTGATATAATCGAGATGATAAAAACGGGTTTTCATGTCTATCTATCCGATAGATCGCCCAATCAGGGAGCTCGAAAAGGCGAATAGAATCTACTTTTCCATGTGCGCTAGAGAATCTCTAAGAAGAGTATCTACCAACGCTAATGTACATGTGACATTAATGTGGGACCATATAAAGTTTAACACAGGGTGACTTATGGCATACGACATGCAGACAGAACTATTAACTGCCGCTTATTAAAAGATTCTGGCTCACTTCTATTACATTTTTTCAACCCCTGCAGTCTCTGACAGACCCTACCCAGCATCTTTTACTCTCATCAATGCCGAAAGTAACATAGTTGAGCTCGGAAGAGCAAGCCACAGTGGCAGCTTTGAAAAAGCTAAATTATCCATTTCAGCAATTGCACGGCAGCTCGCACGATCACAATCAGTTGTAAGAGCATATTTAAAGAGTCCTACAACCTATAGGACCCTCAATTTTCGAGCAAATCGAAAAAATGACTTTGAGGGATCATAATAGGCTGCTGAGGGCAGCTTCCGACTCAAGCAAAAGCTCAAGAACTCTGCGTAACAAACTCCATCTTCCAATTTCGCCAAACCGCACAAGAGCGTACTTCAATGGTTCAGTTGTTCCCCGCTACAAGAAAATAAACGCTAGCCTCTCTGATGCAAAGGCACCGAGATGATCGTACAAAATTTGCAAGGGTCCTTTCGCAGAAGGATGACAAGTGGTGGGGAAAAGTGGTCTGAAGTGACGAGAAGAGGTTTAATTGTGACGGACCCGATGGCCTACAGGACTACTGACCGACTTAAGGCGTGCAGAATTCTTCTGTTGGGCAGGCAACATGGAGGAAATGGTATCATGGTGTGGGCAGCTTTTTGTGGGCATGGAAACACAAATTTAGTGAGAGTCAAAGTAATATTGAATAGTGGGGAGTACGTGAAGATTGTAAAGAAATAATTGCTTGGCTGGGCCGATGGAAACTGCCGGCGGGCTGGTTTTTTCAACAAGACAACGCACCTGCACACGCATCAAAGTCGCAGAGAAGTGGTTCAAAGATGAAGGGATTTGTGTACTGGAGTGGCCTGCTGGTTCTCCGGATTTGAATCCGGTTGACAACCTTTGGGATATACTGGCTAGGGCCGCTATGTCAATTCAAGGCAATTTTCTACGATTTCAGAGCTCATGGATTGCATCACTGGTTGTTGGAACAACATTGACCACAGCATTGTCCAATCTGGTAAAATCAATGCACAATCGCTGAATTTAAGTCATTGCGCGGCACGGTGGTATTACATACTATTAGTTGTACTCACAGCTCTATATTTACCCAATAAAGTGTGGGGTGTCGTATGGCATAATTCACTCCCTATTAAAGGAAGCTATTAACATGTCCTCGCCAAGTCACTCAAACCCGTCAGTTGTATACTTTTTTGTTTTAAGACCGTACAAATCGATTGCCATCATCAGTTTTAAACGAAATTCAGAAGGTAACTTAACTGAAAATTTAGGGGTGTCGTATGGCATCAGTCAGGAGTGTATACCATAACAGGTATAGAGCTATAAGTCAATGGCAGCACGAGAAGCGCGAGCTGTTGCAAACGCAGCAGGAAAGCGGAAGAAGAGAGACTTAGCTACGAAAGTGGCAGCGATTCCAGGCGAGGCAATGCCGGGACGATCAAGGCTAGGATGGGATTTTGTACCACTAGCCTTCGACTCGTTAGAAACACCCTCTTTAGAAACATCCAAGGTTATAGAGACATACGCGCAGCAGTAGCGTCTCGTAGCGGATGCTCGACTGGGGGAGTGAAGACTCGCCTGTATCAGAAGCTTAGCTACTCAATCTGGTCAACATGTGCAGCATCCGTAATTTGTCGTGCACCGCAACACGCAGAGCCTAGTCACCCAATTCCCAACTTAATATTAAGTACTTTGCAACGTTGCACATTTGGACTGTACACCAATGATAAAAGACGAAACCATAACAGGGATAAAATAGGAAAAGGTGTACGGACACTAGCTAGTGTAGGATACTGCACAGTAACAATATTTTACTACGGTACTTAGTCAACCCCTAATACCGAACCGCCCTGTTTGCCTGCCAGCTTGCACACTACTGTACTGTACTGTACTGTACAGCACATATGTACTTTTAGCCCTGTTGGTCTAATGAAGTTGTACACGTACTTCGGCTTTCCCGGGATGCAAGAGGTACTGCTCCATCGTATCCGCGTAGTGTGCCTAGTGTTTTGTGAACGCTCGAATTCTGATTCTCTTGATTATCTGCAGGCACTTGTAGACAAATTTGTCGATGTCATGATCATCAAATGCCTTCATTACATCATCTGATCAATTTGCGCTTTTCGGAAATTTACTCAATTCGCTTGAACTGATTTGAGGATACCGTCGGAGAGAAATGCCTCTACAAAAGGCTCGCTCTCCTTTCTACCTGAACTGGGCAGCTGATAATACGTACCTCCTTGCCCTGACCCTAGTAAAACAAACTTCTTCAATTGCGCTGAAATTCAAAGCTCGCCTCAGCCGCAGCCTAAAGCTCGCATCAGGTCCCAAGAAACTTTCCAAGGTGTGATCCTCCAAGGTCTGCAGATAATCCTAGGTCTGACGAATTTGTTGATGATAACTGTCGAGCCCCGTCTTTTGCAATCCATATTATTGCATGGGTACAGGTTAGTGCTGTTTCAGCCCTTTGAGCCTATTTTTATGAAAAAAAAATTTACACGTATATGAATGAATAGATATAATTACCCCCTAGTTGAGGAGGACGTTATTAAAACTCCAAGGCTCGCGAGCGCACACGCATACTTTGTTCTTAACACAGTTTGCGGTTTCTCACTGAAGTTGTTTCCCTCCAATAACATATAGAGAGAATCCTATTAAGGCAAGTAAAAGACCTCTCACGTGAGTTCTCGTCAAAACTTCCCTCGTCAGCAAAACCGAAAGAAGAATTCCCGAAAATCGCTTAAATGTGTTACCAATTGCGTGGGTCAGAGGGTCCAGTCTTTTCAAAAGCGCCATGCTGGCAAACTGATACATATTGAATAGGACAGCATTTCTAAGTAAAAAGGGAATCGATGCAGTCGGAATTCCCTGTAGAAAAACTGCAACAAAATAAAGAAGCCCATGAATGGTAGAGAAAGCATTTGCAACGTGAAAAAGGATTCTGCTGAGCTTGGGCTTGTAGTCTCGTTCTTTTGTTGGAGCTTGACGTACACATTTCTAGCAGGATATGCGAGATTGGCAACTATAATCGGCGAAGTTGATAAAGCCTTGTTACCCGTCCATGAGAACAATAATACACCAACAACAAGATGCAGAACTCCTAGGATGAGCAAGAAGAGGTAGTTTGTTTAAGTATTATTTGCTTAAGGACGACAACAGAGAGTGGCTCTGAGAGCTTCCAAACGAGAGTGGACGTTGAACCTAGAAGTTTGTAGGAGGCATTTGTCAGTAACGTTCCAATAAAATTGCAAAACGCCGCGATCAAAAGTGGTCTTGATACTGAATCGTGGGTCCCTGGCTACTTTTGACTTGCCGAATCTGGTAGCTGTTTGCTGTCTGTTCTCTTTTGCACATATTTGATTTGGAGATATGAAATACCGGCGCCCATTAGCAACTGTGTGATTCCAAGGTCCACGAATAGGTAAGGGAAGCGAAATCTTGTGAAGAGTAACTGCGCGTCAACCGCGTAGAGGCTATTTGCACCCCACCACACGAAAATAAGCAGAAACAGGCTTAAGTATGAACTGATCGTTCCCCCCATTGCAAAACTGATCGAACTTCTTTTGTTTCTCTCCGTCGGCAAACTCGTTTGCGGCAACCGTTCAATAAATGCCAACTTGTCGAACCAGAATCGTCTACAAGTTGCACGCTCACGTCTCGCCTCTCCTATTACTCCATTTGACAAAAAGTCATACCTTTTTTGAATTAAGCAAAAATGGCACATAGCTGAGGAAGTCATGGTTGGTGTGAAGGCCAAAAGTATCTGACCTATCTACCGGTTCAACTGACGGGAATTGCTTCGCCTTTACTCCTGATATTACCGAAAAGAAACCCTCCACAAACTTTCTCACCCCCTCTCCCGCTCCCTTTTATAATTGGTTTTATTTAGGGGGCTTTTCAGTAGAATCAGGACAAAGTTAAAAAATACAGGTAACATTGAGTTTATTCCTGGTCTACTGCGGGCCATTGAGCGACACAGAGCTGATTTTCAAACGGCATTTCCAATAGGCCCAACTTTACGGGCCGGATATCTTTTCCGACGTCATTCGGACCGGACCGCCGGTCTATTAGCTCTCAATCTTGGAGAGACAAACGTAGACACAGGTGGAAGTAATTCATTTAGAATATGAAGTTCTGTGTATTGTCAATACTACTAAATTCTTTAAAAAATGTTTACCCAGGTTCCGTCAACATCTTGTAGAACTCCAAGGAGGCAACAAATGTAGTTTTTTAGTCCACCATGAAGGCCGTATACTGCGAGCCTAACTCATGTTCGAGTACGGGCCTGGCATCCAAAGTCTGAGTCTATGGAGTAGGAGTGGGATGGGCCACCTTGTAATTTGGTTTAAGTCTGATTTACAGCGAAGGAAATATAGTTCAAACAATTGGTGTTTCTGTGTAATATCACAGCTACCCAATTTCAACAATCATGTAGCGGGCAACACCTAATAACTTGATGTCTGCAGTTTGGCATGGACTACTTTATCATCGCTAACAAATTTAAAGCCAATGGATTGAGCGAAACTATGTAAAATATTCCACGTTCCGCACCAAATCCATCAGCCGTTTAGCTGCTATTGAGTGTAGGCTAAAAGTATAAACCGTGATTGAGAAGATTCGAGGCACAGCGAAGGTGAGGGAAGACCGAATTCGACAGTTATCTTGTATTGGATCTCAAATTATTGCCTCGCTGTCTGTTAATATCAACCTTAATTGGCTTTGGTACTCATTGCATCGCCTCGTGACGTCTCTTGGGAGACTTGACTCTTACTGCGCAACGCAATATGAAGAAACCGTCCCGCGTTTTAGGGTTTTCTGAACAGATCAAGCAGTTGAAATATCTGTGGAATTCTAGACGGCACAAAGTGATGCAGAAGTACAGGCGATACGTAATAAGTGTACTCTTTGCTTTCGTTGCAATCTCTATTATTGGTTCATTCCTTCAGAGTTCAGAGCCGACTCTTCATTTTCCTCGATGGACAGTATAAAGGGGTTTCGAATTATGAGAAACCGATTCATACGAGGGTATCCTGAAATTATTGCGGTGGAGGAACTCAGGAGACCTGGTATGGTCTTTTGGGCAACTCGAATGTTAAATAGTTCGACGGCAAAAATATGCATGGAAAATGAACGAGTGTGTAAATCTATGGCAGAGAAGCACAAAGGCCGGAGTATAGTTTACAGGCCTACAGCAAACCTCCTTGCAGAACACGGGACATTTCCCGCTCGTATAGACACGATGACTCACACCCTTGTCTTCCTGCGGAGGACCAAATTGCCTATATTGTACGTCGGAATAGGGACACAGGGGCAGTTTGTTCGGGAGGAAACTCGGAGGGACATGGACTTGACTGGATCGATTGAAATGACGGCGAATGATTACAATTTATCGAAGCAAGGGCTTCATCTTTTGAATTACATACAGGACTCGGGGATGCCTGTTTAATGCGCGGGGAGTTTTCTGTGAATGTCACAAAATTAAATGGGTTATCGAATGGAATCAACTCAGGTTGTCCAAGCTTAATGATTAATCGACGCTGGATATGGGATCTTTGCTTGCGGCGAAGTATAACGGGTTGAGTAAGAAGCTTAAGGACAGGACGGCTAAGATCGGGATTAATATCAAACCATTTCTGCCACTCTTATCACTTTACATATTCATATTTGAATACTTTCCCAACAGCGTTTTCTTCATCCAGGAATCGAATGACGCACGGGTACTAAAGGAGCAGGGAATCCCATTTGAGCGAGTGAGAGCATTCGGCTCCGTAGAGAAATGGCATGAAGAGGTTTGCAAGATGGACTTATCGCTGGGTCTCGCATTCATGGGAATATGGTAGCGTTAGGATGCGAAACCCCGTGCCGGTGTATGTTATTGCTCCAGACTACCGGGTACTAGAACTTGCAGAGAGTATGAAACTGCCTCATACGACGATTTACGATCGGAGGCTATTCGATGGGATTGCGGGTATTACGAATATGCTGTCGAATATTGTGTTTGACGGGAAGAAATTTGATGAGTCGCGATGCCAAAAGGCAAAAATCTACAGTAGGGTTTTCAAGGAGCAAGGGATAGCGTTATCGAATCATGTGGAAGAATTGGCAAACTCTTGCTGAGAGTACGAAATGCACGGTACGCACGAATGTATGTCTGGCAGTTGAGTAAGTTTACGCAGAGGGTGGGTTTGATCACGGGCGGATATCATCCGGAGTACGCATTAACTGCTTTGACAGGTTTAGGCAGCCCGGTAGATTTATTTGACATGATGTAAAGACAAGAAAAGGCTTTATCTCAGATGTACCGTACATAGTAGGAAAGTGCAACACTGAGATGTCCATTCAACAAAAAGGAAAGAAGCTCAATGTATTCAGTATCTACTGGGGACTGCGCACGGTCTAAATACGGCTACGACCTAACCGGATGTACCTCGTCGTCCATGCGCATCAGGGCTCGTGAGAGGATAGCTTGAGCAATGGATGATCAAAGGGTGCAACTCAGTCGCTGGTAGATACGGCGGCGGATAACACCGGGTGTCGAGTGACACTAGGACGCGATCCGCTGAACTAGCTCCTCAATGAATGCTATTGTACCGGGTGGAGGGGCCCCAGGGAATCAAACGCCAGGGGTCGAAACGTGAAGTTGAGAGTGTTTTGGCGCAGCAGATGGTGAGATGAGGGAGCGGGTGGCGTCAGGCAGATTGCGTTCCAGAGTTGTGACCTTCGCGGGCCGCCACGTCAGCAGCGCCACCGGCAACCTGGGTCGCTTGGTGCGAACTGCGGCCTTGAACGGCGAGACGGACCGTGATGTAACATGCAATGGGGCGCAACGCCGTGCCTTCCGGGGTTGAGGGGGTGTGCACCAGGATATCGGCGGGCTGGAGCTCAGTGGCCGGGACGAGGAGCGGAACCTCGTGCCGAGTATCCAGACCCGCGTCGCGGGTAACGTGTGTCGGGAACGCATAACAGAGCGAGTCATGGCGGTGACGACGGCCGAAACCGCAGCAGAAGTCGGCGGCGTGGTCCCCGAGGGTGTCCAAGGGCGGTAACAGTGGTGGCAGTTGAGAGGCATAGAGTCATTGTACACGGGCAGTCCGAGGTGATGGCGGAGCATGGTCTGCAAGTGTGTTGTGTGCACCTTTTGTTGCTGCCGTAGGGTTGGCTAGGCCACGAATGCGATCTCGGATGTCAGGGTCGCTGTGATCGGCCGGGTTGGGGGCGGTCGCCCAGGCATCGTCGTGCCAATGAACTCTTACCGCGCCTCTTGCTGCACCCGTTTGAGAAGGGTTAGATTCTTGGTGGGTGAAGCAGCTAGAGTGGGAGGGTCAAGGGTCGAAAGGTCGACAAGCCCACGGAGATACAGGGCGAAACGGCGGAGCGAAGCCCCAGCCTGGCGCAGGAGGAAGGATCGGTCGCCGCGGAAACGGGCAGAATGCACAGGCATGCGGCGTGGCGTACCGGAAGTCCGCTGCCGTGCGGGCGCCGCATCAACGATGCTGGCGGCGGCTGCGCCATGGAGGAACGAGGCGATGCTTTCGAAGCCTTGGCCGCCGAGGTGCAAAGGGAGCCAGACTTGGTTCCAGGCTCGGTCCGTGATGCGATGCCGTGTAACTTTTCGTGCGATGACCGTTGTAGATCATTAAACTCTGCGGCAGCAGACTCAGCCAAGCGCGGATCAGAGAGCTTGAATGCATGTGTAGGAGGCATGCGGAGGCACAAATCCGGTGAATGTGGAACCGGGCCGGGCGTCGCGGACCAGCAGGAGGCGGTCGAGAGTGCGGTGGCAGTGTGCGATCTTGGACCGTAGAAAACTCCCCGTGAACGCCCTTTTGCCGATGGGGGCCCCGAGTAGCGGAAAGCCATCCCGCGAGCATTCGGCGAGAGGGAACTCCGCTAAGAAGGCTGCTTGATCCGGAGATATGACGTGAAGCCAAAAGATCCGTGTCTTCTGTGGATTGACTTGGAAGCCAGTCGTGGGGCCTTCTCGGGCGAGGAGCCGGAGCGCCTGACGGATATCGCCGAGGGCCCGACGAGGGTGCCGTCATCCGCTTACCATTGGCAGAGAGCGATGCTGGGGATCTCAGCCTCGACAAATGAGGGATGGATCGTTAGCGAGAACAACAACATGCTGTCCGGGTTATCCTGCTCGGTGCCCTGGGCAGTTGGTATGACGGTGCGCTCCCGGTTCGGAATGAGCAAAGTTTGATCACAACAAAAAACTAAGTTTGAACATTGTGACTTCACCCTGTATCTACGTAACTTACGTTGTGGACACAACTTGCTACGATCATTGGATAAGTCGGCCAGATGGCGTAGCTCGGCTTTTGGTGCACCTGAGCTACGCCATCTGACATCAACGTGGAGTCTTCACTCCACGTTGAGCATCCGCTGCGAGGCGCGACGGCTGCCGCGTATTTTCTCAGTAGCCATGGACGTCGTTTCAGAAGGGGATCCTAGCAAGTCGAAAGTGGGCGGCACAAAAATTCCATCCAAGACTGCCACTTTCGTGACCATGTCCCTCCTCTTCCTTTTTTCTGCTGCATTAGCAACGGCTCGCGCTTCTCTTGCTCCCATGACAGTTAGCTCTTCTGGAATGGCGACGATACGATGGCGTCGTACGCCACTAGGAGAAGGGCTGGGTGTTCAATGCATCAGACCACGGGTGCACCAGAGTGTCCGCTGGTCGCGCGTTCAGTCTAGGAAGTAGGTACTTCACCTCGAATTGAATGCCGACCCCTGCTGCCTTGAGCAGCTCTCGGCCAAATACCGTCACCACTGCTGGGTGCTGGTTGGTGAATCCAAGACCTTTGTTACGTAGGTGTGGCGCATCGTCTCCCATAAGATCCATGGGCATGTGGCATTCCGCTCACCGCAGCGGTGCAATGCTAACAAACACAGGAACTCTCTGGTGGCGACGTAGAATCACTGTCCACATCTTGCTGCACGCTCGGTTGACCACGGGCAGATGCACAGTGAGGAAAGCTGCTCCAGGCGTCTGCAAGTGCGCTCGACGGCGGAGTCCTTGCCAATTTAAATGCCGGGTGCTCTCCGGAGGTCGGAGACATCACCCATTCATCATCTTCAATGGGGAATTTGCTGCCGACTCGCGCTAGGCTCGATAGAGAATGTCGCATGAATAATCGGGCTTGGGAGCACTATCCGCTGTCAGTGTTTCCGGAAGACCGCCACATCCGTTAGCGGAGGACGGATGCGGCCGTAGAACAAACTCCCGGAAGTTTCCATGCGCTTCCGTGGATCTATGCGCACTGTCTTCGGACGCACCAGACTCGCCCGGGCTTCGCAGTCGCTCCGTTTACGCTGCGAAATTCAGCGTTTGCCCCTGATATGAAACCGCGACCGCCGCATCGCAGGAGGTAGGGACATTCTACCTCTGACTGTCGAACTGCACCGGTCATCGGCACGTCATTGGAGCGCGAGTAAAATTCCAACTACTCGTCAAATCTCAGTGCTAAGGCAATAGTCACACCCGGCGGGTTAAGCTTCACTGCACGTCGAAGCTTACATTGCAATCGTCTCCGCTACCGTCGATCATAGACAAAGAGTGCTTGCAGACGCTGATTTGCTTGTTGAGAAAATCCTCCATGAGTTGGGGCAACACAATCAGAGTCCCAAGGAGGTCACTGCCCTCGGTGAAGAAGCTCTCGCTTGAAAAACGGTGCAGTAGTGGCGATGTCCTGTTGACAAACTGGCGCGGCCAGAATAGACGAGTTTTCGCCGGGTGCAAATACAAGCAACGGTCAGGTCCTCTGGATCTAAGGATCACGGCTGCCCTTTCGAGCAAAGCATGAGTGCCTGTAACGGTGCAGTCGTCCGCATAGCACCTGTGAAGACCGAGCTGTGCCGCTCACATCAGCATGCTTGCCGGTCCCCTTGTTGCAGACCTTCTTGGCTAGGGATGTCATGTGCAGACGCCACAGGCAATATAAGCAACGGCTCGTTGCGAGCGTTCATGATGTTCAGAAAACTATATAGTGACGGTACTTTGGTAGACGGCAAGTGTATCAAACGTTGTTTCGAGAACCAGTCGAACGCGTTATGTGGATCCACGGACATACTCTTCCTCGTTACCTTGGTGCCTGACTTTGTGCTCAATGGAATCCAATCCGCAGGACACGCCATTGGCCATTTGCAGGGGTGCAAGGTGCTCCCTCGTGTCTTGCAGTGCCTGTGGCAGAACCTTGGGTACCAGCGCGACAAGACCGTTCCAATTGCAACGTGGCGAATCTTGGCTAGCCGAGTTTGAATGCGCAGCAGCGTCGCAAAGGAGATCGGAGAGATTGTGTCATTTGGGGGTTCCCATAGGGTATTCTTGCTACAACCGCATTTAGCACCAAGATGTCTGTCACACTTGCTTCGGGACTCCCGTTGTGTTGGCCAGCATACGAAGAAGCCGCGGGGACATTCCGTCCAGGCCCGGCATCGAGTTTGGGTTCAGGCGTCGGACCGCACTTAGAGCCGTCTCCGCCGTGATGTCCATCGGGAGCGGAAGGTCTCGATTCAATGGCTGTCACGGAGACTGCGGTGCTGGAGGCATCTCTCGCAGACGTTCTATAATATGCGTGTCGCGCACGTCGGAGATGCGCACTCCATGTAAGGCACACATCGCACACCCGTATTGCGCATCTGCAGCTGAGTGTGCTGCTTGGCGAACCTTGGGGTCATACTTAGTGTCGGTCTGCTGGAGGCGACGCTGGACGATTCGCTGTTCTCTGGTCTGGAGGGCTTGAAGGCTCCTGTTTAACGTTCACTCCATTCGCCTGCATTGGTGCGACGGATGCATTCGCGGAGTCGTTGGCTTTGCCTTGTCTGAGACTGCCATCTGGCATTCTCACATGAAACGCCGCAAGATGCAGTGCGATGAAGTTGTATCCACAGGAAGGCAGTGTGGACTGCATAGCATTCCGTGCAATTGCAGCGATGCGGAAGAACTGTGTGAGCAAATTGGCATGACTGTGCATGCAATTCCCGGGTATGCGGTCGAGGATTTCTAAAGGCATCAGTGGGCTGTGCAGTGCATCGCAGACCGACGGAAGAGGCGCAGTTGGCGTGGACTATCGTCGCTTTGGGAGAAGGTCATCATGGGCATTGGTCGGGCAGGAGAGAAAGGAGAGAATAAATGGCGAGATACTTGCTTCGCCGTTGTGCAGTTGGGGAGCGGGGTCGAGTTGTGCCTTCCCCTCCCTCATCTCCTTCATGCGCTACAACGGGGCATGGGTGTGGTTCGTGGGTCGCTCGGTCTTCGCCATCATCATGGAGGAAGCCCCAGAGACATCGGGCTCGGTTTGTTTCAGCCGATGGGAGGCGCCTGTGTCGTTTGCTTTTGTAACACGATGGCTGGCAGCGAAGGTTTGCAGTTTGCGGAGGAGTGGGTGCTGTGCTTGTCGCTTGTGGCATGGCATCCGGGTTCTTCTCGAACTGTAGCGGGTGACGGTATCTCCATACATCATCCGGGGTGTCTGTGACTGTATTGGGGTGAGCCGCTATCATTTGACCCTTTGCTGCCATGAAGGCATTTCCTTGTGGTAGCATGGCGTTTGCTGCGTCGTGAGGCGGGTGACTGCGTCTAGAGAGCCTACCGACGATTATTGCGGATGAGGTCACATGGGGTAATCGCATTGTGCAGTACTGAACATGACTTTTCTGTAAATAGCACAAGCACTTACAGTACTTTACTGTACATTACAGTAGTTAACACTTGGACATGGATCAATAATATGCTCTACAGAAACAAGCGCTTTGTCGCATACGTTCGAACTGCTCTGCCGAAACACTTTTCATCACCGTTCACCATGGCAACGTCCTCCGGCCCTCCACTACCTCAATCTCCGCCTCCAACATGCCTCGACTCGCACACCCCACCCCTTGCCTCGTTCCCCGACCCCCACTTCCAGCTGCCCCACACCCCTCCGCACTCTCCCGCCTCACCAGCTCCCGAACCCCAACGCCTCCCGACGACCCGCTTATGACCCTCATGCCGACTGATGACGAAGCCTGGGTTCAATCGCATCTTCTCCCTCACGTATCTGCACCTGACAGTACTGACTCTATCTCGTGTCCTGCATGTTTCACCTTGCTTAGTCATCAGGTGCAACCGCATGTGCGCTATGAGGGCAGTTTAGAGCCGTTTTCGTCACCAATTGTAAGGTGGTTCAGGAGGAACGTTTGCGCATCGTAGTGGGTGACGGCGTGGGGGGGAAGAGGAATATCCTGGGTTGTAGAACAGAGGAGGAGGCATTTCGGCCGGTGGCATGTGCAGTGTGTGGCACTGAAGTCGGTGTGTTGGATGCCGAAGGCGTTTACCACTTTTGTAATGTTATGTATTGATAACGCCGGCCGATTGAGGCGCTTTGTGTATGTGATAAGATGAAGGTACTCTGGGAGGGTGGCCGCCACGCACAGGATGGATGAGACCATGAAGCTGAGACTGCAGTAAGCAATGGTTTTGCGTGGCAACTCATATCACCCACGCAGGAGAAATGCATTTGTCAAAAGGGACAGATTGACAAATGTGCAACTCAAATCCGCCTGTAATTACAGTGTCCACGCCACTTGGATCACCCACTTCCTGAACACCCACCCATCCGTCCCCCAGCAGAAACGCAACAACGGCACCTTTTCTTGCAGCTAACCCTCATCATGCTCCCTACCCCCATCCGCAGCCTCCTCGCCGCCGCCTTTGGCCTCACAGGTGCCCATTTCTGGACCAAGTTCATTTCCCACTTATCGGAATCCAACCGACTTTCACCCCGCGTCGCCCGCAAACTAGCCCACATTACCACCGCCCCGCTCTTCCTTCTCACCTATCCGCTATACCCCGCCACCACTGTCTCCCGTTACGTCGCATGTCTGGTGCCGCTTCCCTTCACGCTTCGTATCCTGCTCAACCCCACCCGTGATCCCTTGCCACTGCCGTGGCACGTGAGACTGGAAAGTCACCTACGGTGCAGGCTCGTGGTCTTGCTTGTTACGCCGCTTCGGCATCGTTGGTGACTGCTGTGGGGTGGAGATATGACCCCGCTACTTATGTTGCAGTCGCTGCTATGGCGTTTGGGATGGCGCCGCCGATTTGGTGGGGAGTAGTGTCAATGGCCGGTGTGGGGCGGCTCGAAATTGTTGTGGGGGAGGAGAAAGACCGTGGTAGGTAGTCTGGCGTTTCTGGCATCCACTTTGTTGGGCGCACGCGGTTTGCTCGCGTTTGCGACTCGCGTCGGTATGCTCAATCGCCCGGTGGGGTTCATGCATGTATTGCCTGTTGCTCTTGCTGCGGCGAGTGTGGAGCTTTTGCCTCTGGAGGATAATTTGACAGTACCGTTGTGTGCATTTGTTGTTTCAAAGTCGATGCTGAGGGATTTGAAGCACTGAAGAGAGACTATGACGGCGTGATTGTTGAGTTGGGTTTTGGTTGGTGTGGTCGTCGCCGACTGGGTTGATGGGGAGAAGTGCATGGCGTTTCATGCTTGAAAGCAGGTTGCATGCTGGTTCATCGTTTATGATGGGGTTGGGGTTTGGGAGTGTACACCCTCGGCGGTGAGGAAACAAGTGGCGTGAGGCCTGCCAGCCAGTATAGCAGTTTGTCCAATGGGATGGCAACAGTCAGTTTTCAACAAGAGAAGGATATCTTAGCCTTAGCGGCTTTCGTTGAATTTGACAACTTGGGATTGGCAGATACTTGCGTGCGATTCTCCTCTTGCAAATATGACCGTGTATGAATTTTCTTCTTCGCTTGGATTGTTTCGGGGGCAGTGAACGTTGCGTTGCTTCATGCTACGAAGTTGGGTTGGTGACTTGCATGCATTATTTGCGTACTTTCAAGCACTTGTGTCATGTCAGACAACAGTAAAATGATCTTCACCCGCGCAATGTACAGGCAGTTCCGCGTACACAGCGTCTACCAGTTATGTCTCGTGTATTTTTCCTTGTAGGTGGCGGCTTGCGTGGAACTTTAGAGCCCGTGCCTTGCGATCAGGCAATCTTGGAATCATTCCTCGGTTTACGTTTCGCAGCGGGGCGTCCATGGTGAAAAGAAACTGTCCCAAGAAAGCCTTCAGGGCGATACTCCGTCACCACGTCAATCTCCACTTTTGCCGATAATCAACGGGTACCCCTTGTTCCCTCCACAGTGACTACATTGCGTCAACTATTGTAACTAATAGCGCGCGTGGGACCCCATAAAGTGCACCGCAGATCTGTTTATCGGTGTCCATCCACTGCAAGCAGAGACCAATCCTGGCATTCAGAGAATCAACGCCTCCACAACGCTCTGCAACTACCCTCTACTACAGATGACGAAAGCTCGGTGACGCAGGAAACGCCGACGTTCGACACAGTCCATCTAAACGTTGGGAGTTGACTTGTTGCACAATGGCGACCGGGCAAAGCGAACAGGCGACCGATCCGCAACATAGCGAATCAGTGTGACTTTCGTTGCCGCCTCGCCATGTTGATAGCACATGATGCCCTTTCTAAACTAGTCCGAACAACTCCGCACCTCCGTCAAGACAGCCGCTCTTTGGGTGGCAGTCACCTACTCCTCTCAAATGCACTTCACCTTCATGATTATCGTCCACTTCTGAACCAAGCCATCGAAATCGAGAATCACACATACGAATGCGTGACATCAACTCGATCAGGGACGGATACGATTGGGGGAATAGGGCCGGCCGCGCGAACGCAGGCCGGCCCAAGGTCATAAATTAAGCGCCCAAGGCACACGTTATGAGTACCTTGTGGATGTCAAGCAGCCCTGCCAAACAAGCCAATGGCCGTGGCGTGCGGTGGGCGCTCTCAATCCAGCGCATGTCTCCATCTTGAATCGACGGTGCACGGCGCCAGGTAAGTATGACCAGAAGGAAAAGTGAGAAGTGCCGGACGGCAAGGCTGGGTATTTATACTGTTTTTTGGATCAGATCCAAAAAACACTCGAGGTATCTCAAATGCAATTTTAAGGGATTTTTTACATTTGCATTTGATTTCTTCGAAATTGTCAAGAGTGACTTGGGCCTCCAAAGTTGTGCCGTCGCCGTACTGCTTGCCAGTTAGGGTTGCGCGGATGGCATTCGAAAAGTTGAAATTACAATCTTACGGAAGCTTGTGAGGATTGCACTTGTAGGTACAACAACAACATGCACAACACCGTTGCGATCTGCCCTAAACTGACAATCAAAGATTAACATCAACATTACTTGGCTTCCGTGATACAGTATTACAATAGCACAGTGTACTGTACTTAGCGCAAAGATCAAACTTACAGTACTGTAAGCAGTTGGGGAATCTACATCCATCCAAACTATTGATACAGTACCTGTACCGTACAGTACATGTGTAATCATCTTTACGTCATGTTTAATGAAGTACAAAGCCTAGCTAACAGTGTAAGCTAAGATAGTTGAAGTGAAAGAAGTTTAATGCATTCAGTATCTACTGGGGACTGCGCACGTCCTAACTACTGTACAGTATACGGCTAAGATCAAACCGGATGTACCTCGTCGTCCATGCGCATCGGGGCTCGGGACAGGATAGCTTGAGCAATGGATGACCAGAGAGTGCAACTCAGTCGCTGGTAGATACGGCGGCGGTTAACACCAAGTGTCGAGTGACAATTGGACGCGATCCGCGGAACTAACTCCTAGATAAACGCAATTGTACCAGGGGAGGGGCGCCCAGGGAATCAACCGCCAGGGGTCTAAACGTAAAGTTAGGCGCGTTTGGCCCAGCAGATCGGTGAGATGAGGGAGCGGGGAGGCGTTGGGCGAGATTGCGTTCCAGAGTTGTAACCTTGTCGCGGGCCGCCAGTTCAGCAGCGCCGCCGGCAACCTGGGTTGCCTTGGTGCGAACTGCGGCCTTGAACGGCGAGACGACCGTGATGTCACATGCAATGGGGCGCAACGCCGTGCCTTCCGGGGTTGAGGGGGTGTGCACCAGGATATGGGGTTGAGGGGGTGTGCACTAGGATATCGGCGGGCTGGAGCTCAGTGGCCGGGACGAGGAGTGGAACCTCGTGCCGAGTATCCAGACCCGCGTCGCGGGTAACGTGTGTCGGGAACGCATAACAGAGCGAGTCATGGCGGTGACGACGGCCGAAACCGAGGCAGCAGAAGTCGGCGGTGTGGTCCCGAGGGTGTCCAAGGGGCGGTAACAGTGGTGGCAGTTGACTGGCATAGAGTCATTGTACACGGGCAGTCCGAGGTGATGGCGGAGCATGGTGTGCCAGTGTGTTGTGTGCACCTTTTGTTGCTGCCGTAGGGTTGGCGAAGAGGAAAGCCGCAACAGAGCATTCCGCTGTGGCGGAATGCTAGGCCACGAATGCGATGTCGAATGTCGGCGTCGCTATCGGCGGTCGGGTTTGGGACATTCGCCCAGGAGTCGTGTCAATGTACTCTTGCCCGCGCCTCTTTCGGCACCCGTTTGAGAAGGGTTAAAGTCGTCGACCCGGTTACACCAAATGTCGAAAATTAATCCAAAAAAATATGATTTCACTCTCTGGTGGCACATTCCACTCTACAGCACATAACGCATTAGCCGCGTGGATATAACCGACCACATCTTCCATGCATTAAAATAACCCAAAAATTCCCCCTCTACAGCAGCACAGAAGTGCGGCATGAAGACAGCCCGAATCTGCGAAATTTTATTCGGAAACCCACATCCTGACCTTCAAATACAATCCGAAACCTTTTGAACGCCACGAATCACTGACCACGACCACATCTTCCATGCATTAAAATAACCCAAAAATTCAAAATAACCTAAAATAACCCAAAAATTCCCCCTGACCACGAAGTGAGGCCGAATCCAACTGTAAGCCAATGATCTTAGTGAATTGAGCGCCCATTAGGGAACAGGGTTGTTACTTAATGCCCCGTGTTTTCGGAAGCACCCACCCAGATCGGAAGGCAAACAGCCACAAAGTTAGAGGTGTCTTTTTGCACCCGTCCCCTCCAATGCTGCCATGGCCTTCGCGTTGACCATGTTAGTTGAGTATTTTTGGCCTCAACTTTTGCATCACTTGACGAGCTACAGGCTTCGTGAGGATGGCTGCAATTTGTTCCGACGTCAGGATGTGGCATAGCGCGAGTAGACCTTTCCTAACCTGGTCCTTCACGTAGTGAAGCTTCACCTCGATGTGTTTGTTGCGCGCGGAGACCTGCTCGGACTGCGCGATCGATATTGCAGCCATGTTGTCGGTGAACACTGTCGTCGTGGAGATGCGGGCGCCTTCGTCGTACGGCTTCTGCGTCATCGGTTCCCAGTGCAGGCGCCTCAACCATGCGACTTCCTTTGCGCAGGACGATATCGCAATGTATTCGCACTCTGCAGACGAAAGTGCGTTAATCATTTGACGTCGGCTCTTCCACGACGCAGGCGCTCCGCTTACCATCACAACCATTCCAGACGTAGACTTCCTCTTTTGTCGCTCCCCAGCCTAGTCTGCGTACACGAATGCCTCGAGCTGACTCCCGTTCCGATATGCTCCCGACGAGTCGACAGCCTTTCCGCGACGATACGTGATGACAAGGCACTCCGTTCCGGCAACGTAGCGTGCTAACCGTTTCAGCAGACTGGCATGTCTGAGCATTGGCGCATGCACTTGGCGTGCGAGGCTTCCGATGGCGAAGGAGATGTCAGGCTTTGTGCACACCGAGAGGTAGAGAATTCGCCAACATGTTTGCGAGACTGCGCGTGCTCAGTCTTTGTGAGATGAACATCGTCCGTTTGCCCTTATGTCAGATCCGCGTCTGACGGAAGGGGCGTCCAGGTGCCATTGCTCTGGTGCAGTCTATGTCTCCGGAGCAGTTCGTCGACGTACTTAAGTTGGGTGATCTTGATACCGGCGGGGTTCTGCCACACTTCTCATCCGATGAAAGATGTCGTGGCAACAAAGAAATTGACATCGAATGCTTCGCTCAATTTGTCCTTGAAGTAATCCAGGAGCCCTTTGGAATTGCTAACGTAGAGCATGTCGTCCACAATGATGATGACGATGACGAACTCGTTGTTGACTTTCTTCGTGAAGACGCGGGCGTCAATAGGTGATTGCACGAAGCCCCAGCTTTCGGATGGTACTTCCAAGTAGCGAGTCCCAAATGTTTCCGGCCTGTTTAATGCTGTACATGGACTTCATAAGCTCACAAAAGTGGCCTGGTTTCTCTTCTATGCCTGTGGGATTTGTTGCCTGCTCAATGTAAACGGCCACGTCAATCTGTCCGTGAAAGTATGCATCCGACACGTTACACCCCTCAACGAGGAGGCTATGCTCCACTGCGTCTGCTAGCAGCGTTCTTATTGTTTCGTGAGATGCCACAGGTGCATAATACTATCCGGGTCGAATTCAACACCTGGTTCCTGCATATCTCCCCGAGCCACACAGCGAGCTTTGTACAGGAAACGTGTGCCTTCCTTATCGAGAGGCTTGAGGCGGAAAACTCATGTGATGGGCAGGACTTTCATCCCGGGCGTGCGCTTTACGAATTCTCAGGTCCCGCGGTTACGCAGTGCGAGGTACTCCCGGTCAATTGCTTCGCACCAAAGCTTGTTCTGAATGGCTTCCTTGAAGTTTTCGGAAGTCGCTAGTCCCTACAGTGACGTTCAGAGTTGACCTGAGGAAGTGCACTCATTAGACGCCACCGAAAGGCCAGGAACGCACTGGCGAGAAGATGTTCTGCATGCCCGTCGATGCTTTCGCTTTCCGTTTCCATTTCGGATGCGCGCGATATCCCATCTAGTATTGTTTTCACTCCTGGAAGTTGCTTTTTGCTGCAAAGGCGGAAATCCTGAGCGAGGATGATAATGACCTTCTTCTGCTGAGGTACCAGGATTCTGCACAGTGTTTCTCGATCTACAACCCAATGAAATTTCCATGAACCGCTTTTGTTGAAAGATTCCTGTTCGGGCGCGTGTCAGACTTGTACATGAAAGCAAATCCGCTCTGTCCAAAGATCGGAAGGGTCTTGAAATTTAACCTCGTTCGCTTGTCCCATGCGAGAATGGGAATGCCTCCGTTAATGCGTTCTGCGGGTAGTCGATTGTGAAGCCAATTTATGTGGCTCATGGTCTCTGCCCACATTTCGTGTCCCAACTGTGCATCGAACATCGCGAGCGCGAACGCCGAGCACCTGCATGAATCTTTCGGTAACTATGTTGCTCTGCGGAGAATAACTAGGGCTAGTTCCCAACCGAGTGCCATTTGTAATGGAGAAGTCGGTCACTGCTTGGCTCATTTTTTCGCCAGCACCGTCGAGGCGTATGTTGATTACTTTGCACCTCTTCTTATTCTCCGACCGCTCTTTGTAGTAATTCAGCGCCGACGGAAGTTCCGACTTCTTCTTCAGAAATTAAATGTCGGTTTTTCCGTATGGTCGTCCACGAAACCGATTGCGTTGCTGCTTCCGCCGGTCGAAGGAGTTGAAATTTTGCCAGTGATATCGAGGTGCAAAATCTCGAGCGGCTGCGAAGTAACATGTTGGATGCGCATGATTGACCCCCGCTGGGCCTTGACCAGATTGCTAGGAATGCAGATGACTTCCTCGAGTGTTCTGCGAGAGAATTTGGCCACGTCTTCAAACATTTGCGAGAGCCTTATATAGCGTGCGTGGTGCGGATGTCCCACTCTGCTGTGCCATTCAAAGGCCAGCTCCCGTTCCGTCTTCCTTCCAGCTGCGGCGAAGTTGCTGCAGACGATACAGTCGGAGACTTGCATGATAGCGACAGTTGCTTTCTCGCAGGCTTTCGGCCTTGGGATCTGAACGCGGTACAACCCATCTGTCGAAATCTCGATGATTTCGGTGACATCCCAGTTGATGCGGTTTTGGATAATACAGCTGCTTACGTTATTGCGTGCGGGTGGATCCATTGTGAACAAAAATGAGAAGAACTTAGTGAGATTTCCACCAGAGAGGATGTTGGTTTGAAAGTGTGGGCCATGGTATGCCTCCATTGTCTTCCTCCTCCAAATAGGATGAAAATGGTTCCCTTTCTGACTATGGTCGACATATCGGAAGCAGCTTGGACTTCGGAAGTCTCGATGGTTTCGTAGTCCACGAACGATCCCTTTTTGTGGAAGAAATGATGTGATCCTCTGGAGTCGACAATAGCACCATCTTTCTTCTTCGTGCTTCACTTCGCAATTGTGCTCCGAAACTTTATTTGCGCTATAAAGCCGGAGTAGGACGGGCCGTTGCAACGACCCTGATGGTATGGGTTTGTCATTTGCGATGGGGACGGACCCTCTGGAAGTTGAGCAGGCTGGGCTGGGGTGCTGTAGCGGGCCCCTGCTGTCCACCCTACTGCGATCCGGGCGCCCCGGCGCTTGAGCTTGACCATGGGATGCGAGTTCCAGCCTTCATTCCGGGATCCTTGTCCCCACTCCTCCCTCTTCTGCCTCGATAACCCCCGCCGAAACCTCTACCGCGACCAGGTCCTCGCCCATGTGGGGTTGGTGGCCACCTTGCTTGTCAGCGCGATGGTAGCAGTCTCGGGCGCGGTGGTTGAGGCGTCCGCAAACCCAGCATGGGTCGTTGTAGGATTTATTGATTCTGCCATCATTTATGCCAGATGCAGATGGTCCTCCGTTGGTTTTTGCAACCGATGACTTCGGGATATGGACACTTCCTTTTTCCGAGCCTTGTACTTGCGACGAGAAATAGTTGTTTGAACGGCGTTGATGAGTCCTCATACGACATCTGCGAGGAGACCATAGCGATCGGCGCGAAGTTTTCGGGAAGCGTCCTGATCAACTTGGAGGATCTTTCCTCATCAGAAACACTCTTGTCCGGTGCGGCCAATTTGTTGAGGATCCGGTGAAACTTGTTGAGATGATCCTCCCAGTTGGAGCCCTCCTTGTACTCGAGCCCCTCGAGTTACTGCACGAGGTTTATGACTGTTTGCTCGTTGGAGGTCGTGTTCAGCTTTGCCAGAGCGTCCCAAAGTTCCTCGGCGGACTTGTCGTCGTCATCGATGATCTAGCTGGTTTGAGCCATCGGGCTTGCCTCGAGCATCAGGATGATTTCCGTCTTGGCACGAATGTTTGCCTTTTGCCAGCGGGTGACTTGTGCATTGGACGATACTTCGCCCGGGCGGTCAGTCAGCCCAGCAAGTTCGATTCTTCTAGTTAAATAAACGCTTTAATGCAACGGCGCCACGGGATGAAGTCATTTGCGCCGGTGAGATTTGGAAATTTGCCGAGCGACTCTTGCCCGCCGGACATGGTAAAAGATGAAGTTGAGTGCTAGTTGAGAGTTTGTTTGCGGTAGGGATTTTTCTCCAGGCGATGCTATCATAAAACGGATCGTTGTCGTGCCTCCGCGCACTCTTCCGTTGGCCCTCAGCGGCCTGGTATTTATTGACCCTCAGCCGTCACACTCCGTCCGGCAGTGTAATGTACAGTACAGTAACACGGCGGCGGCAACCCTGATGGACAGCTGCCCCATATCCCGCGGATACTAAAGTTATCAATAATTACAGTAGCTTACGGTACAACGTACACTATACAGTAGCCACACTATTTGATTGTCCCCTCAGCCGGACCCGGCTTGCCCCTCCTGGGCCATTACGTACAGTGTCAGCGCTGCACACAAGCGGACTTCAACAGAGTACACACTAAAATCGGTGTTGCGAAGGTAGACCATAAAGTATGGTCGACGAGATCGTTGCCGGAGGTGGTCAAGGCCGCCGCTGGTGTACAGAGCAGTCGTCGGGATATCCACTTCGCATAAGTCTCAATCACCCTTGAGTTGAGTGGACGGATAGTATTGGTGGTTTCGTCACTTCCTAGGGCAATAAACACCCCCTTCATAAGCATGAGTGGGATAAAACTCAACAGGGGTATGCTGATGTCGGGAGCGTCATCAAATAGGTTATTTTTGACTAAAGTGTGTTACAGACAGTTTGGCGCGGCTCGAGGTGTTGTGCAGTAGGCAGCGCTAGAGCGCTTGGAGGTCATTCCGGCGTAGTACTGCACTCGTCGGGCAAGCGGATGGGAGAATTCTAAATAGTGGCGGGGGACAGCGACAGGAGAGTGGGCGGGGGGAGTCGGAACGGTCGTGGGTGCGGGGCGCGAGAAAGTGACACACAACTACCGTGTTGTGTCTCGCACCGCACTTTAAACCACCTCTGACACCTTCCAGCAGCACACGTATCTGATTCTGGAAAATTCGCTGCACTGTGAAATTGAGTTGGTATTGGACAGTGGCTTAACACAACACCCACTAGAGGAGGCAAGTAGATAGCAGCCAAGAAAATGAAGAGCAAGACGCACCACTAAATTTGAATCCCCGTACGTCAACTTCTTTTTCCGCACCCTCGTCCCCTTCCCCCGCCGACGCTTTCAATATCTGAATTCGCGCGCGGTCCCTTCTCTCCAATCCGGGCCCTCACATAAGTAATTAGTTACTCCTTTCCGTACCTGCTGCCGGAAGGAGCTTTTACATTTAAAATTGAGGTAACTACTGTAAGCAATTATGATATCTTTACATGCCCTACGACACTGGCAACATAAAACTAAGGTATTATGACACCTCCACAGCCATGGGTATGGGCTGGTTGGCGGGTGTCAAGCACAGCTTGGCGCGGACTTAGGAACGTTGCCGGTTGTAAAGGTTTGGTGAGAAGGTCGGCGTGCAGGAACGCGGACAAAAAAAATGATGAACCCGCCACCTGCGGCGTCCCGAAGGTTATAGTAGAGTAAGTCGATGTAATTGCTTCGGCCAATGTGGGATTGGGTCTCGGCGATTGACTACGCCGCCTGGTTGTCCATTTCGTGAAGTGTAGGCGAAGTTGTGGCTACTTGAAGCTCTCTGCGCAGGAATCACAACCATTAGGTTTGCAGTAACGTGTGGCTGGTGGCGAAGCATTCGGCCTCGAACGTGCTGGTGAAGACTGATTATATCCGTCGTGAACAACAGGAGATGAAGTTTTCCGCGTGGTAGACCATTTTGCTGTAGGTGTACTGTCTAGTGTCCTTACAAGCTTCGAAATCAGAGGCGGGCTGGCTCTGGGTGTGTCCATTCTTGGTTTGTACAAGAGTCTATGCGTTTTTGTGCCCTGTACCTATCTATTCATTTTCTTGCAAGCTTTTTAGTTTCGTACCGCTGGTTGCGCTGTATAGTGTGCGAGAGTACTGGCAATAAATTTCATTTAGGGAAGAGGGAGTCAACGAAATACCGAAGCCTTCCCATGACGCGGGCATTGGAGTATTTCATCGCGTCAAGTAGGGAATTTTCAGGCCGAGTGTGGATATTTCAGTGCCGAAGAGGTGCGGTATTGTCTGGGAAGTGCCAAATTCGCGGTTCATGGCCGCATCCCTTTCATAGGCAGACTTCTAGTGAGCTGCGTCTTGGCGAGAGCGGGCCTCTTGGAGTTTGCGAGGGGGGATGGAGAGGATAATGAATGTTTGCGGCTGCCCTCCGGCAAGGCAATGGTTTCGCCTGTGTTCGTGGCGTGTGCTGTGTGGGGATGACATGGTGTTATTCATCTTAGCTTGTGTCTTTGTTGACGGGGGATCGCATGTTGATGCAGTCTTTGCCGATGACAGTTGTTTGTTCGATCGATAGTCCGAGATGCCTTCCACGAGGAGTTGTCCCTCCTTTTGATTGAGTACGCGATGTTGTGCTCCGTTCGGCGTGAATTAGTAGCCCAACAGGATGGGGGGTTGGGAGACTTCTTCTTGATTTCTTATAAGACAGATATGTGACCGTATTACCGAACATACGAAACGGTCGGAGGTCGTGCGTACTGAGAGTACGGATGTCTTTGTTTTTCCGAAATACATCTTTGGATGTCGTTCATGGACTGGTGGAACGTTGCGTTGGTTTTTCCAACTGCGTCGAGAAAGAACGGCACCCATGTTCGTAAAATGGCATTTGGACATTGTTGAGAGTGGCAAGTACACATAAAATTCGGCGGTTGAGCCCCTCAGCTATGGGGTTTCTTGAGGCGTGTGAGGTAGCGTAGGACCAAAGCTGGTAGCGCAAATGCCGAAGTGATGGATTAAGAGATGTGTAAAGAACTAATTCGCGTTGTCAGCGGATGCGGGCGGCCGTCATACCGAAATGAATGGAAATCTTGGCGACCATGCCAGGTGGGGCGTCATCGACATCCTTTCGTTGGCGTAGCATGTGTACGTTAGTCATTCTACTGTGTACGTCCATCACTATGACGCATTATTGTTGTCCTTCTGGTATGTTTGGAAAAGTCATCGTGATATAGGCGATAATTATGTGTTCGGGCGGAGTTCGGGCTGCCTAATGCGGTGCAGTGCTTTCTGATAGTGTACTAACAAGCATCCTCCAGTGAAGAGGGGCGATTTTGTTACTGAGTTGAACAGATAAACAAAAGAGAGACGAGCTTTGCCATACTGTTGAGCTTGGAAGGGTTGAACCTCAAGTGCCAGGACGGTGAGGTCGGTGATTCGCGTTTAGCGCTGCGGGGCAAAGCGAAGGTGAGAGTGTGTGAGACCGAGTGCATAGTCCGCCTGTCTTGCAGCCGAGAGATGGGTGGGTGGCGGTAATACCTAAAGAGTTTCGTTTGTGGTGGGGTGCCGTGGAGTTTCTGCGCGGGGGTGTACGGTCTTCTGTGTTTGTTTCCCCGTTTTGAAGTGATCCTTGAGTAGTCTTGTGGGAGCGTATATTTCATGCATGTATGGAGCATCGTGGTGTGGGGATGGGATAGTGGCCTTTCCGAAGTTTAATGTGGGTGACTATATGTTCGGGTTTGCGAAACATGTCCATCGGTGTGATATGGACCCAAGAGGGTGTAAATATCACCTCGCAGCAATTATTGCCTCCGCTATCTGACGCACTAACATGATTTGTCCGTGAAGTATAGTGCGTGTATCAGGTATGTGATTAGGAGTGGTTGACTGTGTATTCATGCGGAGTGAAGTCGTTGAATTGTTCGTGCAAAAGATCGTAAAGCACGCTAAATACAAAATTTAGGAGTCGAAATAGGCATCCTTTACTATATATACTGGTCAAGGTCTATGTGTACGTATTAATTGTTATTAAGATGTGAAGCTTCCATTCCTCAGTCTAATTTTGGTCATCTATACAGTGTAGGTGCAATAGGTTCGAGACGGCCGGTCTTCATCTTGGGTAGGCATGGTGAAAGATCCGTCTCGATATGAAGTGTAGAGGGAGTCCGTGCGGGGGCTGCCCGGGGGTCTCGTGTCCACGTGCCCGTTGCAGGCACGACAGTACGCTGTGTCATGGTTGTCCCACGTTTGGTGAAATGCGCGGCATTGGAGGTTATTTATGCTCACCGTGGTTTCATACCTCTGCGTTGTGTGTTCTTGTGGAGGTGGAAGTTGGGCGTAAGAGGTGACTGCCGTTTCGGCCTTCTGAATCGTGTCGATGTTGACTCCATTGAGTACCGGACGAAAGTGCGAAGAGTAGGGTGAGTGCGTAGTCCTTGTATTATATACTAAGCTGTTGCGTCTTCGATTTATATGTTCGAGACGTCTCCCGCCACTTGACGACAGAGGAGTGTAGATGAAGTTAGGTTTCGATGGTGTCCGTATGAGAGAAGGTGGTTTGGCGGGCTTGGCCCATGAGTTCAAGGTGTTTTAGGGTCTTGTCTGTGGCGTACTTAGTGTCCAGTTCTGCAGCATCTTTATTGGGGAGAGGGGTGTCGCAGAGTGTCGAGGATGTCCGGGAACGGCCAATGCGAGAGTGGAGGGGGACCACCTGGAAAATCTACGAACCACCGCCACCATCGCCTATTCGGACACCACTAAGTACACAACCATGACGAGCCCCACCATCTTCAATGACATCCTCGACACCCTGCCCACAACATTTCTCCGCCTCTCCACGAAAAAGATGCAAGCGTCATTTAGATTATACTTTTCCGCACATGGGGCTATTGGGTACTAGTTTAGCAATACTGTACTGTACACTAGTATTATCGCCATAAAAAACGAATATCTGTCCTTTTGAAGTAATCAACCCTCAGAATACATTTTGGAGGCAAACTTCTGAGGGTAGGTGGCTCGAATAAAAATATCACTTTTTAATCCTCTGCATTATATGTTCTGTCGATTGGGCATAGATATTTGTTTTCAATTTTACGGTACTTGAAAGTTTGAACTTGCTTACTGCGGGTCATGTCTTGCGGCATCAGTAAAGCCACGCTTCACGGTGGACCACAGCCTCATTACATTATATCGCCCTTGATCGTCTAGAGTAAACTCCACACAGACAATATTCACCTGAGGAGCCTCTCTTATCACGACAACAACAGCTCATTCGGCTTGCTTTCCCCGTTCGGCCCCCTTTACCTCAGCGCATGCTTCTCTCAGTGGAGACTTAGTCGGAACCATTCCAATTATATTTCTAAGCTTTCTGAATCAGTCGGAACCATTCCAATCATATTTCTAAGCTTTCTGAATCAAGTCATTGACAAACTACCGGTCGCCTTCTATCGACATTTCCAAAACTCAGTTCTTGACAGACCGAACTCTCGTCTTCTACTGTACCCCTTATTTCCATGGCAGTAATTTTAGAGCTCAAATTGTTTCAGTAAATGTCCATTGTATGCCTCCTACTCGAGGCATGCAGCGGACAAAAGCTCGAGACTTCGTGTCATGGCCACGCCACATTACTCTATACGAATTGTACCGCGTAGCTTCCTAGAGTAGTACTTCCTTTCCATCGCAGTTAACAAACCCTTCGGTTCCCCCTCTATACGAATTGCTACCTACAATAAAAAAAAAAACAACAAAAACAACAACAACAACAATATGTTCTTACCGTACATTGTTGTAGCGATTTGGCCAGAATCGACGTACTCTACTAATGACTACATGTACAGTGCTGCGTACAAAACAGGATGCTCTAATAAAGTGCAGTAGGGAATCCATATACAGTACTACTGTACTGCACAGGAGTTGACACATTTTCAATTTGTGTTGAGTAATCCTGAGCGGGAACTGTAAAAGTCCATAAAATACGGTGTTGTCGTTTTTGTTCATAGGGTTCTCAAAATGATCCAGTCGATTTCAAAAAGACCGCATCTAATATCGCTGTAATTTCCGTAAACCCAAGCAAGGGTTTTAACCTGGCCTGCTACTGAGGCTTTAAAATGCGGTCTAGCGGCAAAATTACCTTGCAGAAGACTAAAAATGACCTCATTGGAGCTGCAAAATACTCATTCATTGCTGAAGAACCGTTGAGCAGCTATCTCTACCTCTCCTCCAGTCATTATCCAGGGAGCGTAATGAGCCCTCCCATCCTCCAAACATGAACTTGCAGGTAGCGTTTGCTGTTTTCGCACTCTCTCACAACACCACGGTCTGTTTTCCCGGCCGAACCTAACCGGATTTCAATTCGCACCCGCAAACCACGTATGAATCCCTCCACCTAACCCGACATTGCGAATCGCAGACTATCGTTGCATTGCGGTCAGTCATTCCGTGATCACCACATGCCCAATGCTCATAACAACGCCCAACGGGCAACCTGCCCTTGCAGCGCGTGCATGGCTCTACACCCGGTTCATAACCGGGACATCAGGCGATGGTGCATGCGCGATGAGCAGGTGCGAATTTTGTTTGTGTGATGATGAGCGCACGTCACGCAAGGTATTGGAATTGTAAAACACATCTAGTTGAAATAACGCTGTGTTAGGGCCAAGGTGAACGCTGTATCGCAGTATGCAAGGATGCGGTACATTGACACGGGTGTTGGTATGGAAGTTGTAGGCGGCAAGCTGGGGATACAAAGACATTTGTGGGAGGTGGTAGGGAAAGGTTGAATTATGAGTGTTGACATGATTATTTGGGATGCAGTGTGGGCACCGTGCGAGGTACCAGCGCATATGCGCTGCTGTACAGTACTGTACATACCGTACAATATTGTACAAGAGTTGAGAAATTGTGGAAATTTTTGAATTTTCCGGGTTTAGAGAATGGGGTGCAGTACAATACAGTACAATACAGTACAGTAGTGTACAGTGAAACGAGAGGACGCCGGTATGTTAATTCAACAGGAGCAGATATTTTGGACAAGAGAGGCGACGGGATTGGGTGGCCACAAAATGGGATGCGCCGCGGCGGGCATCAACATGACTGGCAGAATCGCAGTCCGCCGCCGAAACCCTGCTCTAACGTCATCCACCGGGCCGCTGAAAATCTAGAGGCACATGGAGTGATTCAACCCCATTTGGACAGAAACTGCGACGTGTAATATTTTTATTGGCTATTCAAAGTTTGGAAAGTTATGTATGCAAATGTACAAGTGTAACAGAATTCCAATTGAATTTCGAGAAATAATCAATACTGTACTTTACTGTACAGTACAGTACAGTACAAGAGATGAGAGGGCGAGAGAGGCAGTGTCGCATCCAGCACCACACGGTTGGTTGGTTCATTCTCAAATTGTAAATTGTTTCCGAGGCAACAGACAACGGATGACTGCGAGAATATGCGTCTACCCAAACTGCAGCCAGCCAGTCGTCCGTTCTGTTTCAGCGGTGAGCTCCGCTGCCATCCCTAAATCTCTACATCCTCTTAATCCCCACCCTTCCCCTTCCCTCCCCCACTAAATCTAAATCAACCCAACACAATGACCTTCCAAGATCCACCCCTTCAACCCAACGCACCACCACCGCCTTTTCCAACGGCAGCGCCGACGCCGTCTGCACCGGTCACGCCTCATTCGTCTTTTCCTGCAGCAAGGCAGCCAACAAAATGTCACTACACGACACCAACACCGGCGATGTCGTCATCTCGCTCCGCCCCTGCTCAATCCCCTTCCATTATTGCTGTGGCTGCCGACGGTGTCAAGGCCGCATACGGCACGGCCACGGGTGCCGTTTACATCTGGGATGTCCTTTACCGAATAACATGGAGTCCTTCCGACCTGAGGAGGACGCCGCTGCACCGGTCACCGCTTTGCAATGGCACCCCCGCGGTCATGTCCTTGCTGTTGTTACAGCCGCGGGTAATCTTTACTTGTGGGATCTCGTTGTGGGTACCTTGCTCTATCCTGTTGTCGCCCATCAAGGGCCCATTTCCGCAGTCAAGTGGACTGCAAATGGTAGGTTGCTTGTCACCGTGGGCGCGTCTGATGGTGTGTTACGTGTGTGGAATCCACGCAATATGGACAATCTTGCCGCATTGTCTGTCGAATCCGAGCATAACAAGGATGATTTGCGCTGGCATTCCGCAGGTATTCGCTCTTTGGACACCCTTGCCGATATGTCCCGTGTCGCTGTCACGGGCGGTTCCGACGGTACCGTCCTCTTGTCCGTGCTCAAACCGGAGAGTATGTGCGGCGTCTTTCATGCCATGCCCTCTCATGCCCCTGCCACCCGGTCACCGCTGTGCGTTTCGCCCCGTTGCAATCACCAAAGCCCTTGAGATCGGCCAGTGCTGCTCGTAGTGGTGAGATTCATCTCTTTGATATGGACCGACGCTTGCCGATGGGAAAGTTTAATCATGGTGCAGAGGTTGTGCAGCTGGAGTTTTCTGAACATGCAGATGTCTTATTTTCGGCTGCGGGCGATACCGTCATGGCGTGGGATGCACGCGTCGCCCCGGAGGAGGAGAATCCGGTTCGTTTTGGTGGTCATGTCGGTAAGGTTAGTTCCTTTGCAATTACGAATGGGGGAGAAGTTTGGTCACTGGCTGTGAGGATGGCAAGCTGTACAAGTTTGATATGCGGTATCCAACAGGCCAACTCCCCTCGGCCTCCGAATCCCCGTCGGTAGGCGATCCGCTGCCCGCGGCCGACCCCCTCTCAACACAGGTCTGCGGCGGATAACCTACTACCGTCTCTAATCTGCAGCGCGTCAATCACTTGCTTGTTGATTGTCAATCGGAGGTGCCTACCCTCGTGTCAGTGTTTTTTTGCACTTTGGTCTGGTTTGCTACCTTGCCTCGCGTGTTAAGCTTGTTTTGTCGCGCCTCTTCTGCAACAATCCCCTCGGCACATCGTCAATCCGTCAACATCAATCGATCCGACTGCGGTGGGTGAGGGGCACTGAGGCCAGGGCCATATGCGGTCCAGATGTCGCCCGAGATGAATGCACTCCGTTGTCAGACGCCGCGATTTATGTTTACCTTTCGGGATGCTCCATCTGACGATGTATCCCAAATTTTGTTTGTTTCCCACCCTCCTTCCGTTAGCATGTAGAGAATTTGGTGACATCAATCCACGAAAATATTTCTTTCCTTCCTCCCCCATCAACAGTCCACTCGGATTTGCATAAATCAGAAGCGAACTCGCGGCCGAGACCCCTGTTCATTCTGCCTGCTTCTCCTGAGGTACATCCGCGCCGGTCCGACAAGGACAGAGTATGCACATATTCCTGTGAAAGTCCGATGTATTCAAACACATCGGTCAAAAATTCCGGCGTTGAAGTTGTTGGCCTTCGCGTCACCACCTCCGTCTCAAAGGTTTCAAAGTCCAGAGAGATGTTGTATCGCCTAAACCGCCCCATTGCCTCAAACACCTGCGAATTCCGAGCTGCAACGATGTGGTGTGCCGCACAACTCCGCTGTCTATGTGCTGACCAGCAATACGTCTTGATGATTCTCTCGCAGAGACGTTGCAAAGTCGGTAAAGGCCCCGGGGGGAGTGTTTGCATCCTCTACTGTGTAGACGTGGATCGACGTATCTGACAAAATTAGACCGCGCACATCCTCCTCCTGGCTCATCTCCTTCAAAATCGTTTCTCGACTCACATTCCCCATCATGTAAATCGTCTGCAGAGATTGAACTTGCATGAAATTAGAGGCGTTGCCCAAGCGTTGCCAAGCGTTCAAACCGCCATCCACATCGTAACTGTATCGCACCCCGGTACCTTCCTCTATTGGAAAGAAAAGCCCAGAGAAAAAGTACAAGTTACACAATACAGTCGCCTGAGCCAAGTGCTTGCGGTAAATTTCCGTCGGAAAGGCGGTGCCGTAATCCTCAAACCCATACTGCAACGCGTATTTCACAGAATCCCCCTATCAACACGACGACGCCGCGCTGTTCCAGCTCTTCGGCTCTGTCCGTAAGCGTTTTCAACAGTGCATTTCTTAAAAAGGATTTAGGCTGGAATGGGGATTAAAACAAAATTCCAAGTCACGACTGGTGCTAAACTCCAAGGTCACAGCCCCTGGCGACCGCCTCTCAGCGTCCTGGCGCTGCAGCTCGACCGGGGTTCGGGCTCCAAAGCGTAAACATGCAAAGCACTTGTCAGCCTGCGGCACATCGACATCTAATGCAGCGGCCATTCGGGCTCGCGACAAGACACGCACAACTCTCTTGTGCACCTTTCCCTATCACCAAGTACTGTGTCTTCCACAAGCAGATTAGTGCCCGGATAAATCAAAGAGTGATTGGTATCGACATTGGTGTAGCTTCTCAAGCCCCACAACGGCTCCCCCCAATATTTGGTCTTGTCCAAACGCATAAATGTTGGAATGTGCGGCACACTTAGACAGCCATAGACGACGGGGAGGGTCAAGGCGTCATTGCGATAGAGCTTTGTAGAAATGGCGGATTGGCCTGAGCCGACCAAAAATCAACGATTAAAAATGAAATAGCGACAATCATTCCGATGATGGCAAACCCCCAAGCACACTTGGATATACAAGACCGCTGATCTTCTTCAGTGACCTCCTCGACACCTTCCAAATCGCCTTTAAGTAAGCGCAGAATGCGTGATGACGTCATTGACGCCCAGTTGGCTTTACGGGCGGTACCTTTCTCTTGATGCCTGCAAAGTACTTTCTCTTCCTTACTTCCTCCCCTTCCAAATAGAAAGGATCATGGTTAGTGTCAATTGCTCAATTCGACCCTCGGCATTAAACATTTCAGTATCATCGTAAGAGTGTAGGGCTGCTCGAACATTTCCTCAGCCGCTATGACGTCAGATTGAAGATTGTCCAAGGCTACTTGGTCGTGCGGTGCATGATTTTCACGCGGGTTTCAAGTAGACGGGAAGATTTTGCAGCATGCGAGCGGATTGAACGGCATTAGAGGCGACGAGAAGTGCTCGTTTGTAGGAATCTGATGCGGCGATTTTTCTGCGGCGAAGTGTCTGGCGGGCATGACGGAGGAGGTTCTTGTGATCAAGAGGAGTCAGGGCAGAGTTTGCAGTGGGAGCACTCGGGTAACAGAGTCCGGTGTGGAGGGGTTCATGATGGAGGCTGAGGTGCATGGTGAAGGAAGGGAATAGGATTAGGTTGGGGGAAATTCTGGTTTTGTTGGATTCGGCTGTGTGTAAAGTTGGTAAGGTGAGCGGAGAAGTGACAATTGTAGGAGAGATAGCGGGAGTATAGCGAGAGGGAGACGAGAATATTCCGATGGGCCTGTCACTGACAGTCGAGGAAAGGGTTGTGCTGTATCAGCGCATAAATAATCAAAAGTGAGCTGTCCACGTCAGCGCCAGCGATGATGTACTGTAACTCTCCCTCCCTAATCAACGAAACAATCACAGCCAAACATCTTTTGCCGTATTTTCCTCGTCTACCTCAACTTGCGTATAAGTACTGTTTAACTTGACCTACCTCAGACATGGCAACACTGGCTGTACCGTTGCCGTCTTCCTTTCATCTCAACGCACGAGTCACCCTTCACCTGCTCTCTTGTCTCTACTTGCTTTCACTGTGCTTTCTCCGAGCGCATGTGCCTGAACAAGAAAACACATGGAAAGCTTCCAGGCGGCAGGCTACTGTACCATAGACACTGCAACAGTCTCATTTGCCCCATCCGTAATAGCGCATCCCAAAGTCTCCAACCCCAGGATAAACCTTTCCTTCTTTATCCAGCCCCTTATCAATCGCCGATACCACCAACTGCACCTTTGAAAATCGTCCACAAATTCTCGTTACTGCCTGCGGCGATACTATCAGGCTCAACACCAAAATCCGATCTTCCTTACATCCCATTTTGACCAACTTTTCCAGCGCCGTTTCGCACATTTCCCCTGAATCTAACACCGGGTCCAACACCAGCACATATCTGCACTCAATGTCCTCCGGCAAGTTTTCATACCGCACTCGTCTCTCATCGCGACTCCCTTCAATCAGCATCTTACCGATTCGCACGTGTTGCACACTGCTCTCAAACTTCCTTCCATCGCCTCTCCATTTGGCATCAAACTAACGCCCGCCAACCCCGCCACAAATCCTACACCAAAAAACCTGCCCCCACCTGGTGTTACCACTGTCTTCCTCTCAAACGGTAACAACCCCAACCCTTCCTCTATTAATAATCTCATCAATCGATTGGAGTAAAACACAAAGTCATCCCTGGACACACCATCCCTTCGAAAGATAGTGTGCAAACCTCGACTCTGATAACTATCGGACATAACCACCAAATTTGAAAACACTTTTCTCAGATCCTCTGGCGAATCTTCAACGCAATGTGCTTAATGATGAGATCGATAGCCACCAAGTTATCCCCTCCCCTCGGCACCACAATATCCGAGTACCGTTTCGTCGGCCAAATGTACTCCTCAAACGCAGGCTTGACAAACCGTTCATACTGCCCCAAAATGCTCTCAACGCTCCTCCCCCGGCTTTTGACATCCCTACGAATTCGTCTCGCCAACAAATATCGGCATCCTCATCCACAAAATCTTCATATGCATCATGGCACGAATGCCGGGGTCATAAAACGACAAGATGCCCTCGACAATGATGACATCGGCAACATCCAATTCCGCAGCCTTGTCGTCGACGCGACAATGTCTCGCAAAGTCATAGCGCGGGACAACGACCGGGCGTCGCAACATCATCAACTCCAACGTCTCGCGCAAGGCATCGAAATCAAATGCGTCGGGATGATCAAAGTTGTAATCCTGGGGTAGTACACCTGCGGTAGGCCGTGATAAAACCAATCCAATGATATCAAGACACATCGCTGGTCGCCCAAGCCATGGATAATTTTGTCACATACGGTGGTCTTCCCCGATGCCGAAGCACCAGTGACACCAATAATGAAGGGACCTACGGGGTTCGACAAGGCTGTGGGTGTCGGAGGCCTATCCATAAAGTGGTTTTTAGCAGGAGGGGTATGATGCTTCCATCCGGATGAGAGGACGGGGTTGGAAGTTTGAGAACAGAATGTAGTGTTTGAGAGGTTGGGGTGGTGGCGTGATTGCAGTCGAGAGAATCGGGCGCAGGCGGCGGCGTTAAGGGCATCGAAGGTATGGCGGCCTTGTTAATAGAGCCTGGGCCGAGCATAATGTCCACGTGCGAATGCGGGTATCCTTTTTTTTGTTTTGGGGGTGGCAATTCAGAGCAACAAAGGGGCAGCAGAATGACCGTGGTGGGGGTGTTGTGAATTGGCCGACAAGTGAAGCTACGTAATGGAGGAGGTGAAGAGGATTGTGAGGTGGCGAGGATGGAATCAGGAGGGAAGAGGTGCCTTTTGAAGGGGCGGCATGTGTGAGTGGGAGGTTCGCAGAAACCTGTCGGGCAATGTAGAGGAATGAGTAGGAAAGCGGGGTTGGGGCGGACAGGTGCTGAATGCTTGGCGACGATGTCAGCGTTGTGCGCCTTCGGTGGCTGAATTAGATGGAAATTTGACAAGTCGTGCTGTGCTATATCATACAAATATCTCCTCGGCCGGAAATATCGCCAGAGGGCTGTCAATATTTTCAAAATTTCCGGGCAAATTCCTTGTGCTTTGGCTGCAGTAGGTCTTGCCTCTTCCCGTAGAACCATTCGTGTGCCTTTGCCAAACTCAAAACCTACTTTCGAGATCCGTGGCAACGTGATGACACCGCGCGGAATGTTACGTCCGAACAACATTTAGCATGTTATCGATTTCAGTCGCTTCATGTCCTGAGACTGGCAACCCTTGCACCACTCAGCATGAGGATTCGACTTGTGTATACCCAACGTGGGCTCTATATTTAACAATCTCAGCGAGCCGCGGCTTTTTTCCACTCCAGTACGCCAGATTGACCGCGGCGTCCACACATATGCAACTCTTGGTCCGCATCGCTCATGTCGACTGCCCGCCTTCGACTTGGCCCGTCACTCTGTAGCTCATGTCATTTATCTACCTTGTTAGGCCTCCCACCCTAATCCCTACTCAACTACTCTGTCCACCGTCCATAGGGCCAACAGTCCATCTGTCTCATGCCCCACTCTATGCCTTCAAAATTTCCCTATCTTTCGCTGTCCAGACCATACACGAACCTTTGCAATATCCTCTTCCCGCCATCAAGTTGACAGAGGGAGAAAGACACAGTATTGCGGGGACTCCAACCCTCTCACTCCCTCTCATTTGTTCATCTATTCACCTGTTATACCAACCTCCCCCCCGGAATCTACCAAATCCAATTCCCATCCATGCGTACAGACCCCTCTCTTTTCCCAGATACAAGCTCCAGCAACTCTCCGCAGCACAACTCAGTGCACTTCATCCTTTTTGTTCATTTCAACCTCAAAACGCCAGCAATTGACTTTTTCAAGGTCTCATATGCCGCAAAAAACAGAGCACTCTGCAGTGTCTTGGCAGCAATTCTCGGAGCGATACCTTTTGCAAATCCACCACCCCTCCTCCCTCGCCACGGTAACCAATGCCTCCCTCACCCCACCATACCTACCGGCAACACCAGTCATCAACCTAGTCTTGACGACATCCAATGGATTACTAGCCACAGCCGCGGCCGCGCCACTCAAACCCCCGACGACAAAACTCTCGCCTCTCCCCAACTTTCTCCCCCACCCAAACCCTCTTCAAGCGTTCATAAAACACAAATCGACGGCCGCATACGGGACATCCCTTGCCAATTGCGCACCCAACCCCGCATACAACCTGCGTACCCCCCACGTCGAACCATGCCTTGCATGGCCGCTTTCAAATCCGAATACACACCCACTGTAATCGCTGCTTGACCACCTCACACGGCACACGCACCAAGCAAGCAGCGACATCCCCCAAGCCCGCAGCCACTGCCACGGCGACACTACGCATGTTTGGCGCAAACCGACGCTCCATCCTCGTCTTTAGAAACTGAAACGTAACCATATAAACAGCGGCCGCAGGTACAATACCTACAATGCCCGGAATAGCCCGTGATACAAACCAGGGAGTCCATGCCCTTGGAGAAGAGTATGGCGCAAGGAGACGGGCGAGCGAAGCGACGGGGTGGCAGTAGACGCTTGGAGGCGAGTCTTGATGGTGTCGAGGGGTTGGAGTGAAAAGCGTACTAGACCGGCGGAGAGACCGCCGGAGAGAAAGTGGACGGCGGCCTTTTTGAGGGAGTGGAGGGTTTGCGCGGACGGAGATGTGGGGAGGGTGGAATGAAGGGCAGGATCTGTGGCTGGGGCGTTGGAGGACGGAGGGGACTTGACTCCTACCGCGGGTGCAAAGGCGCTACGGCCGGGCGGCGGCCGACGGGCCGCTAACATGGGGAGGTGGATGTGGGGCGGTGGTGGGATGGGGAGTGGATTTGGAATTGCGGATTGCAGATTGTGGAGTAGTGGTAGAATGGTTGGGTGGACGCGGAGGGAGGTTTCGAGTCGAAGATTGAACTTATTGCGGGACGGAAAAGTTCAAGGTGGCGAGGAATGGAAGTGGAGATGTGCCAGGCACGCATTCGCGCAGTTGGGTAATATTTTGGGGAGGAAATTGGAGGTTCCCAAAGGGGGGATGCGCGCGAGGTCTGCGTGGCGATTTGCTCACCGCTCGAAATCGAATGGGAGATCGAGTGGAAATCCAATAGCGCAGGCACATATAGGTACACGTGGACCAATGGGAGGCCAGAATTGAAACTGTTTGCTGTAAGCATTGGTGTAAGGAGAATGGGGCAGTTGTGGAAGAGGTGGAAACGGGAAAAAGGGGGTGTGGTCGGGACAGTGAAACGGGCGTACACGTGTAGCTGTAGTGACGTTGAGATGAAGGTACTGTATTGTGGTTTTGCCAGTATCTGTAACAAGTCGGCCAATTAGCCGTTGCAACCGCTCTATCTCCCCCCATTCAGGGCTCTACCACTACTGTACTGTACTGTACTGTACTGTACTGTGAAACTATGCTTTTGGAAGACTGCGTATAACTTCCTCTCCCAAAATGTAGTTCACCTACCCCACCCCGCCCACTCATTCGGCCCGCTCCCCTCTCCAACCCCCCCCCATCACGCTTCGCCCCTTCACGTCCAACCCAACCCTCAACCCCACCATCTCCACCCCTCCGCCCCTCACCTCATGCTCGCGCTTCCCCCCCACACCCTCTCCTTCCCCTCGCAATTCCACTCCCCAACGACAATGAATCCCCCCACCCTAAATCCCTCCCCCCCCTCCATTCTCACCCAAGCCCTCCTCTCCGACCATCTCCACTCCTTCTCCGACGTCGACGTCATCGCCGCCCACGTCCACTTCCCCTGCCACCGCGCCGTCCTCGCCGTCCATTCCCTCGACTTTCGTCACATCTTCTCCACCACCCCTTCCCACACCTCCCCCCGTCCCCGCCCACCAAATTCCGCGTCCACATCACGTCGAAGACATCTCCGACCAACTCATCCTCATCGGATGGCGTCTCGTCCATGCATATATCTACGGTGCCACCGTACCCCTCACCACTGACGCCGTCCTCGCCGCATTGCCCATTTGTCGTCGCTATCGTTTCGATGAACTCGCAGCCATCCTGGACGCATATTTGATCGACGGTGCCGTACACCCGACAAACGCAACAAGGGTCTATGCTACCGCAGCTGTCGTTGGCAAATCAGTCGCCCCAACTGCTACCGATTCTGCTGTCGTTTTGGCAACGGCGTGGGCCGTTTTAAAGTCTCACTTTGATGATGTCGTCGACTGGCCGAATATGCCTTATGCAGGCTTGGTTAGGTTACTCAAGTTGAATGATTTGAATGTCCGTTCTGAAATCGCCGTCTTTCATGCCGTCGAACAATGGCTTACAAACAATGCACCCGATGATGAGGCAGTTGCCGGTTTGATCAAGCTGGTTCGGTTTCCTACTATGACAGAGACTGAGCTGGACATGCCGCACGCAGCCCTTTGTCAAGAAATTTCCGTTGTGTAAAAAGTATCTCAGTCGCGGGTTTGCTGCTCGGGCGGATGAGAAGAGGGGGTTGGTAAGGAGCGTTGTCATGGAGAGTAGTCCTGTGTATCGTGCAAGGAGGACCGATGCGTTGACGTTTTCAGATCGTGTGGTGGGTTGGGGTCGCGTCGAGAGGAGTGTGCAAACCAGTTCTAGGTATTTTGCAGGCTGTCTGTGGAATTTGGTTATGGAAGTGGGGATGAATGGGTGGGATTGCATTTGGGATGTCTGGGAGAGAATGAGGAAAGGGAAATGGATGTTGAGTTGGACTTTTCCTTGTTTGTTGTGCGGCATGGTGGGGGGAGGAACCTGAGTTGGTTAGAAAGGAGGTCAAGGGAGCAGGGTTTGGGAGGTCGGGGCAAAGGATTGGGTTTGACCAATTGGTGAGAAGAGAGGAGGTGGAACGGAGGGTAGTCGATTGTTGTTGAGGGATACCCTGTTCATTGGCGCGAGTATGAGACTGAGACACTCGAAAGCACACGTCATTGGCATCTCCGCAGATGGTGACCAAACGGCAGAATCCGTGTCAAGATTGGGTTGAAATTGAATTGAGAGTTTTCTAATTGCCATTACAGTTTACATGTATTACAGTGCACTTTGTAGACTTGCCGTAGTTTTACTCAACTTGTTCGTGTTTAGAGCTACTGTAGCTAGCGACTACAGTACAGTACAGTACAGTGGTCTACGGAATGTCATATATTACGGTACAGTACAACAATGCCGCTCTTTGTCCAGGCGGTGGGGTCCAGGCTAGTTTATTCTTGGAGCGTGTGACCCGTCGACACGTGGGCAGGTGGCGTCAAGAATTCAAGTGTGCTTGCTGACATCAGCAACCGTATGAATTTGCCAATTGTCATGATACAGTACGGTATACCATACGGTACTGTACCGTAGCATTATGTACCGTACAGTAACCTCTGTATCCCGACCGGTTTCCTTTGTACAGTACAGTACAGGGCTTGCAGAAGTACGTAATGGTGGACAGCTGCTGCTGCGGTAGTTTGTAGTACAGTAGACACTTTACTTGCTGTCGCTATTTTTTCGAAAAACAGGCACGAGCCGGTGCTGTATGAAAGCGCCTGTCAACATGTTGTTCTGTAGGACATGGACAATATTGGGTGTAGACACGACGCATCCCGATATTTCTCCACAAGACATACGTATACAGTACAGTATACTGTACATGTATCATTACTCCTGACGGATCCCATAAGACACCTCCCCAAGTTTCCATGTCCTCGTCCTCGCTTTCTTTAACCAAACGAGCAGTGGCTCCTGATGGCGTCCAATTTGGTACACGCGGAAGGGAGCTGTGAGTGGCAATTCAGTAACTACTGTAATGCATCAGTGACGACTTATCCCGCATAACGCATTAGCAGCGTGGATATAACCGACCATATCTTCCATGCATTAATATAACCCAAAATTTCCCCCTAAAAATGGGGCTAATTGATATATTAAGACCAAACCACGAAGTATTCATCAATCGCTTTTAGAAGATTTCTCGGTGCCCTTATCTCCCTCGGTAACGATTGAGGGTTATAATGCAGCAAGAAAACAGCGAATTCTTCCCAGAAGTCCAAAACTAACGTGTGCAGAGCGGGCTGAAGTGACCAGTTTAAGAAATCGCACCACAGCCCAAGCGCTCCCTGAAATAATGGCTGCATTTCTAAAGAATCAACCAACGTATAGGACGCGAAAATTAAGCTCACAGCGACGAAAAATTCTGAGTAGGAACGAAAAGAGGCTGCCCCAACCAACGTTAAACTCAACAAAAACGAACCCAAATGCCGTTAAACGCGCCCAATTTTCCTATCAATGCTAGTCAAGCGCGATCGCACCTGAATGAGTCGAAATTCTTGCGCTATAGAAAAGC
The DNA here is from genome assembly GCA_002205965.3 of Kappaphycus alvarezii. NCBI lineage: Eukaryota > Rhodophyta > Florideophyceae > Gigartinales > Solieriaceae > Kappaphycus > Kappaphycus alvarezii. The sequence continues at coordinate 945,500 of NADL03000007.1, forward strand.
AAACCCGAGATTCCGCTCCCGTGTATGCACCATGATGCCCCCGTTAGATTTTCTGGGGCTCGCTTCAATAACTGCGAAAAATTGTGGGTGAGGAGGTAAGCAGCGAGGGTAAATAACTCAATCGCGATGTACCTTTAGGTTGAACTGACAGTGGCATGATTTAAGAAGAAAAGAACTGGTGATATCAAATTGCCGACACAGAAAAAAAGTAGTTATAATTTACGCAGCATCCGTTCTAATTGTAGTGCAATGCGCGGTGCGGAGTTCTTCTCGTCTAGGAACGGAAAAAAGGCCGACAATGAGAAACCCAACACACACACACGAAGACCCACAGGGTGTTCGCTGTCCCTCTTTCTCTTTAAGCACCCTGCGATGCAGTAGCACAGCTCGCCGACGGCGAGGAGAAATGGAGTTGGAAGAGCGGGGGTAATTCCTTCGTCGGCTGGACGGTATACTTGTCCTCCGGGTTGTAAGGCCGGGCCGTGGTCCGCGGAGTTCTAGAACCTTGATAAGGATCGATTTCAAAAAATCGATTACACCAGGGGTGTAATACTGGACAAAGAAGATGTAGTATTGGGTCAGCTGTGCTGAATATCCCCTTCGGAGATAAGGATGTTGTCACCAACGACAACCTTGAAGTTCCTATTTGTATATAGACGCCGAAGTCCGGGGCGCCAAGGGTGAGTAAATATCACAAACAAACAACAAGAAGGTTATTGTAATATTGGATAGAGAGGGGGAAATAGAAAGGGGGACCCGGGCGGATAAACGTGGCTATAGCCAAAGTTGCCGTTGGCAAGGTTTCTGCAAAGGCGGAAGTTGGGAGTCAAGTTCAGACCCAACAACGGGGTGGCTGTCTATTCTGGGGCCCTAGTGGCCAGGTAGGTATAAATACTAGTTAGGTTGGTTAGGTTTATCTACGAAGGCGGGGTGATTGAAGTTAGGGGAAGCCAAGTTAGGGAGATCCAAGTTAGAGATAAGTAAATTCGACACTTGGCCCTATAGTTACCTTTCACCTGCGAAAATATCAGCTCCAATTTGGGAGCCAAGTGGTCCAGGTTGCAAGCCCTCAAGCCCCATCGGGTGAGTATACAGTACAGGCAATAATAGTGGGCGACAAAAGAAAATTGCCCTTACTGTACTGCGCAGTACAGTGCCGCCTGGTTAGCAGTGAATCAGATCAAAAAGATCACCGAAATCAGCTCTGCCGATGGCAGTACAGTATGAGTGCCCATTACACTACACCAATGAAAAGGATACATCATTGGAAGTTGATGTCAGTTTGAATGGATGGGAGTGAGATACTGAAAAAGAGATTGATAGGTTGTTTTGATATGAAACTGACGATAGATTGAGTTTATGCAAAAAAAATTCCTGGACTTACTTTAAAGGTGAATGAACAATTATTTGAAGAGCATTTTTCGTTTTATGGTGTCTAACAATATTTGCACGTCAAAATTAGTTGGAAACTCTCTGTTGAATAATTTCAAGGGCTGTAGAAGCAAATAAAACGCATCTTAGAACTTAATCAAAGTTTTAAGAATGTGCCACGGAATGTTGGAATAAAACTGAAGGCAATAAAGTCCAAAATACTTGTCAAAATAATGCAGTACACCCCAAATTTACCCCCTCATGTCATTTTCCAGCAATGTAAAATGAAATACAACTAGTTTTTTGATATTATCAAGTCTTTTTCAAATTGTACATGAAGTCTCAGGGCATTACTAATCCCCGATTTTGACTAATTTAGTAAGTATTTCCATATCGAATTAAATCAAATTCCTTTGGCCTTCTTTTATGTTTTCAGTCAGTCAAAGTAAATCGGAACCAATACTTTTTTTAGTCAGAGTATCGCAGAGATATTAAACATTTAGGTTGTGGGTTACGACACCAGTAAGGAAATAACCAGTACCGTACAGAGATAGAACAAAGGGTAATCCAGAAGAGACTTCCTGTCCTATCTCAGCACGCAACAATTTTACTTTGCCATTAATTTTCGGACAGAAATCTGCGAAAAAATTAGTTTCTGAGGAAATCAAAACAAATGCGCCTTCTGTTGCAGAGATGGTCAAATGTGAGTGTGAAATAGTCTTTGTTTCTATAAAACAATAAAGTGTGACTGTAAGGTACAATAGAGGTAAAAAGAGACGACAAAGGCAGTTTTTGTGGAGGCTTTTATATTCGCTTCGGAAGAAAATGGAAATTAATGGTCTTCAAGGGCGTGGAAAAAAGGAGTTCAAGAGTGTAAAGAAAGAAGTATTTGAATATATAGGAAAAGTTTCAGTAAGGGCGGGACGAAGACGATAAGTTCTACAAAAAGTCTTTTCTTTTATATAAGTACGAAATCGAACTTCAAAAGGCCCTCATTCTCCTCCAAAAAAGATTTTTTCTACTAGTAGTGATATAAAAGAGAGATTTTAAGTTCTGTGCGGAAATACAAAGAGGACCAATTGTCAATTGACAGTGTACTAGAAACGTATATCGAGGAGCAAAATCGAATGTATAAAGCTACCTGGGCAGGAATCAAGTAGGGCTAAGAAGAGAAGTCAAAGATGCGCATTATGACTGAAAAGCTACTAGAGAAGTTTTATACCCTTATCTTTTCAGTATGGCATTTTTATTGTACCATAGTATGCCAAAGCATCACGCTGCTTTTCACCGCTTATCACTACAGTAATTTTGTCAATAATAAAACTTGCTTCTTCTAGTGTTGAAGCGATCATTCATTCCATCCCCTGCATATTTTGTGAAGAATTATACATTCTGTCCGCAATTCGGAAATTTTATATTCATGTGAAAACTTTATTCTTTACAGTGGCTACTAAAATCTGAGTTTTGGAATAATAAATTAGCATTGATTTGAATTCATTCGCAGGGATGCAACACTGCTCAATATACGTGGGGCGTTTATCGTTCATGTCAATAATATGGCGATAGTTGAAGAATTTATACTGCTCAAATCAAAAGTAAAGGGGAAGTATCCTATTAGATAGAGAAGAACTTCGCCACAAGAAATCTCAAGAGGGGTAATACTGGTCTCTAATTATTCCCCTGAATCGATTATTTTTTGAGCTCTAAAGAAAAATAAATCGTATAATTTCCTAAAACAAATTCGCACAAAATTTCTACAAATCGAAGTATCTGTCTGCAGTTGCAACAGAAAATATCAAGGTACAGGGATACAATTTGCAGCTCGAGTATTCGTAGTACCGCTTAATTGGACATGAATATCACATAATAAAGTATTTGTACTGCCAAGAAAGCTTATCAAATGACGGGACCAAAGTGTGCTACATGGGGACTTCAATTAAAAGGCTGTAAATAGTTATTTACAAGAAAATAGTTTACGTGCCTGGAACACAAATTGGAAAAAAGATAGATCACTAGTGTTCCTGCGAAGCCACCATACAGTGCGTATCAGCCACGTTTAAGTTGATAAATATGTCATACAAAAACACTAAAGTACACTACATTGTAATTACTCGCCACCTTGTTGGCAGAGTCGGTTCCGCTGGCGCAGATATGTAACTGGTGTGCGCGCTGTCCTCGTCCGCCTTTCTACTACCGGCAAGATGGTTCAGTTTGACTTCAGCACATTAAAGTTGGACTACCGCCGTTCGTTTAACTCGGCCCCATTTTCTTATCTTCTACGCACTATTCAATTCCCACGCTCGCGCGTCTCTCCATCTACTCCTACTCTTCACCCCACTTTGCGCAACTCCTTACAGAGTGATTCACCGACGTGGTGATTGTAAAGAACGTGTCCCGCTGGTGCGAAATGGCAGGTCAAACGACAAAATATGCTGATTAATTCGTACTGAAAATACTGCAAACATGATTTGTAGGAAATATCACTGCTAGAAATACCCAAATGCAAACGTTTACCTCCTTTTCTGGATCTTAGATGAATTTTTGATATAAAAAACCAAATTTCTCCATCACCTTAAGTCCTTTACTCTCCAATGGAGAGCTAGCAGGCCTTTTTATTTTTTAGCGAAACTGCTGCCTAAGGGCTCAAATTATTATTCATCAGCGCTCTTTTCATGCAGCTCTGTTTCTGTTCCCATTAAGGACCTCCCACCAATCAAATGAACCTGCGATCAATGCTAAGAGTTCAAAATACATCAATGAACACTTTAACGGAATATAAGCACGGCAAAATCTACGCCTTTTGTACCAAGAATGAAAAAAAACATAACCAGACGGCCTATACCATCAATAGGCATTGTGATAGGGCTTATCAATATCAAAAAGACCCTAAAAAATACTCCAGGCGCTAAAAATCCAAAAAGGCCAAAACTTTATGCCCAAGGAATGACCATACACTTTTCTGGAGGTATTTAGGTCAACCAATATGCAAGATATCTTCGTACCCACTTCGTCCTCAAACTGCCCACAGGAAGTACCATGTACAGAAATTTATATCGCATTAAGCAATTCTACATATTGTTAACGTAAATAGGCACCGACTAATTTGAAAACGAACATTTAGTATCGACTTGAGTGAGCTTCATTGCTTCATGCCTGGAGCCCTGTCGAATGGTGCCGTTCCATATTCCCTGATGGGATAATTTTAAGCTCAATAATCTACAGGGGGTCTAGTTTTACTAACAAGACGTATGAAGGGATGAGAGAGTACTTTCTTGCACATGAAATAGAGGTGGAAACTTCATGGTTTTGTGTGATGTTTAGGAGAAGGGAAAGAGTCTATTGGCATTTACTAATTGAAAACAAAATGAAAATCTTAAACAAAGTCCTTTCAACAACATGTAATACCCCATTAAATAGATAAATTTGCTATAATTTGGACTTCTCTGGAAAAAAATTCTAGTACTCACGCCGAATTGGTACTCAAGAAGTGGTTTACTGACCACATAGTTATGGACTGGATGGCGGAGAACACGGACCTATATCCCACATAAAACGGTGGAGGCTTTCTTGATAGCAGGTTTCATGGGATTCTTCGACAATATAGTAATTTGACATGCATATTAACGCAATTGAGGTAAAAGTGGGGGAACGAGGGTGTTACAACTGTTCCGCAGCATTGAAAACTGATGTACCGCCGTCTAAAGACGAAAATTACGTAAATTAGAAGATAAGGGTGCTGCTGATTTCCGTTTGTCTCATAATTCATCTAAAAAGTCATGATTATGTATAGGGATTTTACTCCCTTAGCTAACCATTTGGCAAAAAAATAAATTTCAAAAATTTACAGATGTTCCTTCGTCAGAGGATAGGGGACTGTAAATGGTAAGTAAAGCTGGTCTTTAGCCCAAAAGGTCATCTCTGGCCCTATAAATTAAGTAAATATGCATGTTTGCATATATGAATAAAGCGAACAGTAAGAATTTTTCCCGTTGTATAGATACACACAACTTTTTTTCCAACGTACAGTCCCGTAGGATAGCTGCTTTGCGTTCAATATTACATTTGCATACGTAGCAGATATTTTCTCTATCCGAATCATTTATTTAAGCTGGTTTAGACATTATCATAGTGTTTTAAGTAATGATTCCCTATAACATCAGCTATAAATTGTAGACAGTATAGAAGTTTGTGCGCTAGAGCTCTACTACACCTACTTGTCTGTATAGGGCGTCACAACTTAGGAATCAATTAAAAACGACAAAGGGCAACAATTTGATTCCAACCTATTCAATTGCCCTACTCTACCAAAAAAAGTCTACAAACTTTGCCAAGCTCACCTCTAAAGCCGGCAGTTTTCTTTGTTATATCCCTTCAACTTTCGATGTATGATTTGAATCCAATTCTTGAGGCCTCTTAACCGTTCTAACATTCCTATCAATGTTAAAAACCTAATATTTACATTTTTTACAGTATGAAACGTCCAGTTGACTGTTTTTTGGAGGTTTCTTTGTTGCACATATTTTGATTACAGCACCTGGAGTGATTGTCTAACAAATGCGAAAGTTTGAAAGCTTCGGTTAGAAATTCTACGGACTGGTGTTGACAATGCCTATATCGAGCAATGGATTATCCGTAAGAAATATGGCAAATTTGCCCCGCTTTTTGAAAGGGTGTGAACGTTATGCAAAAAGAACAAAGACTTTGATGGTGACGTCGCAAAAAGCACACAGTTTACTAATGACAGTCAGCATCTATTAACGCTCAGCAGGAATGCCGAGATATTTTTTTGATATTAATTGAGTACGAAATTCTGCTGTAGGTACTAGATTTGCTTTTTGTGGTGGCCTCTCTTTACACTGCACTGCACTGTACATGAACATACAGTGCAGAGGGGCTACAAAAAGTCTATGTAAGGGCCTGCGTACCGAGTAGCGGAGCAAGTCCAAGAAAAGAGTCATCAGTCATCAGACAGAAGTAAACACTTGTTCTTGCCGCAATATGGGGAAGCCAACCTGTCGAGCACAACGGTCAGTAATTGTGTCAGATATCGTAAGCTCTGCGTGTAGGACTTACAATAGACTTTCAGCAACAAGCTGGCTGCGCGATACAAGTGTCATACCTTTTGGGCTTTGATATTACAAAATCAAGAAATACAGCCGCGTTCCCAGCTAGAGCCCACGCTGAAGTGCGACGTGGGCACTTGTGTCACACAGTGGACAGTGTTGTACAGTGTCACTGTAAGATTTGGGATGTGTGGTATGCGCGGTGTAAGCAAGGGGGAGCGAAAAAGGGCAGGCACAGTGAGCGGGTACAAAAGTCGGCCGGGATGCCGTTCCAGTCCCATATTTTAGTCGTTTAACATGAAGGGCTAGTAAAATAGAACAGTTGATTCTAACGGTTGCATCTTGGTCCCTAAAAAGCCCATGTCTTCCTACCGCTCTTATCTAGTGGTGACGACTGCCTTATATAGCCGTTCGGATGACAGTGTTGAGGTACAGTATATATATCTCCGTAGGTACGGTATTACTGGTAGCGCTATAGAATAGTTCTGCCCCCTGTCGAATACGGCACTATTCATCAAATCTGCCAAATCACTGCAATCGCGGCCCACAATTGGCTGCGACAGTTTGTACAGTATGCACTGCGCAATATGCCTCCCAATTGGGCCGAAACGGTCCGTGTGCAGTACCAGGCCCAATTAAATAATAACCAAATGTAATGGCACAAAACCTAAGTAAATGTTGCGCATCTTCAATATCTTGAAATTAGCAGGTTGCCATTCCGTGAATAGTAAAGTAAGTACCAATAAATGGCGGTCTAAACGGTTATTTGACGGCAGTGTCCCAAAGAATAAGACACAGGCAGGTACTGCACCTTAGAAAAAGTAACACACAACGTAGATTTGCGTATGACCGCTACTGTACAGTAGTATCCGCCGACTTACCCGATTCCATTTTGTGTATACAGATGACTTCTTCAAACATTACTCAGGTGGTTCCAAATACCTTACCACGATATTTGCCTATTCAAGTTTTTTTGCCACTCAATAATGTCAGCCAATGTCAAATTTCCTTTCAGCGACCAGTATATGCAAAATTTGCATGCTAAACACTCTACTGCCACTCCGTTCCCACCTTCATGAAAATGGGTATCCTCTTTCTTGTTTTGAAGACCAAAAAATAGATGTCATACCAGATGTTATTGTTGTCAGTGCCACAGGTCCCCATTTTGATGGCACTGACTGCAAGAGCTCAGACGATAGTCAAGCTTGCCTTCCCCGCAAAAATCCGCAGCCGCTAAAACCTTGTCATCTGGATAAACGTCAAAGTCCCCTGACACTGAATGTCGCTGGCATCGTTTGGTTGATGAAATCTGGACACCTGAAACTGTGGATACATGTTCAACCTGTGAATCCAATTTGGAACGGAGAGAGAGGAGTAGGTTATAATTTGATTAATTATCAATTGAAATAAGGTTTGAAAACTGGCTGGAGTGATTTTTTCATGTCCCCTGCCATGAGATTGAATACCAAGTTGAACCACACACACAGGTGAAATGTGTCAGGAGTACAGTGCAGATTTTTGAGCTTGGCTTCAATGTTCACATAGAATGGCTTGTGTAAGCATTTTTAAAGCCCATTACTGACATTTTGTAACCAATTGGCAAAACACCGAGGCGAATCAGAATAGTATGTTTGGGAATCCAAGATCATCAAAACAATTTTTTGTAGCTAAGAAATTCTTTCTTCGTTACCCGTATTTCATTGACCTAGTTTAACCTATCAGCTTCATGAAGTATGCCCGAATCCAAGCATCAAAATGCACAAGTCCGATTAAGTTTTTGAAAGGTATTTATGTTCCGCTTACTCAAGGCATCGCCGATGTTTTTCGTGCCTTTTATCCACTCCATAACGGCTATTTCTACTCACCAGAACGAGTCTCTCAGCCTTATGACTGTTGGAGGCAGCTTATAATCGCGACCTTCGTGAAGACTGGTAATCCATGTGAATCAATCGCCAAGATAAGTGGAAAGGAACAATCAGTATCTTAGTTTTTCGATAAAAAGAATGCCATCATTCTAGCCCGATTGGCTGACTACGTCGCTGCAAGAAAATCCACCCCCATGGACGAAATCGAGACTACAACCTCCTAAGGGCTGCGCCAATCGATAGCATGGAGTATCTTAGAGTTCAGAAAGAAGATTCCAGAGAGTTAACCATTTTGACCGTAAGACGATTTACCTTTGCTCGCCTCGGAGAAAGCCAAGTAAGCGGTGCTCTCACTGTTGACATCCTGGGCGGAAGGTACCCGATATGTTATAACGGAATCAAGTTTTCGAATCTCGTGGAGCGCACTATTAGCTTCAGTCAAGTTGCACACTCCGAGATAGTATGTCCATTGCTGCAAGGAACTAGAGAAAAATCCTATTATGCCGTGTCAGAGAAAATAAAGTTGTCCAGGGAGGGCTCCGAATTGTTTGACTTCGAGCAATGAAAATTTAACGTGTCGCTATTTTCTTCTATTGCGATCAAATGGAAGTTTGAAAAATTTTTCCATGTATTCCTTCGTAGAAACAGTGATGTTAAATCTACTTTCTTTGGATATATGAAGTATACTGAAAACTAGGTTGGATTCAGAGATGAATCTGCCAGCCTCGACACATGTGGAAAGTGTTTCACCTAAATATTGGATTACCTGTCGGTTTTCTGCAAGTAAGAAATCGTCCACAACTTTTGCAAAATAATAAGGAGATTTTCAGATAAATTTCGTTCTAGGAATAATTGTGGCATCCCAGAGCGGCATTCTAGTCCATGTCGAACATACAGCCTTCAATTGCGAGTTGTCAGAGCCAGTCTGATTCGACGAGACCGTATGCTAGGGCCAACCCCTTCCATACGAAGAAACTGTTAGCAGTCCAGCCTCTCGGCAGGCGGACATATACGTTGCGATTCAGTGGTCCAGATTGAAGAAAAGCTCCAGAGATGTTTATCGTCGCTAAGGAAAATCAAAGTATCGCTGCAACAGAGAGAATAGCCCGTACAGCAGGAAGATGCGCCGTTTCTGAGTCCTTACGGATGAAATACTTCTCCCTATCCCTATTGCCGTGTGGAACTAATACAAGCTTCAATTTCAATTCTTTTAATTCTCCATCGTATTTAACCTAGAAAAAACAATGCGAAGATATAAGATTTGCATGTTTCGGTAGGTTCCTGACCTTCACTTCCCGATATGCGTTTTATCCTTGTAGTTGGAATTTCCTTTCGCAATCGATTCGCCAATGAGCCCCCTTGTTGCGATCGAAGCTATCTAGGTTTTTGTCACAGGTTCATTGCCAGTAGCGTTTCGAATTTGCCGTAGTATTGCTTGCTTCTGTGACTTCATCTCTGGTGGTAATTTCATCTCGTCCACAACGGCGGTACTTTTAACGTCCTTTTCCGTTCAGCTATGTGGAATCATCGTATTTATTTCAATCCCGTCGTCGTCATCTCAATTTCGGTTAGCTTTTGCCTTTGTTTTTAACAACATTGACTCCAGAGCCATTATCCGGGGATCATCTACATCTTCATTTCGACACAAGAGCAATGAAGAACTATTTTTTCCATTGGTAGCTTGGTTATGAGACCTGTTTTTCTCTGGTGTTGTTCTTGGGCGGAAGCAGACAGATTAGGGGCGGAAAAATCAGATTCAACTTCTTCATTTACCGTGATCTGATGTCCTTGTCCTTTTTCTGCATGTTCGATACTATCCAGCTCTTGCAAAAAGGATTAGTATGGATACAGCCTTATGTACTCGTATGCGACTTTCAGCTGATTCCGTTTCCGTACTTGCTCCGAGTGAGCTCCACAAAATATCTTTTTGCGTTTTGGACGTACCCCAAATTCCAAACACCGTGTTCTGTTCGTTTCTTAAAGAAATATACTGTAGTTACTTTCGTGAGAGGGTGTGGGGGAATACTATTTGGAGATCGAGATTCTAGCATCCTTACGAGAGTGCGAAGGGCAACTTTCTCATAATATGTGTCAATTAATTCTGAGTCCACTGGTGTCTGTGTTAGGCCAAGAATTTATGGGTTTTATCCCCTAGAAAGCTCAAAGGCACTGCTACGATTGTTAACGCGGAGAATATTTTTAGTAAGGGCGGCCCTTGAAATAATTTGCTGAACTGTGAACGAACTACCTTTCGTGTCTCTTTCATGCATTGAATCCGTGAGAATCGGCAGCGAAATCTTGCGCAGAGCAAAGTTTCCACTCTCCAATTAACCAATTTTGCTATGGCTCCTTGTCGGTCGAGGTTTTGGTTTGATACAATGCCTTTGCAACATTTTGACAAAATCATTGTCATCAAATTACTGTCCGAACGATATTAACGCAGGAGCTCTATTCACTCCGATACAGTGCGTTTCAAGGGATCTCGAAGCTTCTTCCATATCTTTGGTCGACACAAAAACAGCGTTGCAAAGGCTTGAAGCCAAATCTTTGAAATGGAATATTGGGCACTTCATCAGTTCAATTACGTACATGAAATACATTTGCATTACATCGTTGAAAGTTTTAAATGGCTTAATAAATGATGCCTTGCGAAAATTGAGTGGCCCTCCAGTCTTGCAGCAGATAGAGCACTTTTGCACAACAGATTATTTCCCATATTTCCCATGATGCGCGATTTTCGTTACTATCGTAATAAAAATATCCTTGCGTTATATGATGCGCGATTTTCCGTTACTATCGTCAAAAAATATCCTTGCGTTCCATGCAAAGCCCGCTGTTTCGAAAGATAGCTTTATAATTTGGAGATTCGACTCATGAAAATCGAGGTGAGTACGAGTGTCTCTACCTTCAGTAAAGTAGATTGGAAGCACGATTTTACTATCTAATCCTTCGAAAACACACGGTGGCATTACGAGAACACGATGTGTCTGAGAATTGAGCAAATATGATTTGCTCAAGATACAATTTACAAGTAGAAGAGGACCAGCGCCCTTCTTGACGTAGAACGGAATTACGATTTTATTCCCTTTCAAGTCTTCAAGAGGGAGTCTCCATATATCGAGTGTGAGCTTCGCATCACTGCATTTCTCACTATAACCGTGGTAGAATGGCTCAAACTCTACAGGATCCAACTTGAATTCGACGCCCATAACTAGGAGAGCGCTACTGTAGACTTTATGCACCCAACTGATTGGGGAAAACACCCGTCTAGGAAAGAATTGAGGTCGTTATGCATATTAATCATACCAGACTTGATGTAATTTTGCATACCAGGCTCTTTTGCCCTTAGAATGCTTTGAGCCCGGACGAAAATATATGTCTAAATTTTGGAGGTATTTCGTTCCGTTCAGTTCCTTCTTCACGAAGATAGTTGGCTTCTCGGATCTTCAAAGTGGTAAAACTCGGACGCTGGCACTTAGAATCACCGCCAGCGTTGTCCTTCTTTCCGAGATCCATATAGGCTTCTCTGACGAGTTCCGCCAGCACTATTGATCTTCCTCTTATTATCCCGATGGGATCTATAATATTCGACGTCGTTTCGATGGTTCTTCCGCTTCTTTCCGTTGAAAGCGCGGTTAGTAGATGTGTTTCTGTTCCTTTCCTCTCTTCGACCCGCCTCACTACTACCGAAGGAACTCCTGACCTTCTGGTCGTAGGAGTTCTCAAAAAAGGCTCTCGAGATTCAAGATTCATTTCGTTTTCGTAGTTTGAGCATGAGAGCGAAGTAAATTCACGGCATGTTCAAAAATCAGAATACAACGTTAACCAGAGGAAGAAATAGATTTGGCTACATCTTGAGTAGTATTTAGCTTCTTTATACTGTCGAAGGTGAGCTTCGAATCTCAGCACATAGTATTGAAGCGACTCCGGACCTTCTTTAATGAGAGATTTTCGTTAAGAATTGAACTTATTGAAGGAGTCCATATGGCGAGTAACCAAGGAGATGTGCGATCAAGTCCAAAATCTCTTGAACAGCTGTTATTTGGTTGTCCTGATCGTATTTGATCTTCCCTTGCTCTTGTGCTTCGTTTACAAGAATCTGCTGAGCTTGACGATGACCTCGATCATATATCTCACACTCAAGTATGTGTAATAATATCTTGTAGAAAATTTCTTCTCCCTTCTCGGCTGTGGTTGCTATTAAGTCAATCCAACTTGAAACTTTCTTTCTCCACGACTGGAGATCTTGATCCAACTCGAATACCGGAGGGTTCATCATGCCTACACCTTTCTAGAGTTTCTTCCATGGGCATATGACTGTAATATGCACAGTGTCAGCGAGGGGGAGCGAAGAAGGGCAGGCAAAGTGAACGGGTACAAAAGTCCCCCAGGATGCTGTTGTAGTCCCGTTTTAGTAGTTTAGCAGGGCGAGCTAGTACAGTAGAACAGTCGAGATTTGCGGTAACCCCTTAGTCACCCAAAATACATTGTCCTCTTACCGCTCGATTCGGGTGCTGAGTACTGCCTTGTATAGCCTTTCCGATGGCAATAGGGATCTTAATGTGACGAAATTCAAAAATTGCGAAGGTAAAATTCTGCAGCACGTGTTCAACTTGCACCGCAATTGCAGAATCGGCACGTAAGTCCGTGGTGTACATTACTGAAATGTGACACTTTAGTGAGGCCTCTTGAGGCTCTCTTGAGCACTCATCCCCATAATTCCCACCAGTTCGCTAAACAACATGATAGAAACTCCGCACTTCCTTTCTCTCTCAATTCTTACGCTCGGCGTCGCTCCAACACTACATACTACCACCCTCCACTTTCGCGCCATGTTTATCATCTTGTACCGAACCAGGTACCTTTTACCTCGACAAAAGCGTCTCTGGGTCCCCTACCTATGTTCCTTTTCTATCTCTTTCAAGCACCGTGACTACAAAAAGATATTATACTGCGTCAACTTCCACCGATCCTGTTTTCTTGCCCCCGGTTACAAAAAAAACTTCAGGGCCAAAAAGGCCCTCGAAGTTTAGGCCCGAGGAGGTTGATTCTACTACGATAGGTCGCAGCCTGTAAAGCGCATATTTTTCCGACTGGACGAACACGCTAATGCTTCGAAGTGGACGCTTGCAAGGCCAAAGCTATGAAGAAGCTCTGTTGAAGAGTTACGTGGAAAGCACTTTAAGATGGATACAAGCTATTGCAGCCGAATTTCATCGAACAAGCCCGGGCTAAGCGGCGTATGATCAGCATTGATGGTGAAGTGTCAGGGATGGAGTATCTACTTTCTGTGATGGAGGGCAGAGGATATCGTGCGGGGGAAAAGGGTTCAAAAAGAGAGAAAGAGGAGAAGCGCGAGGGGGAAAAGTAAAGCTTTGGGGCGATTATTCGGTCACGTGCGACTGGAAGGCAGAGCGTCGAGGAGGGTGTCATCCAGAGCGCAGGGTATGACGGGAGGGAGGAATGAGAGGGATCACAAGCGCGAAAACGACGCGCCCCACAGTGGACATGAAGGAATAGTTGGAATTCGTGGATGCCATGGATGGGGGAGACAGTCCCGGATGGAAATGGAGAACAAAAAAATTTGAGCCCGCTTGTATAGAGTTGAGGAAGATCGCGAGGAGCGCAAAAGAGCACGTGAGGAGAAAATTGAGTAAAGCGAGGCTGCTAGTGTATTGGAGTAAAAAAGATGAAGCTTATAGTGGACGTGATGATGGAATGCCTGCAGGCGAGACGTACGCGGGGTGAAGGTTCGGCCTCCCCAATGGGTGGTACTTCCGCTCCTTCGCACTACTAAGTCCTTCGCTTCGGCACCCTCGTACTCCCTTCAACTATTTACTCTCTATAAGTCAAGAAGTCTGCAAGCATCGGCGGCTCACTCTTTAAGTAGAGTGACAACGTCTACAACTTTCAATGCAGCTGTTCACGAGAACCAGAAATGTAGTAAAAATTGCTCGTCATCCATCAATTTGCAAAATTCTTTGAACGAAGTTGTTTACATACGAATACCATGCTCAATGTAAGACTTTAAGTTTCTAATAGAGATGTACCTTTTATACGTCGTAAAAAGTTGAGCGTTGTCGACTTCGCCTGTCGCCTGTCTTCCGATTAAATGACAGAGGGCATATGCACAGAAACGAAGACGTCAGGCAGTGATCAATCTCTCGTCTCTCTCGAGGGTTCCCTTACGCGCCTGTATGATAGGGGTGGGCTCGCAGGAGGAGTTTATAATACTTAATTGAAATTCTACCGTAAAATGGACATCAAGGAACCTCAAATATCGATTGTATAGTGTGGGTGACATTGCTACCTACACTATACACAGTCAAATAGTCTAATTATTCATTTTACCTTTTAGCCTTCCCCTATAGGTAGTACTTCCTCTATTCAGTTCATCTCGTTGGGACAAAGACTATTTATTATCGTATTATCTCTTGTTTTCATACTTAGCCTTGTTGCGAGACGTTAGAATCTACACTGTTTCACGGGCCTTCGGTCTCCTACAGACCTCGCTTTGATTCCTCCAGTCAATAAAGTTTTGTTTTTGCTAGTCTAGCTAAAGTAAAATACCGGGGTTCGGCCGAGTAGCGGCCTGAACCAGTTATCGGTTTCACAAAGATAAATCTAACCGGTCAATATAAAGCAAACGGTTTCTGCTATCCCGAAATTCGCGAATGTAAGGGCAATAGGCCCATTTACCTTACCAATATTCCCCATCAACCCCCCCTTCTTCTATCCCTACCGCTTCGTTTTCATCGCCATACTTCTACTTGAGTTCTTCGCAGCCGCATCGTTCGCCGCCGCCGCCGTTTTCGCCGCTCTACTCAAGATTAAAAAGACGTTATTGGAAGTAGTTTGGTGTCCCTATCTCTGTTAGACAGACGACCAGTAGTTCGGTGTATAATAGAGATATACCACGGAATATGGCTGACTCTAAAGCGAAGTAAAGCCAACTAGCCGTGTATAGCAGTAAGAAAAAGTGCTTCGAACGATCCCAGGCTGATCGCAGAAGGAACTAAAGGCTACCGCGCCCCTTCAACGTACTAATCATCCTCATTGGAACACCTGGATGCCTCTGGGTACTCATTTGAGGGTTTCCCGCCGATCGAAACCGAGGCGGAAGTCGCCGATTGAACTCCCTGGCCAAGCCCTCCAGCCCATCAACAAGTGATCATTATGACCAGTTAATCCCTAGCTTCTCCTCGTGTACCCCACCTCTACTCCTGTTCTGTTCTCGTCCCACCACCCAACCCCTTTCTCGTCCCCAACTGTCCATTCTCTGTCCCCCGCATTCTCGCCATCCTCGAGTACCTCCCACGCGCTTTCACCCTCTTCCCGAACCCCCGCCTAACTCCATCCACCGACAACGACACCACCGCCACCCCCTCAAATACCAGTTACCCCGCCCGCCATAGTGTGACCCGCATCACCAACGCCCCTCGCTGCACCACAAACCTACAGACCCTTCCCTACAGAGTAATTCCTACAAATTCAAAAGGTTTAAAGATTCAAAACATCAGAGGTTTCTTTTTGCTGATTCTTTTTCGCTGCACGATTTACAGAGCTCTGCCCGACTTACATATCGCACGGTACAACCGAATTCACCTCTATGGCTGTACATTTCAGTACATAATACAGTACATGGAGAATGCAGCACAGTACGTACTAGTCTTGATTTGTGGACAACGGGTCAAATTTACACAGTACGCAGTTACTGCAAGGCCATTCCACCGTACTGTACGGTGCAACGCGGAACTATCATTTCTCTAATAACCAGCGAAAAACAAAAGGACAATTAAGGAGGTAGCCATATGCTCAACACTAGACTCGCGGGTTCTCGCATACCAAAGCTGTCGCAGCATCACATAACTGTAGTGCAATGCGCGGTGCGGAGTTCTTCTCGTCTAGGAACGGAACAACGTCAGACAATGAGAAACCCAACACACACACACGAAGACCCACAGGGTGTTCGCTGTCCCTCTTTCTCTTTAAGCACCCTGCGATGCAGTAGCACCGCTCGCCGACGGCGAGGAGCAATGCAGTTGGAAGAGCGGGGTAATTCCTTGGACGGCTGGACAGTACACTTATCCTCCGAGTTGTAAGGCCGGGCCGTGGTCCGCGGAGTGCCAGAACCTTGATAAGGATCGATTCCAAAGAATCTTATTCACCAGGGGTGTAATACTGGAAAAAGAAGATGTAGTATTGGGTCAGCTGTGCTGAATATCTCCTTCGGAGATAAGGATGTTGTCACCAACGACAACCTTGAAGTTCCTATTTGTATATAGACGCCGAAGTCCGGGGCGCCAAGCGTGAGTAAATATCACAAACAAGCAACAAGGGTTATTGTAATATTAGATAGAGGGGGGGAAATAGAAAGGGGACCCGGGCGGATAAACGTGGCTATAGCCAAAGTTGCCGTTGGCAAGGTTTCTGCAAAGGCGGAAGTTGGGAGTCAAGTTCAGAGCCAACAACGGGGTGGCTGTCTACTCTGGAGCCCTAGTGGCCAGGTAGGTATAAATACTATTTAGGTATGTTAGGTTTATCTATGACGGCGGGGTGAGTGAAGTTAGGGGCAGCCAAGTTAGGGAAATCCACGTTAGAGATAAGTAAATTCGACACTTGGCCCAATAGTCACCTTTCACCTGCGAAAATATCAGGTCCAATTTGGGGGCCAAGTGGTCCAGATTGCAAGCACTCAAGCCCCATCGGGTGGGTAAACAGTACCAAAAATAATAGTGGGTGACAAAAGAAAATTGCCCTTGCTGTACAGTACAGTACAGTGCCTGCTGGTTAGCAGTGAATCAGATCAATAAAAAAGATCACCAAAATCAGCTCTGCCGATGGCAGTACAGTGTGAGTGCCCATTGCCCTTCTATAACCTCGTCTTCGACCGACGGAAGGATGGATGATTTTCAGCTACCTCAGGGAAGTAACTCGGTGATACATACACTTGTCGCTGGGCCGCCCAACGTGGTCGCGTCGTAGAACCTCCCACCACCTCCAAACGTCGCTCTGAATGGCTCCGCATCTAGTGACGACCTTTCTTAGGCTACGCAAACCAATAATAAACTGCAATTTCAATTTCTACCCAGGGGAAATCGACAATATCGCTAATACCCACACTCTGCTCCACCTCGTCCACAAAATGTTCCCTTACAAACCCCTCCTTACGGAAGGAATTTCCCTGAATCCAAATTAATGTCTCCTCTGCAACACCTTTTCCTTTAACTATTCATCCCGGTCTCTATTCTCCGAGTCATTCCACCGCCACCCCTTCACTTCCCCGTATCCAATCAAGCAAACAATCAACAAAATTTGTTTCGCTCAGGAGGGACCTTCGCAAACGAAGAACAGCGCGCATTGCTGGAGCTGCGGAAAAATCATTTTCTTAACAATGCCCCATCCCAAGAATATCAAGAAAATTACTGAAAATTTCCTTTGTTTTTATTCCCAGAAATACCTGAATCAAGAAACTCAAGTCTTACAACGAGTTCTTTTCGAAATCATTGACAATTTTTCAAAAATTGACCATAGTTCCCATACAGATAGCGCTTAGGGTATCCGCCTATTCGAAAAACCAGAGACCAACCTTTTCGGGGAGCCCAACGCTGAACATGCATTCGATCCCTTTTCCTCAGACCAAATCATTCACGCTCAGACTCCCATTTCTATGCTCTTTGATGACAATAAAGACGATTCCCGGATTTTCGACCGGGGATCTACCAAAAAGCCGCAATCAGATCCCTTCTTCCCCCTACCTGCGCCATAACTCCACAGATACTCCTTTACTGTTGCCAATATCCCCCACACTAAGATTTAGGATTTCACACTCTCGTCCTTTCTCACTTTAATCGTGCCTCTACTGACCTCGGTGCTCAAATTCTTTTATTGGACAAAAATAATACTGAACGCAAGACTAATACTAGCCAGTCAAATACCTTCTTTCGCTTCAGTGATAGAACTTTTGGTTTTATCGGGATTCTTCCATTTCGCATACCTTGCCCTGATCGTTCCTTCAAAGAAATCGGTATGGATGTCGTCACCGCGGATATACCTATGTTACTAAGTTACTCTCTACGTCCTAGATAGGGAAAAATTGTCCCCGGTAACGTCGAAAATCTTCTCTTAGCAAGAATTCAAAATGGTCACTACCCCTCACTCGAAAGAGTGGAAATTTGTACCTATAATGTGAGTACGCCTTCGTGCATTTCTCCTTACGTCAGTTACGTCCGTAAGCCTCCACATCAACTCATTTCACCCTTCCACTAAAAAAGGTTATAACCTCTCGCTAGACCACCCCCAACAAGACAACCCGAAATGAAAAACTCTTACAACAAATCACGGATTCACATTTTTTCCCTAGACCCCAATCATTCAAATTTTCGGCTCCAGATGAAATAGTCTTCAAATCGAAGATATCTATGGACTTCATGTTTATTCATACCAAAAAACCTCCCAAACCAGTCCTCCACGTCGTAGACCTCTGCACAAAATTTTCGCCAGCCCGCTTCCTACAAGGCGAATAGATTGAAGATATTGGGTACATTTTTCTTCAATGTTGGGCCACCATTTATACGGCTACCTTGAGACAATTCGCACTGATTAAGGCTCCATCTTCACTTCAGCTCGCTTCCAGGACATTGCTTGAATGGCAGCTATCAAACTTGGTTTCTCAGGTGTTGAAAGCCATAATTCTCCCGGAGTAAGCGAAAGTACCACGACTCGTTGCCCAGAATCTAACTCAAAGTCTCCCTAAAATACCCACAATTAGACTCTCATATCATTCTTTCCTTTTCAGTCAGAGCCATGAACGATACCGTAAATAAAGATGGTATTTTCTCCTCCCTGTTTGTCCTCGGCACCATCCCTCGCTTCCCTTCTGTCAACACTTCCCTCCCCAATTAGGCAGAAACGTATGCGCTCTTTATCCCTCGCTAGAGCAGAAATGGAAACCATTACCTCCCGGCTACGTATTGGAAAACACTTCTAACTAACCTTCCCTTTTCCTATACTGTGAACTTCGAACAAGGTTAAAGAAGTATTAGTTTATCGTTGGAAAAGAGCATACCAAATGGCTTGGACCTTACAGAATCTTACGCATTGAAGGAAAAAATCCTTCATTGACAAAGATGGAACTGCAACTCATGTTTTCAGTTACTAATATTCATTCGTACACAAGAAATTTGAACCACCTTCTATCCGCGGATGACCAAATCGCTGCAATTCTTTACTATATGTTAACACCTTTCGATCATAACCCCCAAAGGAATTACCGGTCTATCTCTCAGAGACGGTCCATCCTAAATGTCCTCGTATATATATCCCGCAATTTCTAGACTCTATTCGTTCATAAATAAAAAGGCATCCTCGACCGTAAGGTCTGGACTACTGTTTCAAAGTCCCATCTTTCAAAGAATGCTAATATTTTGAATGGTAGATTCGTCATTACCATAAAAAATGTTGAAACAGACGCACTTTCTACAAAGCTCGATTCGTCACACAAGGTCATCGTGGTTCATAACTCCACGAATTTAAGACAATATTCGACCCGGTCCATCTCTTCACTCGCTTCAATTCAAAAAATTCCGCATTTGGGCAACGATTTCAGCCAGGTTTACCTGCAGTCTTCAGACGGTCTCTGCCCATATCTCAAGACCCCCTTCTCAGTTGCGACTCCCAGATGATAAGATCTTCAAATAACCCAAGCCCCTCTACGGTCTACCAGGTGCCGGAGATTACCGGAATCGCACAATGGTTGCACATCTTAAAGAAGAACTCACACTTCACCATCCTTGAGTGACATGGCTTTTTTCTCCTCAAATTATTCTGATGGACTACAAGGCTTGATAGGCCTCTATGTTGATGACCCGACCCTTTGTGGCAACAACGCGTTTCTTTGACTTCCAGGACAAATTCTTGAGAAATTTGATTCTAGGAATTCTAAGTTCGACAATACTACGTTCTCTGGTGTTCGAATATCTACTAACGCCAATGAAATCGTCCTCTTACAAAGCCCATACACCTCATAGCTTTCAATTCTTGTTGAAAACTCACCATTTGAGGAATACCACTCCCTCTGTGGAAAGCTTGCTTGAGACACTCACACTCGCCCGAACATTTCTTGTGACGTCGCCTTAGCTGCCCAGGTTACCGAAAGTCAATTAAAATCAGAAGAAGTAAAAAATATTACCAAAGTAATGAAAAAACTCCAAAATAATCCCAACATGTCTCTTTCGCGGTCCCCTGGATATCAACTCTCTCCGCATCACCTTGTGCTCTGATGCCGCCTTCTCAGATAATGTATATCTTATCTCTCAGCTAAGGTTTATTATCCTACTACTGGACGCTTCGGACTAGTGCCATATAATCCACTACTCCAGCAGGAACAGCCATTTCCTATTGAGATACGCCTCTTTCCTATCCATGACCCATTGATACCCATTCTGTGTTGTCGCCCACGCGGATTCTCATCAAACACGCCCACTAAACTCATATTTCACGACTTTCTGCTCTTTCGTTGCGGTTTCCAGAGGAACTGCCCTTAACTTGAATAACACTCCGGTGACGGGTAGAACCAAAGTGAGCTTGCCTAACATAACATGCCGAATGTTGTGAGAGTAGGGGGCATGACCGAAGAGAAGATAATATGCGGCTATGGGCAGTGCACAATGGACGGAGGCTAATGAAGGGGAAATTATACGAAGTAACAGACAACCAGAAGGACTTGAGGAGCTACCACATGATCGATATGAAGAGTTACAGTGTTTCAAGTCGTAAATATGCACGGTATTACAAAATTCTGGAAACAGATGCAGCGAAGAACCGTGGTGTGGGGGACGGCGGCCCAAGGTAACGGATTCAAAAGAGCAATGAGCGTCGAGCGCGATACATTATTCGAAACGCCATGACCAAATTCTTAACAGAGAACCCTGGTGTTGCGGTCGCGATGGCGGGGCTTGGTGCGAGAGGGCTTAGTACTTGTAATTCTCAGTTCCTGCTGCGCGAGGAGGGAAGAATGCACAGAAGGGGAGGCGCGGTTAGAAATTGCATGAGTCTAGCTCTTGCCAATGCAGTTGACAGGATGTGTGGGCGGTAGGTGGCTAGTCGTTGATGCTGTGGTTCGGCGCTTCCGAGCTGGGTTCAAATCGGTGGTTTCGGTTCAAGCCTTAATGCACCCGATTAAGAAGACAGTGAATCTGCGCAAGCTGAAATGTGATGCGAAGCAGGAGTTCACAAAGGATAAGTTCAACTATGTTGCACGATTAGGGTGCGGGAACTGGTTTGCGCGCATCCGTGCGGGGGTCGATGTGGACCAATGCGTGATCGTTGATGAGAACCGCAAACAAATCCTTGAAAGCGAGGAGGACTACCCGATGAAGCTCAGCGAGGAATCACTTCAAGCTTGTTGCGGGGACGACCACCGCAACCTTATATTGCAGAGATTAGAGATATAATTTACACAAGGTATATGAATTAAACCCATAGCTTTTAGTTGTCCTCGGTACTCTGACCCTCAAATGTTATGCGCTTAGAGTAGGCCAGTAAACCCTGCTTCATTATGCCATCCGGCATTATTTGGTGGAGCTTTTTGTACATTTCAAAGATCCTCTTCGTCAAAGCGTCTGTGATACTACGCTTTCCTGTAATCCACTGCATAACGTCACTTTCCTTCGCTTTGTATGAGTACCTAAGCCTTGAGACCGCAGGTCTAAGTTATTCATTGCTTTCGTGGAGTTTAGTGATTGTGGAATAGAGACCATCTGAGTCCACCGTTAAAACAAAGGGAGTGTTATCCTTTTCGGCCATGATATTTCGGAGTCCATCGGCCATTGGGGCACCTCCATCAGCAGATGCATCTAAGGCAAGAATCTCTGCGTCAATAGAGGAGAATAGTGCCCTCCTTACTTCAGCTCTGCCAATTGAAAACATGATATAACAGCTTCCCGCCGTCAGGCAGGTAGAGACCGGCAACGAAACCTGTCTGACCATAACAGCGCTTGCCGGTACTAGCGACCAAAAAAGAGAGATAAGAGGGGTCGGAGCGGCTAGAGGGAGTAGAGTACCGGAGAACTGGACGCAACTAGCGCAGTTTAACAAGGTACTTCTTAGCAGTAAGGAGATAAGAAACGCGAAGAGCACCGACAAACTGCCGGAGGTGGCTAGCGGCGAAGTAAGCCTGGGGAAGAACGCCATGCCCTAGGAAATTGAGGGAACCAGATAGGCTAGGGAAGTAACGTAGTTACGACGGCGAAGCTGGAGCGTGTAGAGAATTGCGCCGCAGCGCGGGACATGCCACGGCTGAATCTTGTCTATAAACTCCTTCATTTTGACGGAGATTGAACGGTATGATTCCTGCTGAATCGTTAAGAAAGTAAAGAAGTGTTCCCTTCCAGTAATGAAACGGCTGACTTTAAGAAATCGAAACAAACGCTCCAGGAACTGCTCGAAGATGGCTGTTGCACCGGCAGGGAGGAGTTCATCGACGACTCTGGCTAGCAACATGCGTATATAGCCGTCAGGATGACGAGACACAAACAGATGGGGAAGGCCTGGGACACTGCAGAAGAAATGCTCTCCAAGCCATTGATGAATAACCAATTGCCGTAAACGACCAGACTCTACAATCCGAGAAGCGGGGCGAAGAAATAACCATAGTTTCCTTGTAGAACTGACACAGCCTTCAGGGGGACGTAAATACCTAGGACGAGTCCGTTTGAGTTTTCCAGACTGGAGATAAGCCTTGGTGATGTCGATAGAGGCGATTGAAAGGTGTAGAACTACGGCGAGGGAAAGGACGAGGCGGATAGTTGGAAATTGTGCTCTATCTGAGTCATTGCGGACAAGATCCATGTCCTGGTCCTTGTTCCTATGCGGGACCATACGGCACTTTAAATTCAGTTTGCTTGGCTCACCAGACGGTTTAAGTTGGAAAAATTGGTGCGGAGTGATGACATTTGCGCCCTTTGGGACCGAAGAGAAGTAAACCTCATCGAACGCATCCCTGTAGTGTCTTTTCTCCGAAACGATGAAGTGTCGAGGATCTAGCGAGGAACCCATTCTGAGGTTGATTCGCTGCGCTATCCGAGCCAATGACATTGGAAATTTCACTGAGCACATCCTGATCAATCGATTCTAGGACAGTAAAGGAGATGGCTGGAGCTATCAGAGGTACATCGCTAATATTTTTTGGGGTCTTTGTGGCTCATGCGAGCGACTTAGGCTGACAGCATCTGTGAGCTGTTTACGGCGGGATATCTTGGCATTCATAGACGAGGCTATGGCCAGTCCCTGTCCGCCAACAACTATCAGCACACCATGAACGTGAGGGGGCTTGAGTTAACAAATAGGAATCCACGGTCGGATAGCGCGACCACAGATCCGGCTCTTCATTCAGCAGGTTTTCAACTTCAGCAGTTTGTGCTAGAGGCACGTCAAGGAGATCGTCCCATCCAGGTTCAACTGAAACTGGTGCCTCTGCTCCCTCGCCCTCTGCTATCTTTGTTCAGGTTTTGGTCCAGGAAGCTGAAGGAAAGTCGGTGTGAATTTCCCGTCGTACTGCTGATATTCGGTGTCCTCATCAGTTATTGAATAGGACCACGGAAAAATAATTCCATATTTTCTAGTTCCTTAAGAAGTAGCGAGGCGGAAACCTGGCAAACATACTCATGTAACCCTTAATCGGCAGCCCTTTATGCTTGAAATTGTGCAAGGATTGCCTGCATAAAAGTTCTGTCAGCCTTCGTACTTGGAGTTGTCGACAATTCTCCGAGATGCTGCCAAGGACATTGACAGCTTCCTGCAGTTCAACTTACATTCATCGCACTTTTATATGAAATTTGCTCCGATTGACTTGTTGTACGTTGGCCTGTCCTCCGAGGATTTCAACTCTGCAAGCACCTTGCAAGTATTGCCAATGGATTCTGCGAGGTTCTCGATCGATTCACAAATAAACCGAGTATTACCTTCCGTACTTGCATTCTTCTTAGCATCGTTCAGTGCAGCCACCGCTATGAGTAAGTCATCGTATTTCTAAGAATTTTCTTATATTGTTTCCTCTTCATTACGACGGTTCCGCATGCGCTATTATGCATTCGTAATGAGCTGCAACATTTAATTGTGAGCACAATGTCCGGAAGGTTTACCTTATGGAAAAGTTTTAATTAAAAATAATTGACCTAATTCCAAAGAATGGGTTAATTTCATGAGTTTCAAGTCTTCGGATGCAGCGACATGATGCCTGAACACAAAATAGGGTAGCGTCTCATTCTTCCTGCGACGCATGTTCGCAGCCTTGTTGAAAGAAGTAATTAGTCGAGTGACTTTCGCGGTCGGTCGAAAAATGGCAAAAACATTCACTATATCGAGAGCGGCCTTGATAGGATATTCTGTCTGCTGGTAGTCAATTTTTTCCTCGGCTTGTTCCGCATCCCGATGGATTACCGTTCGGAGGGTAATCCTCGCTGAAACAGCGTTGCTCAAAGTACCCTGAAGATTGTCCGCATCTTCTCGTCTCCACTGGCATCATGTGCCGACTTGAGGTAAGCTCCCCACTTTACAACCTCCTTCCTCCATTGCTACAGATCACTGTTGCTTTTAAATATAGGGGTATCACGGGATCGTTGGGCTTCGACATTTTGGCCGCTATGCGCATAACTGGTAAAGGGCAGTTCGAGGTAGCCGCGTAAAACACGCTCGCAGCAGCGGCCAAAGGTGTCTTTGGAATGGATTAGGTGGTAGGGTAACCGAGGAAAAGGGAGAAGGGAGGATGGTTCGGTCTAGAGGTTGGGGGCGAGCCAGAAGGGAAGCAGGCCTGTGGTCCGGTCTGGTCTTGCGACCGGACATGGCGCCGGGGTTTATTCTGCCCTGGGTACCACGGGCACCTCGTTGGCATCTCCGAGGTCACCAGCGCTGCCACCGAATTGTAGCAGATAATAAATTAAAAACTCTCATGTTTCGCACGACATTTCACAATTTCTCTAGGTCCCAACCGCAGTTACTGAGTTCTTGCGCAAATATCCTGATTTTGCGCAATACTCGATTTTTAGGTAACGGCTTGATATTTCTGCACAAACAGCATAGTTAATGCATACAGTAAGTCATTTCGAGACTGACATCAGAAATGGCATTGTGTACAGTAGATATAGGAACACATGCATATTAAGAAATTTAATGACATTTTGGTAAAAAAAAGATTCGTTTCATGTCCAGAAATAAAATTCGTTCATACACTCAATGCACACATCACAAATCACTGGAGAAACGATATTCTTTAAAAATTATGACTTTAAAAACTAATTGTCTATATAACCATACGCTGCAGTGCATACGGTAGACAGATTCGTGGTGGGGCTGGGCTGATCACCCTCCCCCTAGGTAGCCATCCTTATGTCTGAAGCGTTCTCCCTGGCAGCTCATTGGTAGCTGGCGCTATAAAATTAGTTTGTAAGTCGCAAATCACATATTGCGCAGCGACGGGTATAGCTCCCATTCCAAAGAAGTGCTAAAAAAACAGTCATCCTCCAGGGAAGAAAGATGCTGGGGACCTCATGGGTGGCTCCCTAGAATTTTTTTACCAAAATTGTGCCACGTGTATAGCTTTAGACAATCCAGCCTTTGATACCAAAGAGAAGGATTTTACTCATTACTTATATTCAGTGTGCACCGACTGACCGACTATTCAGTTATAAACTAAATATGTGGACCGAATTGGTAACATGCAGTGAGGCGCAATATGATGGCCATAGCCACCGACGACCACAAAGGGCAACTGATACGCTGGTAGATACGTCTGCTAATCCTAGCGTCCCAGTTGTGGCATTTCCTGGCTACATGTGGTACAAACTCTTCAATGAATAATGCCGGCTAAGCCAGATGAGGGTTGGGTAGTTTGGATGCAAGACGGCGTCCTCGATGGCGATGATAGTGAGTCTATGAAGGAGTTGAAACATGGAATTGTGCCTCCGAATGATGATAGCGGCGATCGGATAGCGGGGTAGGGAGTCTACGGCGGATAGCCTTTTGGAGTGCAGAGAGCAGGAGGGAGGGGAATAGACGGGAGGATGGGAGGCCGGGGGCAGCAGGGGAAAGGATACGGGGTGGGGAGTGGGGAGGGACGGAGGAGATATAGATGGAGCGGTGAGGTGGGGTGGGAGAGGTGCTTACATAAAGAGAAAATTGCTGCGAAAGGCGGGGTGGTGGTTGTGGAGGGCGGCGCAGTGAATGCTGCGACCGGGGGCTCGGTGGTGAGTGTGAAGTACAGGGCGGGGGTAGGGGGTCGGGGTGCTATGTGGGACTGGTAGAGGGATTGGGAGAGGGCGATGAGCGGTTGGGATGCGGCGGGAGGAGTTGTGGGAGTTGCGGGGTGTAGGAAGGGCGCAGTCGGGGTGGCTTGCAGCGATCGATGTGGGTGTCGAGGAGAATGGTAGACATTTGGCGATGGAAAATGGGACAAGGTAAGATGTCGATTTGCTTGCGAGGGCGTTTGGTTGGCTGAGGGGAAGAGATGGGATGGACGTAAAGTGATCATTAGTGTGTTTGGATGGCGCTGGGAGAGGGGAGGTGGAGACGGGTTGCCGGATTAAAGTCATGGCGTTGCTGTGTTGGGATACAGGCAGAGGGGCATCAGGCGCCTTGATAGCTTGTGCTGTAGATCCTGGACCTTGCGTTGGTGAGTGAGGGCGGCAGCCCTACCGGCGACTTGCTTCGCTTTGGTAATTGACGACTGCTTGAACGAGGACGTCACGACGACGTTGCATGCGATTGGTTGGTCCGGCAGGCCAGCTTGAGTGTCACGGGGAATGAAAGAGGAGGATTTCTGCAGGTCTGTAGTTTAACGAAAAATTACGTATATCTTTTATTTACAGTAAACAATTAAGTAATGTTGAAGGTACAGGACTAGAGTACACGTAAAAGCTATGTGATTTTCGAGAAATATCTCCTCTTGTTTTAAAACCGAAACCAAGGAAAGCTTAATTCAAGTATAACTTCAGTAACGAAACAACATAATGATGAATTCAGAGAAAGTTCTAATGATCTTCTGTTTCAGAGAGGGATGCCCGGCGAAATTGAATTTCAGCACGGCGACGACGCTTCTCCCTGCACTTCTTTTGAATCTTTCGACGCTTTTCAATTTGACTATTGCAGATGTGGTACCACTGATTCTTGATTTTCTTGAGTAGTTCGCTGTCTTCTGCACGGAGCGGGTTGAAATTTCGTCAGAGAAACACAAAGCCTAAATACCTTGTCGTATGGAACTCCTTCCCAATTCCACTTGGACGAGATTACAGTCCCCAAACCGCTCATCCTTCCAAAGAAATTCTCGAAGATAATGTTGTCGCTTGAATTGTGACGATTGACAACTATTTCTGGGTGTGTTAGGACCCTATTTGTGGGCTTCTTCTTGGGATGAATTACTCTACAGAATTCAGGGCCATAGTACCCCTTGTCTGTTAACACTGCCTATGCACCAGGGTAGTCTTCATACAAAGGTCAGTCATCTTCAATGGCCTGCTGCTCTCCATCTTGTTTCTTGAACTGTTCTTGATGAAGCAAATTCATAGATTGGAAAAGGGTGAGATCCGAAACGGACCCCGGCCCATGTGCACTGCATTCAATTGCAAAGCCACATGGAAAGACGGATACTTCAGTCTTATAACCATAGAGCTTGTGCTTTCCACTGAATTAGATTTTTACTTCTTTCATACTCCCACTCGGACGAAAGCTTGGCTCTAATGTCACATCGGCTGCATAGCAAGCCATCAGATAGTTTTTAAACAGAGAATTCGTCATTGCCATTTCAGTCATTGTCCACTTCTTTGCCTGATACTCGACAAAGTGTTCATACATGGGATCAGAAATGATATCGATGAACTGTATGATCATGCGCTCGAAGGAGGGTCCCTTCATGCCAAACATCTTTGCAAGAAAGTCCCACTGCCGGCAGTGCTTTAGAAGAGCTGGATTCATGAATAAAACATCTTTGGGCATTTGAACACAATTGTGACCCCGCCCACTTTTGTACCTTTCCTTGATGAATTTCTCGAAAGTCTGCAAAATAGTCGTGTATTGAGCCGGATCGAAGTTGACCATTTGAACTATCGACTCAGAGCCACCATTGTTGTAGGAATGATCAAAGATGGGGTTGCCCCTACCTGGGTCCTCATCAGAAAAAATCGTCATCTTCAGAAGAGGAAGCATATTCCTGAAGTTCTGCTTTTATCTCGAGTGCAACATCGGAAAGTAGAATAACAGCTCTTGCAGCTTGACTGGAGGTGAAAGTTGCCATAATTAGGGCAGAATAATGCGGGAAGTGGAACGGAAATGTCTGAGGGGTATTGAGGTACAAGTAGGTCTCTTTAAGGCAACTGTATAGGTTTGAAGATCAAGGTATTGCACAATTATCGAGTGGTTTCCAATAAGACCACCATAATTTTAAATTTACCTACAGTTTTCAGATTTAATGATAACTCTGCATTTTAATCAATAGTTGAAATAGCTATTATCAATTTTGATACAGATGATATCTATTCCGAATTATTTAGCGTTTTTCCAATTGATTTATTAATAGATCTTTAGGTTAGTTAACAAATAAATACGTATTTACCTGGTCTTTTGGTATTTAATGTGTCATATGGGATATGTGTAATCGTACAGGTTGTCGTTTCTCCAGATGCAGATTTACAAAAATAATACAGGATAACAAGAAATTTTTATTGAAAACCAGGACACTGTTTTGCTCCACAGTCAATGAGAAGCTACTCTGAAATTGTGTCTTCATCACCTGCTGTGGGCGAAACACCACCCTTGACCGGTACTGCACTTTCATAGCCCTTTTTGTGCACGCTCCTCACCAATATTATAAAGCCTATTTCTGACTTTGTGATAAAAAGACAGAACCGAGGATCGCAATGAGCCCAACTAATGTGCGAATTAGTCAGAGCCAAACATATGTTAAAAATAACACCATATAAATTCTCACCCCAACGGTACTTACTGGATAGAATTGACCATAAACCGCACATGCGGCGAAAGTAGTTTTCCGCAATAATCCGTTCAGACGCAAATAGCTTGTTCTCTCTCTCTTTCTCGCGAGACAGTGAACCATTTGGAGGTTTTCTCTTCTGGTGTATAGTCTTTGTGAATTCCATGCCACCCTGATAACCCTTGTCACAAAGAGTGGCCCAGTGATCTGGATATTCTTGGATCCTCAACCAAATTTCAACAGTTTTTGCGTCTTCCTCTCTTTTTCGAAGAGCATCATCATTCGAATCAGCCATACGGTGACAAATTTCAATATCAGCAACAGACCCTGGAAACGGATCAATACTTCCAATTGCTAAACCGACAGTTAAAACAGACACCTCAACCTAGTAGGCATATCATTTATGCCTTCCACTGTAGTACCGGCGTACTTCCTCCAAATTTTCACTGGGGCGATTCAATTGCTGGAACTTAACGTCGGTGGCGTAACAGGCGTATGCATTGTTTGTGAACCCTCTCTCTTCTTGCAAAATTTTATGCGTAGGTTTGCCGCATAACAAATCAGAAACACAAAACTCATACATGTCCTCTGAAATCTTACTAAAGAAGCCTGTCATTAGTCTTTCAAACGTCGAGCCCTTAATTCCAAAAATGCGACCAAGGAAATCCCATGCGCCGCCATGTTTTAGAACGAACATCACCATAAAAACAGTCTTTGCCGCTGTACTTTGACCTTTTTCCCCTCCCAACAATGTGAAAGCTGGTAATTGTTGGCGCGAATCGTTCCCAAATCGTTTGAAACTGTTTGGCTGTAAAGTTTTTAATGTCAAGTACAGAAGCGGACCCCCCTGCGTTGCAAACTGAATCGAAGATCGGACATTCTGTATCTATTTCCTCATCTCTCTCACAGTTGTCGGGCTCAGAGTTGTAGTCTTCAATCTCATTGTATCGTTCGACAGCTCGCTCGACTAGCAAGCTGATACTGGCATTGGCATCGTTGGATTGGATTTGGGGCATGATTTTCGGCATCAAAGGGGTCATACTTTGAATGTCGTACTGTGGGTGCTTGAAGGACGAATCCCGAGTTTAAATTTTTGAAGCGCTCACGGATAATTTGCATGAGCTCTCCAGCTATGTAAATACAGTCACAGACACACTATAGATGGTAGTGAGACGGAGGTATTGCGCTTTTACTGCGTAAATACGGAAATGGGGCCTTTACATGTTTTCGTACCGAGTTAATATCAAATTACTGAGATCTCTGAATTTTACCACCTAATTGCCTGGTTGTAAACAATTTGTTGAGACGGTGGTAATTTCGCAGTATTTAGTAAATGCTGCCTCACTCAGATCATACCGAGCACTACAGTGTTAAATTATATTAAATCCAAAACTTAAAAAAAAACACAGTAACTGTCAGAAAGGTCTAATAGCATTGCAGGGAGCTATTTCTGTATGCATGCATATTATGTTTGCGCAAAGTACTACTGCACAGGGAAGTCGCGTACAGCGCAGTCGGAAGTCCACTACCTAAGCGTAGTACACGCTGATGATCTTGTTGCGTGGCGACGAGAAATACGAATGCACGATTGGAGTATTCATCGAGCGGAAAGTGTAAGCGGAAGGACGTGCGACTTTGGGAGGGGTGGAAGGCCAGAGAATCCGCGTTTGGCGAAGGTTGAGGTAGCGGCCGAGGACGGGTTCATTGCTGTGGATTAACCTGAGCGAATACGAAGACCATCAAGCGTCCAAATGAATGTACCGTTATCAATGAACCACTGGCTGAGCAGGATGTGAGTGGAATTTACGACTTGGTGGACGAGAGAGTGATTCGTAAGGGAGAAATAGAACATGCTCTCAGGACCCCGTGCGTGCGACAGTAGATCTTGTTGACAAACCGGGCGGTGATGGGGTATGGGTGGGGAGGACGTCGAGCATGGCCTGACGGTCAACAAAGTTAAAGGAATTGCGGGTATTGACAAAGACTGCATCGACTAAGTGCATGTTGGAGACGTTATAGAACATGGCGTCTATGCAGGATTTGTACACCGTTCGCTATCTGGTATGGGGAAGGACGTCCTCGTTTCATTGATACATTACCACTACCACAGGGTAGTGTCGCCAAAGACCAAATCCTAAAAGCGCACACTATTCACTGCTACCCCGTCTGACTTTGCAACGCTGTCCAAAGACGAAGCACTATCTCTACCCGCCATCTCGCTGTCTTATCTGAGCATCGCGCCTTTTCCGGTATGGTCCGAATTAACATCAAAATCAAAAGCGTTGTGGTCGCGGCGGGGCAATCTGAAAAGTGGTAATGCGTTTGACGAAACGCAAGTTATTGCCCGCGTGCCTAGCTGCAAACTACCGAGAATGGACCATAAAAGAGCTAGGGTAGCACTATATCTCGCTTTTGACGGACGGTTTAGTTTTGCACGGTGCGCGCTCAACGTTGCCGCGACCTTGACATACAAGATCGCTGCGCCACACGGACGGATTATCCCGGAGCGTAACTCAAGAAAGCTACGTTAGCACTTCGGACCATTTATTTCATGTCTTAAAAATGCGAGGCAAGTCAGTCTCTCTTGAGTTGCTGAATGTTATAATGGAGGGCAATATCTGCACATGTGGAAGTACGATGGAATGCCCGCTGCGATCACTTGTTGTTGAGAGAAACACCAAGGTGTTCCAAGCCATGATCGGCGCTCTTGCCAGGAGAGATGCCAACGAGGACGGGGAGCGAACCGGGAATGTGCTTAGAGAACAGAAAATGTATTTTCGCCCGAGATTCAGCGTAGGCCATGGCAGGGTCCATGCCGCTAGATCAATCGGAGCCCTCTGCAAGGACTATCAAGCGATGAATTATAATCGGGTACCATCATCAGCAAACTACTGATTGAGGAGGATACTGTACCGATACTCTTCGCGATTCGGCGGATGAGCAACTGGATTGTTACGAACAGTGATGCTACTGACAGGATAACCCTGTTCAGTACCTTGGGCACTGTGGACCATGGTTCCAAGGCGGGTAGGGACCAAGAGAAGTGCCTGCGTACGTGATTGAACTAAGCATTGATGAAACAGGCGAGCGTGGGCGTATGAGAGGAATGGAGGTCCAACATGCTCTAGTGGTCCACGCGGTTGCAGACCTCTTGGGCGTCAATCACAACGGCGGCGACATTCGTCCTGTGGGAGACCGGCTCAGATGCTGCATATCATCAATGCCGGCGGCCAGGAGGTTTTTGGTGATTATTCCTCGTTCTACCGAACCCACGACCGAGCTAATGGCCCAGTGCCGCAGCGAATCATCTCCAAAATCCTGCTGTGATAGCTATGCTAACGATATAGGCTCTAGCAACCCGGATGCGCGACATCAGCCGCTTGCAGCAGGGGGCTTGATAGAATTGACAAATCGATGAAGAACTGGATGCAAGAGTTGAGGCGCCAATAGTTTCCCCATCGTGTCGCTCTGTCAGAAGCGTGATACCTGCAGTACGTTTCATGCATGGTATTTGTTTCATTGGAGGGAGGGTGATGCAAAGAAACGGTGCACCGAGGTAGTAGAACGTCACGGGTTGAAATCTGCAACCAAGGTCGCGGAGCATACTGTCAGAGACGTTCTACTGCCGGCGGGTTAACATGCACCTTTGACTTTATTCCTGCCCGCAATGTCACGTACGCCTCCTACACTCTGAGCTATCTTTATGGGAGCTAGGGTTTAGTGTGGGGAGATAGTCGTCTAGTCACGGGCAGACCCGCGGCATGTTTCAAGTTGGTGCGAAGCGGGTGAGGAAGTCTGCGGGGCTGACTACGGTGCATCAGGCGAGGGGTAGGGCCGCGCATTGATCGTGACGTTTGATTTTGCGAGTCGAGTGATGTCGGGCGGGCTGAGAGTGGCAGGTGTAGGGCTTTTCATATTTCCCGCGTAACATCCGCGTCTTTTGCGCGCGTGATGATTTCAACTTTAAAATTGTAGGGAAAACAATTATTATGAGCAGTATTCTATACACGTAATACGCGCGGCAAACGTCCAACCTTTGCATGCTCTGTGTGGAACCGATGAAATCTACAGCGCTTTGCCTAATTTTCTACCCGTTCCTGCCATCTATTCGTACTCCACCCGTATCCGTTACCAGCACGCATCCACTAGACCCTCCGCTCTCCTCGTAATCGACATCATCATGCGGGAAGTGATCACTGTGCAGGTAGGCCAGTGCGGGAATCAAGTTGGCACTGAATTCTGGAGGCAACTATGTGCCGAGCACGGCATTCAACCCAATGGTATTGTCGAAGACTTTGCAACGGAAGGGGCGGGCGATCGCAAAGATGTGTTTTTCTACCAAGCCGACGACGAACAATACATTCCGCGAGCCTTACTCATTGACTTGGAACCTCGAGTGATTAACGCGATACAAACATCCGCATACAGGAATTTGTACAATCCTGAAAATGTGTTTGTGGCTCCAGGGGAGGTGGAGCTGGGAATAATTGGGCGTCCGGGTATCAACAGGGACAGGAGAGAGAGGAGGAGCTCATGGAGATGATTGAGAGGGAGGCGGATGGTAGTGACTCGTTGGAAGGCTTTTCGCTCTGTCATTCGGTAGCTGGGGGCACAGGGTCGGGACTTGGGTCGTACTTGTTGGAAAGGTTGAATGATCGCTTTCCGAAAAAGCTTATCCAGACATATTCAGTATTTCCGAATCAGCATGAGGGGTCAGATGTTGTGGTGCAACCGTACAACGCGTTATTAGCATTGAAACGGTTGACGATTAATGCGGATAGTGTGGTGGTATTGGATAATACCGCGTTGAATAAGTTAGCGGAGGATCGATTGCATGTGGAGAACCCGACGTTCGAGCAAATGAATTCACTGGTATCAACAGTGATGGCCGCGAGTACAAGTACATTGCGATACCCTGGGTACATGAACAACGACCTGGTCGGACTGATGGCATCTCTAATTCCAACGCCAAGTTGTCACTTTTTGTTGACCGGTTACACGCCCCTAACGGTTTTGGACGGGAACCGAACGTCTGGCTCAAAAGTGAGAAAGACAACAGTCTTGGATGTGATGAGACGATTGCTACAAAGTAAGAATCAGATGGTGTCGGTACCAACGCGGAATGGAATGTACATGTCGATTTTGAACGTGATTCAGGAGAGGTAGACCCTACGCAGGTGCACAAAAGTCTTCAGCGTATTCGGGAACGGGATTGGCGGAGTTTATTCGATGGGGACCTGCATCGGTACAGGTTGCATTATCGAAACGGTCGCCCTACTTGCAAAGTGAGAACAGGGTGAGCGGATTGATGCTGGCGAATCACACGAGTATTCGTTCCTTATTTAAGCGGACTTTGATGCAATACGACAGTTGAGGAAGAGGAACGCGTTCTTGGACAGTTACAAGCAGACCAAGATTTTCTCAGGCAGTATGGATGAGTTTGACGAAAGTAGGGAGGTTGTTCAGGACCTTATTGATGGTATGATGCGGCCGAGTGTGACAATTACATCGAGTGGGCGGCAAGCGGAGGCACCATTCCTTTGCAAAGAGGGTCGGGATGGGCTGGGGCTCAGGCGGCAGATGCCCGAGTCGGGTGAGGAGAGAAGATCGAGTTTTTAGCAAGATAAATGTCTGCAATATACACGTTGAATTGGTTTTTGTCGGATAGTGGCAGTTTTGAATTAGGGACTGATGAGGGCAGACGCTGCTGATGTTGCTATTGAGCAAGGGCGTCGGAGATGTCAGGTCAACGGACTTGCAAGCATGGGGTGATCTGGTTGATACAAGAGGATGGCAGGGTTAGTCTGCTAAGCGCTTGGTGTTGTAAAGGTGGAATTTGTCGCTTGATGTTGCCCTCATGGTGAAAGGCGTTTCTGTACGTATATGAGCCCAAGCGTCAGTGTTGGTCTTTTGCCACCTCATTAGTTTGGGTCGCACGTGAGCACTCGCAAAGCAGTGCCGAGAAATAGAGCAGCAGGATGTCGAAGCTCCACTTTCTGGAGCGGATGCGGTCGGCATCCTGTGTAGGGATAGAGACCTGTCTCTATTAGAGACAGGTGTACTGTAGTGAATTGAGACGACCAGGACCGTTGTTACGGATACGACGAAATGAGAGTGGGAAGGGAAAGTGGATTTAATCCGCCGTTGCGCCCATGAGAGGTGTTATGTGCAGGTCCTGGGAAAAGCGAATGCCTTGCTACAAAACAGGATGAATGTACCTACTAGTGAGGGGCCATAGGTTGACTGGGATGGAAAGTTGCTCTTGTTGGGTATGGACGTAGCAGTAAGGAAGGTGTTTGTGCACAGCCGATTTCCAGCGTCCATTCGCTGCTTTTCTTCAGTGGCCCGTAATTACAATACTGTATTGTACGTCTTGTGTCGAAATAAGGCAAACAAGTTGTACTCGCTACTGTACGTACAGTACAGACTGTGCTGTACTGTACTGTACATTACTGTGCACTACTGGGCACTATTGTGCAGTAAATGTACTTTCATCGAAATAAGTACTGTTCTGAGGGGGAAATGTGCGGTGATTTATATTGAAAGATATGATCGGTTGTGGCCCGAGCATCCTGATTGTCGTGAAAATTCAAGAGATAAAAAGCAGACTGGCGGCGTAGCGGCGAACCTGAAAAAACCTGCAGTCGTTTTTGCTTAGAGTAGACAAGTTGAGTAGGTGAAATAAAATTGTTGATGCTCGTTTTCACTTCAGTGCCTAAGGCGGCTAGGCATTTCATAGGCAGTAGATGCCGTCGACTATCTCTAGCAATCTACTAATTACCCACTAAATTCCCTAGCGAATAGTCCTGCGGGCGGTCCTAATGACTCTTACACTACAAATGTCCTAGCAGGTATCGCTACAGTACAATAAGATAGAGAAAATATAGACTAAGTAGGATAGAAATAGTAGTAAGGGCAAAAAATACATTGCAGGATTGTAAATAGTACATAAATACAATTTATGTATCCTGTATTTCAACACTGAGGTGCCTGGTACGGCATTACCTATAAGGTTATGTACTGAACCTCTTGTCTTTCCCACGGGATACTGCTGGACTGTACAGTGCTTCAACACTAAAAGTATCGTCAGAACAGGTGTCCCGACGTGGGGCTAAGGCTAGCTTGCTACTGTATACCGCAGGTACTTTGGCGGTATACAAAGGAAACAGGGAGGTAGACAACGCTTTGAGGTAGAGAGAAAAGAGCTAGAGGCTGCGTTTGGCCCAAGCAGGAAAGAAAATTTCAAACATTTCATAGTACCGCATCCATGATTCTAACATCATGAACACCAATAACCCTCATGTTTCTTTTGACGGATCCCGTTGTCTGACGTTTCGCTCTTCCGCTTTGCGAACGAAAATGTCGTGATGCTCAGCAACAGCGATAACAAGAAGGCCCTCCAGGTTCTTTGACATCCGGAGTGGAATTCATTCAAATTGTGCTCCAGGAGGTTTGCGCAGGATAGAAACCTCACCGGGGAGGCCCAGAAATAAAATTTTGTTAAAAGTAAGCTTTTTGTGGCGTTTTCGAAGAACGTTAACCCGAAGGAAGTATTTAACAAATAAATAGTCATCGGATTGGAAAAGAGGGCTTACTCCGCTCAATAGCGCAAATTTACGCCTGATACAAAAGGTTCAGATTCAATAATGCGGCTTTGTTTGGGTTTTTTCGTAAAGTCGCCGCAGGACACCCATAATTGGCACAGTTCGGGCTGTATCGGGCCGTACCAATCTATAATGCACTAAAGAAGGCAAAAAGAGACCTCATTAACACGCAGAAGGAATTTTTAGTAAATAAAGGATAAGGATAACGAGCTACTGGGCCCCGGAGAATAGTATACAACGGTCTGGTGTTCGCGGGAAAAACACGCAGAAGCTCGAAAGGAAGGTAAACCAGCTCGCTGGGCAGTTAGCCGAGCTCCATTTGTTCGCGGAGAGAATATAAATAAGGCCGGACCGTCAGCGCCTACCGATGAGTACTTCAGTTGCAGCTATTGTGGGAAGAAAGGTCACCGTGCAGCTTAATTTCAACAAAATCCCGAAGGATCACTCGGTGCACCTTTCGCGGCAGAAGGGCCCATTATGAGGAAAGATGATGTTGTAAGTGGCAGTATAATGGGGATCGTCCACTCGGGGTTGCAGTGGCTCGGGTCGAGCTCGGAAAAGAACTGAGGTTAAAGAAAAGGAGGGTGAAGGCCCGTGGCAGTCGTTTGCTAGTCTCAGAAGAGGTTTAGTGGCACGGCCAAGAAGAATTGTGAAGTTAAAGCCTTCCCCAAACAGAGGGGGACAATATGATGGAAATCTACGCCTTTATGATCAAGGCACAGACTGTTCGTCCTGCGTTGGTTGTCCCAACTTCCAGTAAGAACACAAGCAAGGTCTGGAGAACAAAGAAAGAATCAGGCAGCTTTCAGGACCTTTTAGGAACGCGCAATGGGGGCGTCGCGCTTTCATCGGCCGTTCAGGTATGAACGTGGTATACCTTCTCCGCGGAGACGCATACAAAGCTAGAAAGCAACTTAATAGATTGGTTGCGAAGACCGTTCCGGTGACTAAAGCTTCCATGTCTGACAAGTTGGCTGGTCCTCGCCGGTTGAATTTCGTCGCGGTAAAGGCGTACGGAACAGAGAAACATGCCCTATTGGGCATAGGAGCTGTCCTAAATCTCATGTCATAAGATTTTTGCAAGAAACTGGCGCTAGGCCCGACTGCTAATGATTGTCAAGTGACCGTCGCAAACAGGAAGGCTGCAAAAATCTTCAGTTTCGTGTAAAAGGACCCAGTATCATTTGGGTTGTTGGTCGTGCCGTTGAATTTCTTGGTGGTGCGTATCTCCCCGTTCGACCCCATTAAGGGAAGTCTGTCTCTGGAGTCTCTGCAAGCGAACCTTGATTAAGGAAGCCAACAGGCCACACTGGCGGTTGGGAAGAGTTAATTCCTTTTAATACTCAGCGAGCCTCCCTTGATCAATGGGACGCGCACTGGTAGTAAGTATTTCAAATCTTTAGAGGAACAGGAAGGCAATCAGTTTCCCGCTTCATCCTCATCGGGGTCGGGTAGCAGTGATGATAAATCAGATGCTGATAATGAGCCAGTGCTGTCAATCCTGGACAGGTAACCTTACGAGACGGATTTTAGAGGATACACAGAGGGTACAGAACCTAACAGGGAAGACTAGGATGAATAAAGGGCTGCTCTAATCGCCTCTATGCTTAAGCGTGTGTAAGGAAAGGACCAGAGGTCATTGGAGAGGGCACTCAAGGACACAGATGCGATAGCCTGTGATACCCACGATCTAGGGCCGTCTAACTTCCCTTTAGTGCATTTATTTGAGTTGACGGACACACTCACTTACTCAAAAGTTTGCGGTATGCCCCCAATCACAATTAGGTTTGAATGAGGAGTTGAAAAAGCTACTGGAAGCAGGGATCATTACGCCTGCAAGTTCGACATGGTCGTTTCCGGCCATTATAGCGACGAAGAAAGATGAAAAGCTCCGTTTTTGCCTCGACTATTGCCAGATCAGCAGAGTCATTAATCCTGACCGTTGCCGGTCGCAGAAGATCGAGGAACTTTTCAATGTTCAGGCAGGCGCCAGGATCTTCACGACGTTGGATCTCTATACGGGCTAATGGCAGGTACGGATGTCGGAGGAATGTAAGGAGATGACGACCTTCATATGTAGCTTTTTAACGTACAAGTTCGATGTTATGGCGTTCGGGTGAATAAACGCACCCTCGACTTTCCAGAATGATGGCAGACGTTCTTAAGGGCTTGCCGTTCGCAATGGTTTATGTCGATGGCGTGATTATATTATCCAGAAGTATGGACGAACACGTCGGCTACTGCAAGGAAGTATTCCAAAGGAATAGGAAAGCAAACCTGAAGATCAAGGTGACCAAGTGCAGCTTCCCTTACTCGGAGATGAAGCTACTCGGCCAAATAGTCAACGCCACTAGAGCGAAAGGGACAATTTGGACGCAAGTGCTCCGAAGCATATAACCGAGGGCAGGATTTTTCTCAGTCTTGCTAGATACTATCGTTGGTTTAAAAGGAATTTCGCAGAAGTTTCGGCAAAGTTGTATGCTGCCACGTCCGTAAATGAGTCTTTTAAATGGAAAGAAGAGATAAAGGAGGCCAATAAGTTGTGTTGAGGCCGGAACACTGCGGTACGGCCGGGTCGGTGTGGATTGAGGCTGTTGCAGTGTTTAAAAAGGAAGAAAACGAGCTTTGCTGCTGTATGCCGGGGAGTGGCTTACAGTGAGGCGGGAGACATGTCGTCAGGACAGGTGTCAAGACGTGGGGCTCGGTTGGCTCGCTAATGTATGCAGAAGGTACTTTGGTGGCTTACAAAAGGAAAGGGGAGGGGCGACGATTAGACATATAGATAAAAAAGAGAAAAGGAAGAGTTTACACTTGGCCCGAGAAGGAAATTAAAAGTACAAGCATTTAAAAATTCTAATCGCTTTATTCAAACTGTATCAGCCGTATGCAGTACGGGTAAGGACAGCCTTGGGTGGCGAGAAAAAATTGACTGCGCTGCGGCGCTGGTAGACGCGTCGGCGGATCACATTGTCGATCGTGTTAGGTCAACCATTCAAGATTCCGTATTGGGAGAAACTGTTGCTGCAGCGTATATTTGCGAGAGATCCCACCGTATCCATCCGAGCCGCTCCACAGCTCTCACAGTCATGTGCTCGGACTCGTCATTAAAAATGTTTTACGGGAGGACATCAACCGAGTATGGATGTGGGAACTGGGTCAAATCGGGACTAGGAATTAGTTTTGATAAATTCCTACTACCTTCTAAGCTTTCGCTTCAGTCAAGGACTTCAAGGGGTTGAAGAGAAAACTTATTCTGTTTAAGGTAGTATACGGACATAAGAATGTTATATCAATGAAATCTGTTCCTCCGCTGTGCATTATCGTCCTCATGTCCGACCTCGCGCGGTGTAGAAAACTTGGGAAAAGCTATATATACAGGTTCCTGGGGTACTTTCCTAAGTCAGATGTGAGAGTTTCAACCTAGCAGACTTTAAATTGTCTTTAACTTTACTCTCACCCATGCAAGAAAAATTGATTGCTGTATGTCCAAATGTTCGGGACAGTGTAGTGCAATGTGCCTTGGCGCACCGAAGATGCCCTTAGTGGGAAATTCATGAAGATATTAGCGAGGTCTAGGAAGCAAGATACAACATCCAAAGGTGTTCATGACCCGATTTCTCTTGAAGCAAATTTCTTTACAGTATCTCAGTCCAGTGTTTAAAGAAAAACAAATTTTTATGCCTTCAGGCACAGAAACAAGAAACATATGTGTTAGAGTCTTTAAATTCTTCAGGTGACTGAATATCGATCCTTCTCTTGGTTTTTAAGTCATAATTTGGTCGAATGTGTGAGGGAAGAGTCGAAGAACAAGAAAGACACAAGAAGACAGATTAAAGCTGAAGCCAATCTCCGCCAGGGGTGGTACCTCCTTTGATACTCAGTTTTTTTGTTTCTCTTAGATGTAGATACAAAAATTAAGTGCAACTTATAGTTTATTATTTTATAGGATAAATTTAAAAGCACGTAAATGACATCAAAATTTTTGGCTGCTTTGTTTCGATAGAGATCTACTTCTGTCTGATTATATGTCTTTTACTGCCAACTAAAGTTAGATTGTATTAACAAATTTTTTAATCACTCCAGTGAATAAAGCTCCTCTTCATGAGGATACATTTAGGCATGGTAAATTTTACATATATTACGTATCAGTATTACTCGCAATTATATACAGTGCCACACTTTAGGTCAAGTAAACATTATATCATCTTAACAAAAAAATTCACGGGCTCATCCCTAACCTTTACCTTCGCCCATATTACCCTCTGAGTATTCAACACTAGAGAAGGAAATTTTATCCTAAATATATAATAGAAGGTATGTTTTTATTTATTTATGTGTCATTGTAAACCTTTTGATCATTCAAAATTCCCCGTTGGACTCTTTTGTCTCTTTCTAGGTTAATGTTATCTCCAATTACTCAATTCTATTCTCGTTTTTTTTGTATAATTACGTTTCGATTTTTTCTAACTTGAAGCGATTATAACAATTTTTGCAGTAATTATTCTATTATTATGAGTTAGAAGTAGTTTCATGCAGCATATCAGAGCTAAAAGACGCTAACGTATCTCTTTATATCGTTAAAATGCCTTTGATCAGTATATCGCTTCTCCAAATCTTCTCTTTGGGTATAAAGTATTTAATTATTAAAATAAGTCAACAAATTCGCGTTCGTATCCCAAATAGATGTCTTCAAACTATCTAAACCATTATATTTTCACGTTACGTTTTGAAGTTGTTTCATTTCTTCTACGAACTTATATTTGAGTGGGTAAGACACAGAATTATATGGCTAAAACCGAATGTAAGTCTCCATAAATTTAAATATCCTCTATTTCTCCTGAAATAAATGTGAAAACTCTTTCTGGTTCTTGATGATTTCTAGAGCTCTATCACGGTATTTCTACTTTAGAAAAACCTCATCAATAATTTAGGAGTCTTTTATACATATTGCTGAATTGTACATTTATTTCCGTATGTAGTTGCTGCTTCTTGTTTTTATTGTAAATTGTAATTGGTGATCTTTTCACGACGAAATTTTTTATTTGTTCCAAATAATTCATAGGAGCCATTAGTAAAGTGGAAGAAAGAAACGAGACTTTTAAATGCTTTTTCGACTTTTTAATAAAAAATACACTCTTTTCCTGGCTCTCACCTTTTATTGCCCATTTTCATTGTTTCGAGGCATCATTGTTCTATTTTAGTACTTTCTTAAAAATAGTAGAGTAATGAACGTCTTCGTGATATTGAGAAAAGGAGATGCTCCCTCTAGTTTTTTCTCTGCTCAGAAAGGAGATTTATATATGGAATATGCTTTATTCGTAGAAACTTTTCACGTGTCACTATGATATCTTAATATCTCTTTAAGCGACTACTGCTGTGTCATTTTTGGAAAGATACACCAACACTAAGATCTTCAGGAGGATAGAGGATTATATATACCAGAATTTTCGTCGCTGCTCCTGAAATTTTTCTTCGAACTCCACTAATGCCTCTATGAAATTCCCTTTTAAAAATTTATGAAAGAAAATCAAAGAATAAATATTCTCTAAACGAAAAGTTCAAATAATTACCCGGAACCTTCGTTATAAGACTAATTCAATATATTTTCAATTTCATTTACGGCAATAACTCACATTCAGACATATTTTTCGATTATTTGGCAAGTAAGCTGCAATAAGTAATGGGGCGGTTGGTCTTTTTATATTTTTTAACCGTTTGTACCGTTGTTACTGGGTATGAGCCGCATTTATGGAACTGGGGGTTTGACCAGGTAAGATTCCGTCGGCGCTCCTGATTTTATTTTCGAAGAACTGCCCCGTCCATTTCTTGAAGCATTACAGCGGCAAAAAATAAGTGTGATTCATATTGGTAGTAATTCTTGATCTTGATCCTTTGTCAAGTATCCGACGACATTTGGACATCAAGCCGTCACGTCGGATTATACCTTTGTTTAGAACTCTCAACTCGGTAAGATCCTCATCCTCCACAACCTCGTGCCCATGCAGGCGAATCCTTACTTTGTCCCTAAAGCTGATCTTCTACATATCTTACCCGATAAGATATTACTGCGTCAGGTACCCACTCGAGGAAAGCCGTGACAAAGTCTTGTGGGTCAAATGAGTCGAAACTCCCGGCGAAGACCTTACTCCATCTCTAGTGCTAGCTCTGTCGCACATTATTCAGGACAGATCGAGGAAGACCGATTTGGAAGAGTTAAGAGCACGAGAAAGGAGGGAGATGATAGATAGTACATAAAATAGAAGTTAATTATGTCATTTTACTTAAAACAAGACTCAGGGTGCATTCTAAGACTATAAAGGCTGACTTAGTCATATAATAAACCCTTTTAGTATTCTGGAGAATTTTAGAGAATATTTAAGATGATAAGCGGAATGAATTTTCAAACGTTTTGAAGCTGATCTCAGAGACCAGATAGGATTATAAAGTGAGGGTAAAATTCGGGGTAAATACTAAGCTTCAGTAAATTAGGTATGGTAAGCGTCCTTAGGAGTTATTCACATACTGACAAGCTTTTACTCCAGAAATTCGTTTGGGATGCCATTCTTCTGGTTGGTCGAGAAGAATATGCATTGGAACCCATGTAAAGCACACAAATTAGCTCTAGGGCATTTTTTGACCGCCATTGATTATTAACAATATAGACAACATTTTAAGAGTTTTAATATGCTTAAGGAAGACACTAGGATCATTTTAAGAGGAGATTTGAGGCGTGGTGACTTTTTTGCTCCTGAAAAATTGATTATTCTTTGGGCCATCGATGACCTGTATCCGTATTCTGCGTAGACATGTAATAATCTCAATGTAAAGAACCCATCCCCTCGATCTAATAAGGCCCATCAAATATCTACAACTCAAAACCAAGTAGCTCAAAAATATATCGGGGTGTTAGAGGTATACTTCACAACCCACATTTCCCCCGCATGTGTTTTTCTTTATTGATTATTAAATTTTTCATAAAAAGTTTATTTCTTCTTCCACACTGTTCAATTTTATTTTTTTTCTATCATAACCTCTTCTACTGATAGTTTCGAGGGTGAGCTTACTTAAAGTGGATGAATACGTTCTCTTCTTTCTTATTAATTGAAGTTTTTCTAATAGCTTCGATGTGATCTGCAAAATACAATATATTTATTCTATCACGGGATAGTTTAATTTCGAAACGAGTCTCACGGCCGCTTTTTCTATCGATTAAAGCATAAACATTTCCAAAGCAAAGGAAGAAAAAATTTCAAAATTTCCGTACCTTCTTTACTTCCATCTAAATTACCAGGTTTTATTTGTTCATTAACAAGTGTGCTTTCATGACGCCGATAATCAATCTGTTCATACACTTCGTTTATCAGCATGGGTGCAATTCTGATTAGATCATAATTAGATCAATCGTAGGAGGAACGCTGTCCATGATCAAGCGTAGTCCAGAATCCTTCTTGATCTTTCCTGTACCAACTATCTACTGTTGAATCATGATGCCATGAAGATTTTAGCAGTCCCTAATCCCACTAATTATGAAAAAGGTTTAGAAAAGACACAAGAACTGAGTTAAATATTCTATATACTCAATTTCATTCTCGTATCTCTGCAGTTTCTAGTATTCGTTTACTCAAAGACTATTTTTTCGAGGGAGATGGTTCGGTTACTTCCATTAGTGGAGTTTATTCACATAAATAGGGTA
Source organism: Kappaphycus alvarezii (assembly GCA_002205965.3). Taxonomy (NCBI): domain Eukaryota; phylum Rhodophyta; class Florideophyceae; order Gigartinales; family Solieriaceae; genus Kappaphycus; species Kappaphycus alvarezii. Next base: position 990,076 of record NADL03000007.1, read on the forward strand.
GTTGAGGATATATTTCATGCATTACGCTAAGATAATTTATATCCCAAGAAGCCTGTAGAATCACCGTTACACCTTTTATTAATTTTATGAAGAAGTGACATTTCCACAGTAATAGCTTAGTTGTGGTATACGGTATGTAGAAATATCGTACGGAATTTATAGTTTGAATCTTCAATATGTCGATGAGAAAGATGAAATCTGGACAGAAAATGTTTTTTGAGCATTTCATACCGTAATTGTATTATGGAAACTACCGCTACTGACTTCTCTCAAAACTTCCTCGCTTGGATCTTTTTTTAACTTATCTCGTTTCTCTTGTAGTCGTATTTTATTTGTTTAAGCTCTGATTTTGGAATTGGTTTCCAAATAATGGACAAACAGACACTGAATTACGAAGAATGAAGGGATTGAATTCGATTTTCTAGAATTTATTATGTAGAATTTACTGTCGTCCCATGGCCATTCAATTTCTCTAACCCTGAAATAGCGTGTAATTTGTTTCCGTTTCTTTAAGTTGTGACAAATATTTAACACGCATATCCAAGATACTGGTCGACTTCTCACGAAAATCGTCACTTCCGCAGAACCACCCATTATGAGGGATCTATCCCGCATATCTTTCAAAATTCACCTGCCGAGCAGGGAAATAAATGACTAAGATTCTCCTCTGTCCTTAATTGAGTTGACACGGTGTCATTTTCGCATTTTTAGAGTTAAGAACAGTATATGTTTGTATTTCATATATCCATTAGGCCCAGAAAGTCATCATCATTTACGGAACAATTTTTGCAATGAAAAAACCGTAAAATGATGATAACGCTTCATAAGTTCAAGATGACAACGAATTCACCATCTCTTCGACCGATGGTAGAAGGATGAAATGTCATAAATAATAATGACGAAAATAATACCCACTCGGCCTTTTGCGATCACTGCTTGAACTCTTGGAGATAGTGGACAGAGAAATAATACTTCTCCTGATCCCATATCTTTCAGAAGGTTTACTTAGCGCGTATTCCCGTAAGAAGACTCGAACTGGATACTAATACCACCTTTCAAAATAAATCTTTCTACATTAAATCTTCCGTCTTTGCATGCCAATGCAAAGCTGCAGATAGAATCCAAAAAATAGCATCTCATACTTGTTACGAGCAGTCGAACATAGACACCGCCTCCTCCTGAGGTTCTAAACGAAATTTAATTTTATGTGATTAACATTCCATAGACTGCTTAATATATAATGTAATGTAGATGCCACAGAATCGGTATCAATTGAATCTTGAATTCACTCAAGATCAATATACACCCTGAGTTTATTATTAACACTCAAATTTGATACATAAAGTGACGGAGCTTTTTGGATAATCATTAGTAAGCACGAAAGAACCACTACAGTGATTACGGTAGTTATGACTAACTATGTTAATTTTGAACTACCAATTTTGATTCAAGCTACGGATATTAACGAGCTTATTTGCCTGCTAGTTTTTGACTCGCATTAATTCCTATAAATTCACAATTAACACAGTGGACAATAACTTTCAAATTTCGAGCTAAATGTGAATCATACAAAATAAGAGAATTTCTAGTTAATTTCAGTTCCTCAAAAAACGCCCTATTCTTAGCCAATATGAATTTAAATTCTTCTCTCAATTTCGATTTCCCAATCGACCATTCAATTTATATTTAGGCTCAAGGCCGTCCTTATCATGGCCTTAAGATATTCCGATAATCATTTTGCATCAGAGTATTGCTGCAGAGTTTTCGTCGCGAATTGATGCAAGCTGCAAGAAGTATTTTTCTCACTATTTTATACCACTTATCCACTTTTCATTTATAATCAATTTGGCATTATATTCATCTAATCTCTTTCCACGTATCCTTTCTTTTCGAAATCAAAAAGAAATCCGCCGACTAGCACAAGTCCGTGGCGCTATTGCGAAACTTTCGCAGTCGAGTGTTAATTTTTGATAAAATAACTATTGATGATCCCGTTCCATTATGCCCCGAACAACTATCGACATAAAATAGCCTCCTTTTCCAATAATGTCCCTTGTTAATTTCACTGAGCTCCTCGAGCAACTCCGTAAACATATCACTATCCATCCATCTGTTAAGCTGTGAACAGTAGCTTACCCCTGGAACATATTCAGGTATCACCTTGGATAGGCTACGATCGACTTTTCCTCAGTAAGACAATCATGATGCTCTCAATCTGGGCATGAAGACCTCCGTTTACCCCAAAAAATAAATTCATCCTTTTATCTCCGGCAAAAAAAAATCAGCGTATTTCCCATATTTGTCCGTTTCCCCATATCTCAATAACACATCCATCATCCAGGTTAAAGCATAAATCAGTTTGGCTCGGGATTTCCACCAAAACATAGTCAAATTCTCCTGACTAAAATCCCTTATAAGATCGATAAGGTTATAAGCGATAGAACTTTCAATTAAAAGTTGTATACCGGGACTGAAAGAGAGCTCACGCGTCCATTAGAAGAGCACTAAGTTATTAGGCTGTTTGAATGTTTTGATTGAAGGATGATAAAGCTTATTCCGGACTGTAATTCAGTTCGCTTCAGTGTTCTGCTTATATTTTTCGATTTCATCTTCCCTTTCCAAGAAATTTTTGCAATGCATACCCATCTCCCTTAGGCTTTTAAGTTCCTAAAAACGTTTTTCATAGAGCTGCGGCAACCAAACCTCTCTCTTTTGTCCTCTAGGTCACACGAATTTAAATTTGACACACTGAATACCGTTCCCCGAACACGAAGATAAGGTACGTCTCCGTTCGAGGCCAATGCGCAGGTTAACGTAGATATTTTTTTCACCGCGACCGTCTAATTTTCACGAATTGGTCGTTATATATTCTCTGTGGGCGATCACCGCAATTCTTGAAATCTCTTGAAACAATCAATTCTTCCAGTTGTTGAGTGTGTCAGCCAACATCCAGTCCCCAACCCCTCTCCTAAAAGCCAGATTACTAACAACTTGAATCTGTTTGGGTTAAGAGGTTGTATTTGAAGGTGATTTTGTGATTAACGCAGCATATCCAGTGCCTCATGAAATGAGATTTGGGCCCACATGATCTTTATCATCCTCAGGTATTTGTGAAGTATATTCAATGCGAAGAGAATGGAACGTGGATCACAAGAGAGCTTTGAAAATCGGTGTATTATCATGTAGGTGGGACTTAAAAAGTAATATGAAAATAGTTTGCGACCTTTTCGCTCACTATACCACAATCGGAGACCGATATATATTCGTTCAATACGTAAAATTTAAAGAATAAATATGTATAGAAGATTCAAGTATAAAAAATACATTATGATCTATGCACCATCACATGAAAGCTACAAATTAGCCATAGTAATATACATTTCATACGCTTTAAGAGCTCCGTTTTGCGTTCATTATCCCTATCGATCACTATCAAGAAATTATTTCCCTGGTATTGCGTCAACATCGGATTAAGTCCTAAACTTTTATTGTGAATATATAGTTTCCCTTCTGTCTCAGTATTTGTTTTAAGTATGTTGTGACCAAAATTATTGTTTTGTATTTTGTATAGAACAATTATTTTATCAAGGTGATTGCATTGCATCAACTTTCCTTATTTCATGTCGCATAGTCTCCTTGCTTCATGTCCAATCCAATATACAAGTAAGATTTTTTTGCCCTGTTTGATTTCATATTTAAAGGAGTAAATTTTTGTCAGGACACTCAAAAAGGTACCGATTTCCTCGAAAATATCCGCTTTATTCTCTTTAAATATCACAGTTCGTACTTAATATCTACATAGGCATTTGATTCTGCATGTTACCGGAAACCTTCATTCTGATATATACGCTATCTGTACCATTAAATAATTTCATCTTATTAGGTCTCTGTTCTGCAGATTCTTTCGCTAAAGTTGATGATTCCCATCCCCTGATACTATTATATTATCCTTTCTCTTTCGTTTCTTGACCTCAGAAGCGAAGGTATAATATATCAGTATAACTCAGATTTTTTGCCAAGTTTTCAGTACAGAAGTCTAACAGAGACTCAGTAATAGTTAGCGGCATCCTAAATCGTTTAGGATGTGATATGTGTCCCTTCAATCTATAAGTTCTTTCATTTACATAGTCATTCAGGGAATAAATATTGTAGAAGTCGATTTCTTAATATTCTGCTAATAATATTTTGCTCGCATGTCACATTTACCATATGAATTCTCCAGAATTTGTGCATCAGTGCACTATTATCCACTCCATCTATTCTAGAGGAAAAGTCGTTGAAACAATTCAACAGCAGCATAAGGGTAACAAATAGCTTCCCATATATCACGCTGTAAATAAAAGTTTTCCAAATAGGTGCATCATCTTCATCATTCCTTATGCACACATAAACGAAGGAATTAATTTATGTTGAATATTGGTGGTATTTTCCAACAAGTTTATGAGTACAAAAAGTTTCCATGTAAGCTGCTGTGATACGGTTGCAATAATCCTTGCAAATTAAGTGAGGCACAAGAAATTCGTAGAGACTCCAAATTTGATACATGGAGGAAGTATTTGATTTTCAGTACTACCTTTTCGTCAAAAATCTGCACCCTGTTGGCATGAAGGTACCCGCCTTTCATCAGCAACATAGACAAAGGCCATTTCAACAGCAGCATTATCCGAGCTCCAGGAAATGAAGCTGGAGCGATTTTGGTTTTTATCATAATAGAACAGATTTTTTCGATATTCCACTCCGCAATACTTCATTAATTTCCATTTTGGACATATCTGCTAGGAATATTCCGTCCGTGAAACGAGGCTATCGGTCAAGATCAGCCTCCACAAACACCCCCATTCATAAATCGCCTAAAAGAATTTCATTTTTTGTAGTTCCCTTCTTATATACCTTTCACCTAAAGTACCCCACATTGTCCCTTGAGATGATCTCGAAGCACTGAACCACGAATTTGATAAATCATCGAACGATTCTTCCAATGGGTTTCCATTTAGGCCTCTTGAAGGTCTCGCACCAAGCTCAGTAGCAACTTGTTCGTCTCCTGAATTTCTAACTGTAGCATTGGTAGCAGCAACTTTAAACATTCTTAACGGTTTTCTAAATGACCCACAGCATTACTTTAACTACAATTTGATTCTCTTTCACGAATCCTTTCCAATTTTATTTGGTTTATGCCATTATCTTCCAAAGTTTCTGGGAAAATTTGTTACGAATTTTCATCGGAAAAGTCTGTCTTGGTTTTCTTTTCGGGACCCTAGTTTTCGGTCTGTAGTAAAATTTTTGAAAGTGACTCAAAGCGCCTAAAACGAAAAAATTGGTCCCCTAAAGATTGTAGAGATACCTCAGGCGTGTTTTTTGAGTACATTTGTAAGATTGTTAAGGTTTAGGTTCTAAAATGATTGAAGCTGAATATAAATTCGCAGTTCTTATTCGATACAGGTGGGCTATTTTAATTGAAAACCTATGACCTTCCTATGTCATACTCCATGGAATAGAAGGAAATGAATGAAATAAATTTCTCTTATCTCAGTTCCTTTTTCCGTTGACTCCATTTTTCCGTATTAGAGACCTTTAAAACAGCTCCTCCAACCAAATATTGGGGCAAAAGGTACGGTGAAACCATGGAGCATCACATGTTCCAATTAGAGAAAGACATTCAACTAATGCCGGTCGATACAGGGACTCAGAGGAAAATTTGTTTCGCAAAAGCGTCGAAAGTCATTACTGCGTGACTAAAATAGCAACTGCAAACGGGATAAGTTCAAACGTTTATCAAATTAAAAGTATGGAATGAAAATAATTATACAGCAGGATTGCTCTGCATGTCGGTATTGCCACCAGATCCGGCACTGATACCATCGTCCAAATTGCCCGAAAGTTGGCGCAGAAGTTCGGCCAGAGGTCCAAATAGAGGGGGGGGAAGCTTTTCTGCTTTATTAATTTAGAGGAAGTAGCGGTTATTAACCGAAAGGGGTGTACCGATGCATGAAGACCTCTGAATATGCCCCGGTGACGATGGATTTGAATGATGCTTTCAATTTTTAGAGTCGATTAACTTTCAAGGTAGCAGTCTAAAATCTATTCCCTGAATTTATTCCTTGAGTCGTATACTGTCATGCTCATGACCCTGCATTCTTATGTCTCGGTCTTCACATAATTCGAGGCGAATAAGGAACGCAACAAGACAAAGACTTCTGCGGCATCCTCTTAGATCTGGAAGTACAAACTTTGACCCTCAAAATACAATAGCTTCTGAATTCAAAGGAAGAGGGGAATAGCAGCTCAACAATCAGCTGTCTCAATTTTGGTACCATTGCAATGGTTGTATCGTCGCACACCGCGGAAAGCTCCTTACAGTGGTACGTTTCTCTCTTCCTCAGATACAGTTAGTAGGGGACTACATCCAGCCATGCTGAATGGCTGAATTCGGTGTCCTGCTCCACCGCTGGAGTCAGAACAATACCTTTATCCATTAGGGTTACGACGAACGAAAATGCAACAATCGTTCTAAACGCTCTAGTTGAATTCAAAAATTGTAAACAGAAGTACTTTGAAGCTCACCTTGAACCTCAGGAGTAGTGACTCTATACAATCATAGACCTTGAGAGCCCGCAGATCTCATTTCAGCTCCTGCGCAACTGTTTCAGCGTTAGCAATTTTTGCTACCTGTTACGCTTGGTACCACCATCTTGCACAGCAGATGGTGCCACGAAATTTAATGAGATGATGGAGAGCTACGCGCGAACACTAGCCGGGTCAGTACTCAACTCTGTCGTATTTAGAGAACTTCAGCTCTCGGTCACACTGTCGGCAGAAGTCCCATCGATTTGGTTGGGATTCATATTTACAATTTTCATTGCAACCGGCTACCTTCCTCTCCTCCAGCACTGCGTCAAACAAATTGTGCGCAGCCCTTCCGCCGGCCTCGATCAAAGATCTTGCTACGTAAGTACCAAAACACCTTAGAAGCCAATCATGCTTGATCCCTATTGCACGCAATCCAGGAATCTCCCCATAGTTTCTTTCTGATCCAGCAAAACTCCATCGCAAAAGACATTAAAAAAGGCAATCAAAGAAAGAATGCTAGAGGAAATATCCCTCCCCGACGACAGGACACAGGCTTTGCGGCTCTTCATGGCTCTTCCCACTGCGATAAAAGCGGTGTCATGAGCCCCATATCTGAGACTAATGAGAGGTATTGAGCCAAGAGAATTCTCGTTGTGGCTCAAGTATTAATGTCAAACTCTACTTTTGCATACACATACGCCATGCCCAAATGCTCGACTGCTTGAGCGACCACCTCTTGCATTGCTTTCACAGGAGCGAAAGATAGCGGCGTCAAGACCGTCAGGTCATAATGCTGGCTAATGTTTTGAAAAGCCAGCTCGACACAATGTAGGTGACCCCCGAGAATGGCTTAACCGCATCAGAATCGACATTATTGCAGTAGTTCACACTGGAACAATGGACTTTGATAGGGTCAAAATGGCTTCAATGGAAAAGGTAACCACTAACTACCCGATTTGAGAGCCGTTGCGAGCGACTAAAGTGCTAAAGTATACAATAACGGACAATAGCGAGGGTGGAAATGAAAGATTAGTAACTGCTCTACTGACCAATTCTAAAGGGGCAGGCCCTACCAACTCTCATAGAGGATAGGGAAATATTGAAGCTTTTGGTTTGAAGTCCACTCCAAACCTGCCTTCCGTCTTATGGGGGAAGCAACCTACTCAGCTTGTATAGACTTTTTTCCAAACTAAAATCAAGATGAAAATACTAGAACCAGAAAAGCAGGAAAAGACTTCATATGGACACAGAGAGTTTGACAAAATATATTTGACAGAACCTAAAAAATCTACTCCTCGAAATCCTCATCCTCTAGATCAGAACCTATCAATTTTCTCAAGACTTCATCAGTATCTATGCAGTCTCTAAACCTCCCTGTGGATGGTCTACTATTTCTTATCTCTTCCGACAAATAATATAAATCATCTGAAGCCCCTCCAACCGGGTCCATGGTCGGGCCCACTTGGTCCAACCGCTTCATTCTTTCTCCTCCCATATGAACCGGTTTGACATCCCCCTCTTCATCCGTAGACTCCTCATCTTCCTTTCCTTCCTCCCATTACTTGTCTTCGGATTCCTTTTCTTTTTCCCCGGACTCACCCTCGGCCTCCACTTCTTCAATACTGTAGACCAGCTCTGGGGCCACTCACTCCTCGAAGCATTCCCCTGCCTTACCATCTTCCTCTTCCGAGTCGCTTCCCTCACACCGACTCATGTGCTTCAATCTCCACCAGATGACGAAAAGCGGGCGCTGTCCGACGCTTCCTGATTTGACGACGGGGTTAGTCCCCTACGTCGGGTGGACCCGAAGGGAATAACGAGGAGACGGAGATGAGGCGAGGATGACGGTCTTTGGAAATGGGACGAGAAGGGGGTAATCCGTGCATGTTTGCTGTCAAAGGGGTGTGAATTGCAATTTATTTATTGTTGCGGGGACGTGGGTAAATTTAGGCTGCGACCGGCGTGTTTAAATAGCGCCAAAAAGTATCAGATTGGCAGGTCTGCTGAACCAAGAAAGTAGGCAGAAACTGTTCTTATAGTAGAAACTAGTGAAAATCGCCTTTAAAATGGTGGTTCATGGCTAAAATCACGTGTAAAAATATTGATTATGGAAAAAGATATTTAGCCGCGAAAAAAGATCAAATAGCTGGAGGAGACTAAAAAATACTGTCAAAGGAGAAGGCAATTGCACATGAAAAGAGAAACGAGAAAGGAAAAAATTATAAAGAAATGTAAATTTCGTCGCCTAAAAGAAAAAGAAAGTGGAGGAAGAAACAAAGTAAAAGTAATTGAAGAGAGAAACGTAACGAGAGGTAATTTCTGTGCGTAAAGAGAACACCTTCAGCTTCTTGCGTAACAGGCTTCTTCAACATCATTTTCGTTAGATAGATAGAATATCTTCCAAGGATAGAACACCAAAACCTTCCCCTTTCGTCAACCCCATGGTACCTTTCCGTAAGAGAGTACCCATCTTCAGCCTCCTGGCCTTAGTTAATGCAGCTAGAAACGCAAAACTAAGAAGGTCAGATTCTTTCATCCCGAATTCTGTCAGAGGTAGGCTTATTCCTATTCTCATCTTCACGCCCTGAGGTTGGTAACCGGACGCATATGCACTGCTAAGCGAAGGCGCAAGTAATGTAGCAGCAGGTATAATGGATACATATGGAAAGGTTATATAGGCCCTCATTTAAAGGCACGCCGCGGCCGCATCAAAGTCCAACGCTGCATGCCTAATGGCTGTCCTCCAGCCCGTCATGTAGGGTGATCGGGACGGGCTGCTAATCTTCTAGTTTATAAGCATGTATCCACTATGCTTAATCCCTTAGGGAACAGTTGGCCTCACTTTAGGAAAAGACTTTGCTTTGCGCAGACCCGTTTCTGTTTCTTGAGACGGAATATCAGTTGGGACAAAGGAGACAGTAAAATAAACTCAGATCTTTGACTTTGATTCATGAATAATTGTTGGTTGGGTCTTGGTGCCGCTACTCGGCAATAACCGTCCCTTATATAGTGATTTTCACCCCCCTAAATGGGGGTGAAATCACACATATCAAATATGCTGACTGCATAGTTCCAAAGTGCTCTAAACTACTGTAGAACACTATCTAGAAACATCCGGATGCGATACAGCAATGCATCTGGAAAATCCATACGCAAAATAAAACTAAAAATAATATTGCCACACTGAATATACCTTGCTGGCAAGCGTGCAGAGCCCTCCAGAACCACGTAGAACCAACCAGGTTGACTAGATTGTTACACTATTCCCACCTCTTTCTATTGACGTCCTCGTCAATGATGTTCGGGTAAGATACCATGTTCAACAATATACTTGTGCCAAACTTCTGTTATGTACCATCACGATCCACAAAGTCTCTAGTTGGCTGCCACTCAGCTTCATGAGTAGGCGCACCTTTCATTAACGTGAGGAATTGATAACCTCTTCCTCGCTTTCTATGCTTCAAAATACTTCCAAAAACTTGTTCTTCTCCTCATGCATCGGTACAGGATCGGGTCTCTGAGGAATTTGCAGCGCAATTTCTGAAGGCTGCTCCGTATATGGAGTAGTGTGGATCATGAACAACTGGATGGATCTTAAGGTGATTAGGAAGATCCAACCTTAAAGCGTTCTTTCCAATTAACTCCTTGACCATAAATGGACCATAGCTTCTTGCAGTCAGCTTCTGTGTTTCCTGAGACTTTGAATATAAATCCGTAAACAAAGACTTTTTCGGCCACACTTTTGATCCAACATGATACTTAGGATCTTGATACCGTTGAGAAGATATGGCACTTTGTCTAGCCTTAGACACTTTATATGAGAACTTAGCGTCTTCCAGAGAATTTCTCAATCTTGTCTTAAAATCTTCCACGCTTTCAATTGGTATCTCTGCTCCTGATATCATATCAAGAGGTGTCTTCGGATTATATCCCAAGTCCATTTCGAATGGCGACATTCCCAAATCTTCAGTCACAGAAGAGTTATAAGCAAACTCAGGCCAGGTAGCAATTCATCCCAATCGTTCTGATGGTACGAGCAATAACATCGTAAGTAGTTCTCAACCATTCGATTCTGATCTCAGACGCACCATCTGTTTGCGGATGACGGCTTGTGGACATCTTCAACTTCACTCCACATAGCTTCATTACGTTTTCCCAGAAATTTGAAGTAAACTTAGGGTCTCTATCTGAGACAATGCTATCGGGTAAACCATGGAGCTTGAAGATATTGCTAAAGAACGAAGTAGCCACGTCCACTGCTGTGTCATTCACATTACACGGAATAAAATGAACTCTTCTTGTAAGTCGATCAACCCATGTCGTGACTGCATCTTTTCCATTCTTGGTCCGTGGAAGGTTTACAATAAAGTCAGTAGCCAAAGATCCCATCTTCTTTCAGGCATTTCCAAATATGTAGTAACTGTCATTTTCTTTTGATTTGAATCTTTGCTTGCTGACAACGAAGACATCCTTGAACATAATTTCGAACATCACGTGTCTTGTGTCTCCAGTGATAGTTAGCAAGTCTTGATAAAGTCTTTGCGAAAGGCAAAATGTCCACTTATCTTCGAATCATGGGCTAACTGCAATATATCTGAAACACTCTTCCTTGGAACTCACAGTTTCCTACCATACATCAGTCGTTTTCCTTCTTTCCTAAACATATGAATTATCTTTTCAAGCTGTAACTTCTTAATCTGATCAGAAGGCCAGGTTCCATCTAAGGCTTTGACAATAGGTCCAAAGAACTGATCATCATCATAACTGCTAAGGATTCATCAAGATCAAATGATAACACTCCACATCGTTAACTGAAGGGTTACCATATCCTTAGAGTTGATTATATGAGGAGCTCTTGACAAAGCATCACCGAGTACATGAATCTTTCCTTGCTTCAGGGTAATTGGAAATATGCCAAAATTACCAGCTTTCGATGTACCTTGCCTCTTTTCGACTCATTTAGGCTTAGTGAATAAATGCTTGAGGACCTGATTATCAGTTATAATCTCAAATGATGAACCTTCCAAATAACATCTGAACCTCTGGAGAAAATATCAAACCAAGAGCTCCCTATCATTTGCAGAATAATCTCTCTCAGTAGGAGACAACTTTTTAGAATAGAAGGCAATAACACGATCCTTTCCATTCTCATCTAGTTGTGTTAAAGTTCCCAACCGCATATTGTGAGGCATCAACATGACATCTGAAACTCTTGTTCCAGTCTGGGGCAACAAGAATAGGGGCTTGGGTGATGGCATCTTTCAACTTTTGGAATGCTTCATCGCACTTCTCATTCCATCTGCCAATACCGATATCTTTCTTTGTCAGATCCGTCAATGGCGCTGCAATTTCCGAGAACTTTGGAATAAACCTGCGGAAGAATTGAAGTAAGCCAATAAAACTTCTAATGTCTGTAACAGTTTTCGGCTTTGGCCATGTCTTCAAAATATTAACCTTTTCTGGGTTAACTCGAAGACCATCTTTTCCGACTATGAAGCCCAAGAACTCAATCTGCGTTTTCAGAAAATCACATTTCTTTGGAGATACATAAAGCTCATGTTCCTTCAGGCGACTTAGTACTATTTGCAGATGCTTGAGATGGCTCTCTTCATCCTTGGTGAATATTAGAAGATCATCAATGTATACGAACATAAAGACATCAATACAATCATAAAAGATACGGTTCATTAACGACTGGAAAGTAGCCGGGGCATTGCATAAACCCGTCGAATAATAAGGTATTCAAACTGTCCGTACTTCGTATTGAATGCAGTCTTTTTAACATCTTCAGGCTTCACCCGTATCTGATGGAAACCAGTTTTCAAGTCCAACTTTGAGAAGACTCTTGCGTCACCAAGCCTATCAAACATCTCATCTGATCTAGGCAAGGGCGCATTGTTCTTTTCGTGATTCGATTAAGTCTCTATAATCGACCACACCTCTCAATTTGTCTTTCTCTTGGACGAAGAATAATGGTGATCCATACGGTGACTTACTCGGTCTTATCTTCTTCTTTTCAGCAATCTTCCACATATTCCTTTGCAGCTTTCAACCGGCGGGGATAACTGAAACAATGGACGATGAGGTGGCTTAGAACCTTTCTCGACCTCAATCTCATGATCCACACTTCTTTTGGTGGTAGTCCAGTGGGAGTTCCCCTTTGAAGACATCCTTAAAATGAGACAACAGCTTCTCCAATTTAACACTCTTTTGACCTTGATTCTGAGGGCTTATTCAACTTTAACTCATTCACATTAACAAGTTGATACACATTGAAATCTCTCCATGATTCTTTCTTCTAATCAGGTTCCGGAATTTCTTAACTCCAATGCTTGTTACTCTTACTTCCTCGTATTACTTTTATCATAGGAATAGCATCATCTCCAACCTTGACAACCGTTCTTGATAATCATATCTGGATTGTTTGGCAACATGCCACGGCATTCCAAGAAGCACATCATATCTACAATCTGCAACGACCCAATTTGATGTATACAATATGCGAACCAATCTTCAATGTTACTTCTGGATGACTTCAGATGCTACTTCCTCTGACTTCTTGCTTGAATGATTGACAGTGACTTTGACTTTCTTAAATCGAAACCTTCTCTGTTTCGCGCTGCGAAGTCCCTTGATACTACGTTTGTATTACAACCATCGTCTTTGAGAACGGACACGTTAACATCATTCAATGTCCCATCAAGTAAGATCAATTCCTCCATTGGAATATCTTCCTCATTGAACTGGTTGTTGTCATCACGACACTTAACGATATTATTGGACTCCAAACTAATCGTGAGCTCTCTTTCACACGATCCCTTTGATTTTCTTCAACTTCAGAGCTATCACCAGTGCAAATATCTTTTTCAACACTGGACTCTGTATACTTTGTCTTAATTGCCTAACCTCTGCAACTAGACGTTTAAAGTCACTCATACTTGGTCCAACCTGAGCGTTCTTTCTTTCCGGCGGACCCCTTAGTTTTCCGGGTCACTATCAATAACTTGAGCATTATTCGATGCAATCTTATTCTTTCGGTCATCATGTTTCCACGACCTACAGCCTACTTTATGAATGTAAAGCAGCGGTTCTCTTTGTACAACTTCTCTTTCTTCGGATCAAATCGACTATTCCTGCTTCGAACTTGACCATTGTTGTACCTTCTCTCCACGTTACCTATCTCCATTGGAACGGGAGCTTGATTTGGAACATAACTGACTGTTCACCAAATCTTGAGAATATGCCAGATCCACGTAAAGCGCTGTCAACATTTAGAGCAATTCGGGCAGCTTCTTCGAAGTTCGTAACATTACTCTTGAGGACTTCTAGCCTAACTGCGGCTTAAGTCCAGAGACAAACTTATCTAACATTTCATCCATTGAAATTCCTGGGATACTCAGAGCCACATTTCTAAACTCTGAAAGATAAGCAGCAACAGAATACTTCTGATGCAAGTCCTTAGCTTGTCTCTTGGACGTCGAACACTATCAGAGGGAATGAACCCAGCTCTTACCAGATTCTTGAAATTTTCAAAAGAATCAGGAACTGTATTAGTGGCAACTTTATGAGCCACCAACTTGCAGCTGTGCCAGCAAGCAAGGTTGTAGCGTACATTATCTTAGCTCCATCATCCAACGATAGTTCTGAATTTTACATTTGATCTAGCGTTAGGTACTGCTCGAGCTGATACAACCAAGTTTCTACAACGAGCCTATCCCTAGTGCCATTGAACTGCTCTGGCTTATTCGGCTTTAAAAACAACATTTTCAACCAACTTCTCTTAAACACTTGAACTCTTCTTTCGTGTCCTAAAATCCACTTGAAACTTGTAGGGAGCCGTCCCACGGCGACAAGTCCTCTTCCGCAAGAGAGTGCTAACAACAACTCTTCATAACCCACACTCGAGAGTTACGGTGATCAATATCTGTTCGGGATATCCCCACCAGTCCTTTCTTAAAGACTTTCCGGTGTCCTTACCCTATAAGAAATGATCTCGAGTCGACCGAAAGGTACTTCTCAATCACTGCACTACCCAATTATGGTGCTCCTACTTGGTCAAACCTATAGCGCGTTACTCGAGCCCTTGTCCTAGTCGGTCGACCTAGCTAACAGCCAATAGTCGAGAGGGTTTTTTGAGGATACTTAGGCGACTCGGCGCAAAACAACCACAATCAAGGTAGGCGAAGATATGAAGATACCTTCCTGCCTATCTAGTTCCCCCTGCAGAACTAGAATACTTACACGCACCTGTCACTCCAGCCCACAGGTCGTGACTTACCAACGACTGGCACTCCAGCCCACAGCCGTGGTAAAACCTGACTACTTCGGCCAACTGTGCGATGCTACCAGTGAAACGAATATCAGTTGGGACAAAGGGAGACAGGTAAAATAAACTCAGATCTTTGACTTTGATTCATGAATAATTGTTGGTTGGGTCTTGGTGCCGCTACTCGGTAATAACCGTCCCCTATATAGTGAATTTCACCCCCCTAAATGGGGTGAAATCACACATATCAAATATGCTGACTGCATAGTTCCAAAGTGCTCTAAACTACTGTAGAACACTATCTAGTGTCTATTGGACCTTTGTCCTCATATGAGGACATTTGTCCTCATATGAGGACTACTTTCAGCACTTCTTTTTCAATACAAAACTTTTTTACCTCAGCGCATTTCTTGTCCCTCCGCATTAGTTCATGAGTGTAGATGGCCGATCAAAACAAACTTTTCAAGATTGTTGACCTCGGTGAAGGCTAGACCAGTTTTCCCTCACCAGCTTCCGCTCTTTGCAAGAAGTTGTGAAAACGACTTCATTTTGGAAGGTAAAATAGTGCGTATTATCGTGGGGGGTTTCAGAAACGAGGGCGCATGTACAGTAAAAATTACTGTACTGTAACTAAACATAAAAAACCTTTTTTCCAGTAAAAATTTCGGGCTTTCAAAACATTTTCCTTTCCAAAATGTAACGGAAATTGTCCTCATATGAGGACAAAGTGTGCCTCATATGAGGACAGTGCGTGGTCGGATAGACACTAGAAACATCCGGATGCGATACAGCAATGCATCTGGAAATCCATACGCAAAATAAAACTAAAAATAATATTGCCACACTGAATATACCTTGCTGGCAAGCGTGCAGAGCCCTCCAGAACCACGTAGAACCAACCAGGTTGAACTAGATTGTTACATTCCTCCTTTTCTTCTCTCCAAACTCCGTTTAGATTCCCCCGCTACAAGTGCCAGACGGAGAATTAAACTACCCAATCATTCCCCCCTTTCCAAATATTCAACTACCTTTTCCGCTCTATGGAAAGATAATGAACGATATATCCTAAGAATGTTCGTTGGAAGGTATTTATAGCTTGCATTCCTCTTTTTCACACAACCGGCATAGCACTAAGGTCGCCACAGGTATAAGAGGGGAGTATGAAGTTCTCGGTAAATCTCTCGATGCACCTCTTAGAACCGTCAACTTTTTAACTCGGGGACTTTATGGTATCAGATTAAATTAAGAACATGGAAGAGACCTAACTGAAATACCAATATGGGATTATACCCAGGTATTATCACCGACAATCACAAGCTACGAGGTGTTCGTAGTTTGGAGGGCAAAGGGTACACGCCTACATTTCACTGCAGCAATTTCCTTTGCGTTCGCCGACCATCCAAGGGGGAACACCGGAGGCTTATTTACTGTTACAGATCAGCTTTCTAAGGTCTTGAAATTCTTCCGTTGAGCAGGGGAACGTGGTGTGCTACAGGGATATTTTAGGCGTATAAAAATTGTTTAAGGGCCATTTTATGACCTCAGTTTCGTCCTTCCATTGTCGAACGATCGTGCTCCCTGGTGGATAGGTTTAATAAGAAAGACTAATGTGTGGAGGGAATTTAAGGAAGGACGGTTCCCTCCAAGTATGCCTAACATCCATGTATCGTAGCTTGTAGGTGATCAGCCATGTATGGACAACCCGGAGTACACTTCCTTTACCTTGGATTGAGATAGGGCAAAGCTTTGGGTGTTTTACTCTTGGAAGGTATATTTGATCTATCCTAAAGTTTTCCAGACAACCACAATCGACTCAAAAGGGCATGCCAACGCAGTAATGGGTGAGGAACTATGCTCCCTAAAAGGCCACCTGATGGGCAACCATCAATCAGGCCGCATTGGACATGATGGCTGTTGCAGTGAGCTGCATCGAAACCACCAAACCTTTCCGTAGGTCTCCGTTGCCCTCACGGCCACGTTCCTTGTCACGTCATTTAGCACTGCGCATCCATCCGGATGCCAACCTCCAAGAGTGGGGATTGGCACAGGCACGGGCCTACCTCTGGTGGAGGTCAGGATAAAAGATTGATATCTTCTCTGCTTTGCATTTCGCGCCGCATTCAGGACGGACATCGGGTTGAAGGCCCTCACTTCCCTGTTGGGGGAGCGAGGGGATTCACGAAGGTCACAGCAAAAAAAATCGGTCCCTCCAGTGCTTCCCATTGCTTGGATGTCCGGCCTTGTGCGGTGGAGACCATGGCGCGGCTCTACGACAGGGTGCCGAGCGGGTCTTGCGAGGTCTGTTGCGAGAAGTGCGACTTGGCAGTTATGTCTGTTGTTCCTTTGGGCTCCATGGAAGCAGTGCATTTGAAACAGTGGGACTTGGCAGTAGTATTGAAACGACACTAGAATTCTTGAGTTTCAATGCTTGTCTGGAGTCCGGGCAGGTGAGACAGTACACCTATTCTTTAGCACCCGGGAGGGCCATAGAAGCCCGAAACGCCTGCCTCCTGGAATCCCGAGAGGAATTCGTTCTAGTACATCTTCATGAATTGCGTCCGTCAACGTCTTTTGTGATGGTGTTTTTCGTGAGCAAATTACATTGGACGGGATAATCCTAGACGGCAGGCAAGAAGCCGGCCACCTCCGATGAGCGTCTACAGCTGCTCCGTACGTTCCCAGCTCCGTATTCGTAGTTGGGGCAAGGTCTTGCAAAGCTTGTTGGAGGATGAGCCAGAAGCCAAGAATGCCGCAGCGGCGATGTGGTTCGCAGGGGTGAGCCCGATCCAAGAGATTATTTTTTCACGTCAGGGGGCCTTAGAGCCCGGTACCCCCCTGCCAATGTTCGACACAGTCCTCCATCATCCGGTCGAACTCTTCTGCGACGTCTCTGGGGCAGAACGGGGGCAATTCGCGGAACAAATAGCCTAGTTTGCAGTCGCCGACACAGTTATGCAGTAGCCGGAACACTACTGGCCTATTCTCAAGGTCAGCAAAGGCCTCGAGGAACGTTCTGAGAGACGTTCTGGGAGACACGACATATTTCGTAAAGGGGAAGGTTGGGTGTTTTACTCTTGGAAGATATATCCGATCTATCCATTATTTCGTAAAGGACCGCGTAGTGTATTCCTTCAGTACCGACGGGGGCGTTCAAGACAGCAGTACCTTCGCTATGCTCTTGCTTAATCTCGTCTGAGTACGGGCTTTATACTGACCTTGGAGGGGCTATAGGCCACCAGACAGTAGAATGTTGTAAATTGGGTAGTAACTGGGGAGGAGTGAGGGAGCATATCACAGAAGTTTGGTACCACATATATCAAGTGCTCTTTTCTCTATTTGAGAGTTTCATTGCGATATTTCTATATGGTAATGGGCAAAAGCTTCCTGTTCGGGAGCAAGTCCTGTTACGCAATATTAAGCAGTCGCCATCGAGGGATCTGTGAGCCCAGGCCGTTTGGTTCGTGGAGGTTGCAACATTGTATCGTAAAGTGGGATGGTTTGGGTGTTTATTCTGTAGGAATACTGTAAAATGATCCATATTACCCCGTTGACAAGAATGCTACTGTAATTTTTCTTTGCAAACTTGGTGGCGCAGGCGCTAGGGCCTTAATCTTACGGTATAAACTCACTTCAGCCGCCTAGAAATAAGAAAGTAACCGAGACTAACACGCGCTCCAATTTAAATCGCCCCAAACGCCTCTCTATACGGCCGCCATCACACTCGCTCCACCCTCCCTTTTGTGATTGAATCGCACATTGCAGTGCACTTGGCGAGGCCACGTTTTTTCGTGACGGTAAAGTAGTAGGGAAATTAGTGGTCGGCGTCAGGTTGGGAGTCCTATAAACTTGAAAACCATATCAGGATGTACAACACACAAATAACGGTGCATTTCCAACAAGAATCAACCCAAAGTAACTTGTAGCACGGGGCCTTGAAGCGGCTGTGGAAAAACCGCGCTTGTGTGGAAAAACCGCACTTTGTATACTGCTTGGAAACTTCGATTTTGCTAGAACGCTGGATGCAGCCAACGTGGACCATCCAGTTCCTAGCTGTTCAGTTGGATCCTGCAGAGGACACCACAGAACCTAAGGGGGGGGATGTGGGGTGCTTTGCAGCAATGTTTGAAAGATGTGGTCGGTTGTGGCCCGGAATTTCTTAGAGGGTGACCCCAGTCGTACAACATACAATAATTGCTGTAAACAGTTCTCTAAACTAGAAATCTAAAAGAGTCGGAAAATTACAGTATCGCCTAAATCCAAAGCGAGTGCCTTACAGTATTTCTTTATGCATCCATCTTGCAAGTGCAGGACTGTACTGTGCAGTATGTTACTTTTCGTTAATATCTTAGGGATTATCAATGGGAATCCTATTCAATGTGATCCAATTTGCATGTTAATAGCGGGAAAAGCGAATTGACTCTATACACGGGAAAGCTGCGAGACATCCAGTTGTCGAGCTGCGGGAAGGGCTCCACCGCACCAGACCTGATATTCGCGCAATGGGACGCACTGGTGGAACAGACTTCTTCGATGTCACCTTCGTCAACCCCTAGAGCCCTCGAACAGGAGAGTAAGGACTTTCAACCCGCTCACCTCGCTCAACGCAGCAAGAACGGCGAAACACAGAAGATACGAGTCCTGCATCGCGTCTTCCGCCAGAAGTAGGCTGGTCCCCGTCCCCATCTCTACCCTCGGAGGATGGCGCCCGGACGCTCACGCGTTGCGAACCGACGTCGCACGCAACATCGCTACGAAGGCATGGGAGACCTACGCAAAGGTCAAACAAGTCTTAACACAACTCGCTAAGGCAGCGAATGTCCAATGCGGCGTGCCTGTTGGCTGGCCTCCAGCCAGTTTCTAGCGTTTTGACGGCTTCCCGCCAATCCTTTACTGTACATTTAAGCTTTTGCCCACATCACGACATCCCTCAGGGAACAGCTGACCTCATTTTTCATGGAATAAAACACCCCAAATTTCCCCTTCTATTCACAAGAGATCCAGTGGATACACAGATTAAATTTATGTTTACTAAAACTGCTGTAATCTGTTTTACATTGCATGTTTCAGTGTCCTGCGCATTAAGGGCATTCGTAGAATACCGTCTTCAAAAAGATTCTAAAGGTTCTCGATCTTAATTTTGTACCACGCTTATTCACCTCCAGCTGTAACAGCTACAGGGTACAGTACTGTCCCTGGCGACTGGAATTTCCCGTATTCAAGTCCGGCTTAATTGAATTAGGTTTACGTAGTAAGATACTGTTGACACAATTTGTCAATAATTACAAAAATAATTCGGATCTGAAATCAAATGAAATAAAATGAGCGAAAGTTAATATATTTAAAAAAACCTAAACTATTCAAAATTTACCAGATCACAATGCAATATTTTAACTCCCCATTTTCTCGCTCGAAATGCAAGCTACCACATGTAAGCCACTCGAAAATCGACGTTGTCGACGTTGAAATGTTTTGCCATGAAGACTCAGAGAGTTACATGTATTTTGATTTCCTCTAGTGCCTACAGTAAATAAATGATCCCGCCGTGTCCTTACTGGCTGGTCACGCTTCTCCGCGCATAAACATTTAGCTACATCTAAATTGCAAAGAACTTCTTGGTGTAACTTTAGGCAGATCCTCCGTATTGCTGATCAAGGTCCTTCGTGTCTCAATCAGGGTCCATGAGTCTTTACAATGTAGTTGACATCATTTCTTAACCAGTGAATATGTTACGGGCTGCTCCTGCTCAACCCCTGCTTACGTAAAATTCAAACGCATTGCCTTTGATTGGGTTGTCACCCTAGTGACGCCTTAGAGTCGGGAGCCACGATAGGCCTTTGGTTGCTGTTTACCGTCCTCTGTATCACATCTGTAGCGTCGTAAGCAGAAACATCGGGCGGCATTAAATTGCTTGAGTAACAAAAAAATACCAAAACAGATACGGATTGATTTGCAAATTAGTACCCTCACATCAAAAGCAGCCATCAACATAACGGACACCCATCAAAAGTGAGCCGCGAGGAAGCCAGTCTAAATCGGTTGCTTGTTGAGCCAATCAAGGTTCGATCCACATCTGCTGTCCTTTTTGTTTTCCGCATCGTTGTAAAGTTTTTTCATTATTTTTTGCAATTTCAATGCGCTTTTTTAAGTCAATATGGCATTGGCCACTGCTCAGCCGAAAACCCTTCCCCATACTGGGCTCGACCCAGCTGAACATCATATCCACCACACTATGCATGTGAACACTTCGTCAATACCACCCAGTTTCGTCTATTTGATCAGATCAAACGCCCCGTGCCCCATCCGTTGCAGAGACATTTCTCAGTGTAACCTGGTACCACTGCTTACTCCGAGCTACAAGCCCATTGGATAGGCTACGGAAGGAAAATGATGCGCAAACCAGGAAAATCCGCACAAAATGAATGAATGAGAAATGGCCCTTCAGTTAGCACAAAACTCCACACATGTACTATAATGCCCATTGAAAATGTGGGGTGGTGTCGCATGTTGATCTCCACAAAATTTCTACTCACGGCCCTTTTTCTTGCAAACAAATAACCAGAACAATTCATAGCTTGAACCCAGCTAACCGGTTGACTGCAATACTGATCTCTCAACCTGCAACGGGCCTCTGGCTCCTTGTTTTTTGGTCTCAGCCGCTTAATTTTGAAAGTCAATAAAGTGACTAGAATGCTGGCCCAAGAACATACTTCACTCTGATTTCAAGAACGTTGAAATGTCATTTTGCGCAGTTAACAAGAGCATCAACCTGTCGTACATATGCAGCATTGTACAGTATGAGCTGTAGCCCAACAAATACGAAGCTAAGCAGGATACACTGTTTGGACTTACCCTTGGGCCATGTCGATATAAGCTGTTGTAATTCGCTAGTCTTAACAAGGTGAGGGCATAAAGAGGAATCCAAACGTCGGCCCAACCGAAACTCCTTTTCTGCCCAGAATAGGAGGAGGTAGTAAAATGCAGTCACGATAACCGTGCTGCGTGCCTGTACTGTTTTATACAAGAGACTTTTTTCCTTTTTTCTTCTACGTGAAGACATGAGGCTTGCGATAAAGCAAAAAAAGAAACGGGCTTCAAGCGCAACAAGAAAAATATTGGGCCTTATCAGCATGTCACGCTTGAATATAGTTACAGTGTGCGTATGGCAGTGGAGTGTTTACCGACTGGGCGATGGTGCAAGCAGCAAGCAGCCGAGCGGAAATATTACAGATCGAAGACCCGTTTATCCATTGCCTCCACGATAGATATTCCCCATAGCAAATCTCATTGTTGTACAGTACAACAAAATAGAGGAATCCGGAAGTGTCATATTTATGAGTAATTGGCAATTGCGCCGGCATTTATCGGCTGCAACTGACCTAGTAGTTGTAGTACCGTTTTAAAAAGTGTAATAGTGGAGTACTAAGATACGCACAAATCCAATCTCTTTCAGGCCCGTATCAATTTAAATAAACCAGGTTTTCTCCGACGTTTGTCTACAGATGTAACAGCAACTGCTGTGAAATCGAATACCTGAAAAGACGCATGCACTATGGTTCTAGGACTTAAACAGTGCAGCCTCAACACTGCCACTAGGGGCAGATCTGCTTATTATTATTGAGCGCAATTCTTGCTTACATGTACAGTACCCAATATCGAACAATAGCAGTAATGAGTTTACCGTAGCTCTTAAATAATGCAATAAGTGGGAATATTCAAGCTACATTGTAACTGTTTACAATTCGATGAATCTTGCTACTTTCATATACTTTCAAACGTGTACTGTGTTGCTCGAAAAATGGCCTAGAACAGATTTAAAGTTCATCTCTTGAAATGCTCTTTACAGATGAAAAAGTTTCAAAAACAGTCCATTTTTGTGAAATGATTTTTAAGGAGGAATCAAAAATTCACTCTGGATTACTCTTGACGTGCGCAGGCCCGATGTCACTGCAAAATTTCAATTTCGGACAATTGGATAGAACTGGAAGCTGTCAACTCTAGCTGAGAGCCCATGCTCATTTCTTTCATTGGAAAAAGTTGGGGCTTGTCCAAAAGTGTGAGAATCTCTCAGTGCGACCACTGACGCCACCGCTGTCGTTACTCCAAGTTTGATCATATGCATCATTTTGCAATGTGACGTGAACGGCAAGACGATATGAACTAGACTCATGTATGAACGTGGTTGAGTGAAAATTGTCGGGCCCTACGTGGTTTAGTCTCAATTGCAGTAGTACGTCATGTGGAGCGAGAGATGTAGCGGCGGGGGATGCTTAGTCGGATTGACGCAATGCGGAATCCAAAACGGGGAATCTTGGATTCCGCTTTGAGCGGACTCAAAACCTCCAAACTTAAGTGGCATAACTTCACGTAAGTCAGACAGCAGTGTTGCTTTAGAAAAGCTGCAGTATCCCTGCTATGATTGAAGTTGAACCAAACGCCATTTTTGTTTCTTTGCCTTTCTGTAAGAAATATACATAAGTTTCATGATAGTGCTATCCTGCACTCCATTGTCTCCAGATGCATCAAAAAAGATTGCATATGATTTTCCGCGTTGGCGGACATTTTTTCAGTACACATGATTGAGCCACGCTATAGAACGCATTCAGGGGAGAGCGGGCGCTGCTCATTTTTTTGATATCCTTAAAAAAGGCCCGTTGCCAGGGAGTAGCAAGATAAAACCCTTTGGAACATCTTGAGCCAGGATATTAAAACAATTACTGGCGCATAAAAAAGGAAGCTTTATTTTTAATGTATTGAAAATTGCGATAGACACCTTATGAAGTGATAAACAATGTTAAGCACAACGAGAAACAATTTATGTCGAGGGAATTTATGACACTCTTAGAAGGCCAAAAGCGGAATCAAGGTCCTTTTCCTGTGACATAGATGAGTATGCGGATGCGGAAGAAACATTACTCAAATGAAAGCGTCGAAAGATTTGCATGGGTCCGTGTCAGGTACCCACGGTTTTGACCGTATTTGGAAGAAAGTATATCGCAAGCACGCAATTTGTAAAGAAGAGTTTCGTCTCCGAGCTTATGATAACCAACATTCCTAACCTAGCGAAAGACTCTACTCGACGTCATCCGCTCCATTCAGTATGCGTTTAAAAAAACCTAAGTCTTATGCATGACTAAAATATACTGGCCCGGCCCATCTTCCCTTTTTGCCATGTGTACAGTACATTGTACTAGCCTGTAGAGCTCAAGTGCAAAAGCGAAATTTGGAATCAGCTGTCGATAAAGAAAACTTGGATAATTTTACGAAATTCAGGCTTATTTGAAGATATCCTTGCTCTTTTCCTATTATTAATAATTGAGCTCAAAGCACTCACAGTAGCATCCGGCCATTGCAGCTAAAATTTCACCCTTACACTCAATAGCAGTGAGCATAATCTATAAATTAATGCGCTACTAGGATGAGCTTTCCTCCCTACTGAACTCTCATGTTTGTCTTTTTGCATTCTCGACCAGATCTAGAAGACGTAGAAAATTAAATCCATGTTGGTCAACGTATATACATGTGTGCCTAGCAACAGGGCACCTAGCAACAGGGCATGCCGTACTTGATTACTTGCGTTTACATACAGGTAAGAAAATCTGGGGGCGGAATTAGCTAGAACAGATGGAGAAAAAACAGCTGAGACCGAATCAGCGAGTGCTTACATTTTCTATCGGGTTGCGCGAACCACGCGCTTGTAATCTCTTTGCTGCCCTGTATCGCATGGAACTAAACGTATTGAGTTTGAGAGTGTGTGACAACAGTAAAACTAGCAACAGTGAGTAGCAATTTGTTAAATGAGCAGGGGCGACTGAAGTTGCGCGACGAGCTAGGAGAATAATCGCAGGATTATTGAATACAGACAGAGGCCGTGGGTTTTTGTGAACAGCTTGAATGGGGACCAGAAACGCGATTAGCAGAGCAGAGAAAAGAAGTGAGCGAATAGGATTGATATCAGGGCCTGGGTTGTTAAAAGTAAAAAGCGCAAGTGCAGGAATGTTTTGGATGAGAGACTCACTACTGGTGATGGACTGTATGGTGTGCTCGTTTGGAAAGATAAGAGGACTTGCAGTGATAATTGTGGTAGTAATGAATTCCGAAACGGGGCAAGCAAGAGATTGGGTATAGAATTGAGGCATTAGATGACAACATACTTGCGCCACCCGCTGGTCAGGAGTGAGTGACGCAAGAGGGGAATATGGTGAACGAGGAAGGGGTGCGGCAAAGATGAAATTAGACGGGGATAGGTGGGACGTGATGGTTGAATGGTGTGCAATATTCAGTGAACGTGTTACAAGTTGATAGCTCTGGATTCGAAAAGTCTGGAACGGAACGTGAAATTTAACAGCGATGCAGTACGGGATTTGGGAGTGAATTGAGGGTTGTGAAGCGGGGAAACGGTGGGACGGGCTTGGACAAATGGCCAGCGTGAGACGGGGACATATGAGGGTTGGCGAGGCAAGTGGAGGCGGCAGAGAAGGGGTGAGTCAAAGCGGACCCCCGCGGTGGACGATTGGTTTGGGCACGAAGGATGGGGGTGGCGGCAAAAAAGGCGGACTCAAATTGGGAAGGTTTCAATTGGATATGCAGTGATGTGATTGGGTCAAGGCAGAGAATGGGGAATGGTGTATATTTGCATGAGGGGCGGCTGGGGCCCACGAATGAACAGGAGTGGTGGGGGGGGGGGGGAGGGGAGGGTAAAGTTGGGAAGAGTAGAGTCTCTCGTGTGATGAAATTGCGTGATAGTTGTGGTGTGACTTGTTGTACCGTTGCTGCTGTACCAAAGGGGAATCGGCGGCAGTTATTCTAAGAGGAGAGTGAGATGAGAGAGAATTGAAATGAGCAGAGAGAGCAGCTTGCCAACTGTGAGGCACCTGGATGGGGGATAGAGGGCAGGCCCATCAATGTGGATTGGAGTATGGGGCAAACGATTTGGGGGGGAGATTGTATATAATCTGCTGTACGGTACAGTATAGTACTGTACAGTATATCGTGGTACAGTAAGGTATGGTACAGTACAGTACAGTACAGTACAGTAGGGTAATGATGCGAAAGGGGCCATAGAAAATAGCGGTGAGTGTGGAGCTGCAATATTGGTTGGCATCATCAATCCAAGCAAAATCAAGTGTTGTCTCTGCGCAGAATGAGCACAATCATGTAAAGCACTGTACAGTTGTGTACTGTTTCATGCAAAATTATTCATCATAATCATTGATTACCGCATAAGTATTCAAATCCTGTCTTCAACCAAACATATGAAAAAACAGGTTTGGACAAAAAGGCGGAATCGTTGCACTGAAAGTAAATAATGCGGAATCAAAAAGTCAAAATATAGCAACAGTTTTCATTGGATCTCAGTACGACAGCAACGCTCCACGTTTTGCAGTAAATCAAAAACCCCCCATAATTTTCAGAAGACATTTTGAAGGGTCTCTTGTGATCAAAAAAAAGCTGCTGTACTGTATTACTACAGGCAATTGCGCCAAGTTTAAAATGAAAACTGTATTGCATGGTTCTCATACTGTACAGGTACAGCATCTGGCTCGTACTTTACTGTACAGTGCAGTAATCGTACGGTTTGTACTGTACAGTAAAGTACTATAAAAGCTCCAATATCCAAGCTACAGTATGTAACTTATTATCACTTATTATTGAAAAAATTAATTAAAATTTATTTTTTCGAAAATGTTATTCTCAAGAATTTTTCTTCATTCGATCACAAAACGTCACCCACTGTGACATCACACTTGACCCCTATTATTGATCTCCTTTTGGACAAGAAGTGCGTAACACCATATCCTTCGATCCAATTGAACTTTACATACTGTGGTGAAAAGCAGATACATTAGTCTTGTCTAATCTAATGTCTATCATTTATTTGCAAGCTCTTCGGGCCCAAAAGCCTTACCTCATTATTCCACGACTCGCCTGGCTAAACGTTTTTTGAGGTCCCACCTACCCTAACTTTCAAAAATAAAGAAAAAATTAAGAAATTGGCCAAAGGATCCTTCCGTTTAATCCTTCCAACCCAGTGCAACACAAAAATGAGTCCGCATTCCACCAGATTCATCTACAGACCTCACCCTTGCTCTGTGGAATAATGATTTCCACCACCCAGCTCCACCAAATCGATTGATGTCAACAAAACAAAATACTTGTCACAATACTACCCCTTCCCAACCCCTTTTTGTACCTATTCTAGGCATTGCGCCCGCACTGACCACTGTATCGCCCTGCGCCCTCCACTGGCTACCCAGCTGGTGCCAGTTGCGCAAACCATGTCCTCCCACCCCTCATCATTACCTCCTCTTCCTGCAACAACCTAGGAATACACTATTCACGGGTACACATGCCTCTCATCACATTTCCACAGCACAGCCGTCGCTCCCGAAAGTGAGTCACCTTGAAAGGGAGAGACCCGACGATGCTTGAAAACACCCATAGTTCTGTCACGGCCAACTTGACAAACTGTTCAAGGTTTCCCACCAAACTCTATTCCTGCTTTAAACACACCGCAGATTTATCCTTGATATTCGCCAAAATACCCTATTTTCTCATGTCAACTTGCCAAAGCTGAAATGCTACGCCTTTTTCTTGACTTGCTTGTACATACTGCAACTACCCTGCTGTAAATCCCCATTCTTCAAGCCTCCCACCCTTTTGTACTAAATACCGTACTAAATACTATTCACGCTGTCAGGTACCACTCAAGTCAATGGCGTCCACTGCTGTCATACTTTTTGTCGTGATGAACGCCACAGTAAGGATCATTTCCCAATCACCATAACGCTGTCACGTCTGAACAACTTTTAAACCAAACTATCATTTGTAAAAATAAAAAAAGCAAAAAAAACTCTGAACGTTTCAAATCGCAGAGATCCGCAACAGGACTGTATTACCGCTTGGTCTCCCATTGCATCTTGTCGTCGCACTGTACATCACGGCTGCTCATATCCAATCCATTCTATTTCCTCGACGCCATTTCCCGCTTTGGAACGCCAGATACGGTACTACAAGGTACAGAGTGCTTTATACAACGCAATCATCATCCGCCTCTGCACTACTGTATTACGGTACAATCTTCTGCACTGTACACGGCAGCATCCTCGACAACCAAGCGTCTCCCAAAAATGTACCCTTGTGGTATCTTCCTTACCAACCCAAATCCACCTGGTACCCTGAAAACGCTCAGGTTACAGTCACACCACAATTACAATAAAAGTCCTTTTAACTATCTCCACCGCCAACTGATTTTGAAAGAAATCCAATCTACAATGGCCAGCGCGTACTGTACTTACTGCATGATTTTGAGGTCTCCATTTAGAATGAGTAAAGTTGATATCTCAACCACAATAAGCCGCTGTGCTGGCCTCAACATCCATAAAAATGCCTTATTGCACTGATTCTGCTGATAATCGGAAATATCTCATATTCTCTCACAACACTCTCCAACCTGTCGCTTGCTTCAATGACTTGTCACCCTTTCAAGTCTCAGATACACATTGTCGGGCCTGGTCCAGTTTTCGACTTCACCGTACAGCGACTAAGGCTACCTGTAATCTGGTTTATTTGATCACGTATTTATGACGAGGAGACCGGTTTGCAAGCCCAAGAGTCAATTACGTGTTTCTCCTTAGCCCAGATCGTCACCATGTGAAGAGCCGCAGTCTCGGAACGAACAAACGAAAACAACTTGTGTAGCTGCATTTACTACTAAGGTTCAGAAGGAAGCTGAGACGTTTTACTTTACCCAGACTTCATCATTCGAAAGCACAAAGAAGATAGCACACTAGAACCGACTTCTCGCGTTTATGCATTACGTAGAACCATACTGTAAGATTCAATATCAGTAGGTACGACTCTAGAGTAGCACGACCTGACGCGCTAGGAAAATTGTCACCTCCGTATCTGGATACACAATAATACTGTACTTTCAATCATAAACTATGGATTCAACAGAGCCCAAAGAAGGTCCCCGAACGTCGCACTTTGACGTAAAGGAAAAGAATCAGATTTCGGTCGTTGGAATTGTTCTATAAAAGCAAATCAACAAATGCACTGAAATTTGAATCTGTCGACTTCCACTCGAGTGAGGTTGTTCGCTCTGTGGGCAGATTCTGCTGAGATGACTTCATATATCATTTGCACTGCCGATAGTACCACCTGATGATAGGGATTGTGCTGGTATTTAGCTATGTACCAAGGAGGATTCCGACATGATTCTTCTTAGAACGCTCTTTGCATAAAGGATCCTTCTGCAGGGGTACTCTGGTCATTTTGAGGCTTGTTGCTTTGCTACCTGATGTGCCGGCCGTCGTGGATTTCAGCGAGCTTGATATAGCACTGTGTATTAATTAAATGTATCAAAATTGTTTCCGTGATCTCATTCAGCGTGAGGCATTTCCTTTATTGTAATGTATTTTAAGCCAACCTACCTCAAGATTATACCGTATTGCCCAATCAGATTGTGGGAATAATACGTGTTCTGTACACCATAGTCCGAAAGTTTTTAGAGTATCTGAGATGCCGCACTATTTTCACTTAAAATAATTTAACTTCATTTGTTTCCCTCTCCATTCCGTCGGGGATACCTCCACTTGTGGGTATCTGAGCCACTAAGAGGATTCCGTCCTTAGTAGGTGAATAAAGATAGTGCCAGCGCGTATAATCAGGCCAATTCAATGTGTTGACCTATCACATGCACATACTGCACTGTACAACAGGGCTAGTAAACTGGAATATTCTTTTAGACCATAGGACGAATACAGCAATCTAGCTAGACACAGTTCAAAATTTGAAGAATGATTCCGCATTCTTCGTATTATTGAAGAATAAATTGATATTCATAGACAAAGGAAAGGGCATTCATGATACCGCAGCTACAGTATTTCTATAAATACTGCAGAACACAACGGTAATCCACGGAGCTTGACCCAATTATTATAAAATTCGGCATGCAGTATTGTACAAAAACAATTTAACATAATGCATTTCTTCCCACATTACGGTTCAGTGATCTGACAACCAATTAAGAAATTGGCCTCTTACAGTGGGCTTTTTCATTACTATTCTGCACAGTACATGTTACGGTACATAGTTCAATGTCACAACTCTAGAAATGGCAACTGCGAAACTTCGCTGTAGTCACTCACAATCCTCTATTTCAAAATGGAAATTCTAGAAACAATTAATTCTTTGCAGACATCACCTGTCGCAACTGAGAACCCGTAATCTATTGCAGCTCAAATCGTAATCAACAAGTAATGCAATACGGGAACGCTCAGGTAGTGCAAGCAAGCACCAGCAACTGCATGATAAGTATTGAAGTCGTAGCACCGCTGCTGCAATAGCTGCCCTTTGATTCTGGACTGTGTGCACAGTAGTCAAACAAAATTATAACGCAAAAATGCTGCAAGCCCAAACAAACGAAGCTCTTATCACTTGTGTAGAGCTGAAAACTAGTGAAAGTAATTAACAATTTATGTGAAAATCTTTTTCTGAAAGTCTCACGTCTCAAATTATAACTCGTGTCCAACGCTTAACCACCAAAGGGATGTAATCGAAGGACAAAGAGAAACATACCATCAATTTAAGAGCTTGCTTAAGTAAATTAGGATTGCCAAAACTAAATTGATTACTTAGTATCACAAGTTTTCTGTACTTGGAGAAATGGACAAGGACTGAACATTTTGAGGCAAATGTTTCCTTCGCGTTGCAGAATTTACAAAAAATGAAACTTCCAACCGTGTCCGTAGTGGTCGTCATTACATTCAAGGACATTAATGAGGAAAATTTTTGAGTTGCAAATACTCGTTTGCAAGATATTAACCTCACACTTTCCTTTTCCTGTTTGTATTCAGCTAGACGATGATAGATTCTTGGTCTAGATGACATACCATAATTTCTTGTAACCGCAATGAATGGGGTTATCTTGGAACTTCTATTTCCAAGCAATAAAAACTTTTACATTCGTCTTCAGAGACCGAACTTTAAGCAATTCCGAACTTTGACACCGGCAATCAAAATATCGAATGAGTAAAAATATATATTGGGCTGAACTGCATACGGCGAGTACAGTACCTATACCTCGAATATTCGCGGCAGAAACTGTCCATAACGCTAGTATCGAGGCTTTCCATAAATCTTGGTATATGCCACTTTAGACATACGAGAATCTGGGGAAAATAGGAGAGAAAATCACACTTGAGGTATTATTTAGAACTGAATTGAAATTGTTGGCTGCGGGTGCCGTAGTCTTATGGAGAGGTTCAAATAGCTTCTATTTTATATCCTTGTGTTAATGCGAAAAGCTCTCTGCTACAGAAGATTATGTCAAAGCCCTGTGACTACCGGGCAGGATTATCTTTAAAATAGGAGTCCACATATTTACAAAAAAACATTTACTGCAATGCGACGTGTAAATGAAGTCGTACCCCGCAGACTTCGCCCAGAGGTTCTTGTTTTCGTATTATTCCTAGGAGATTGCAAAGTACTCGAAGCTCTTTAACCCGATTATCAAGAAAGGGAACCGGGTATTATTATTTTCATAGATGTTAAGGCTCAAATTTCAAATAGGAATCGAAAGCAAGTCTTTTCGTTTGGTTTTCCTTGTCTCAAGCTTTTATTTTTTTGCAGCAATCAAGAAGACCGCTGACGGATACAATTACTTGTCACAGAGAGGACTGGGATTTGCGTACATAATAACAGCCAACACTCTTCCATCGTTTTGTTGCTGCTTGGAAGTCCTGAAAAATTTACCTACTTTAGAGATATTTGCAACGGTAATGAGTCCATCGAGAGACGTTCTATTTAGTTGATGACCTCGAATGAATCTTGGAACTCAAAGCAGTTCAGCAATATTTATATTTATATTGGTTTCTTATTTTCTTTCTTCTGTATGGTGATCTCCATAACTCGCCCGGCTCTTGGTTCTCCGAACTCCCACAGTAAGCAAAACACCTTTTTTGCTTTTTTCGGTCTTTCCTTAGACCAGAATCGCTGTAGAAGGTAACTCGCTTGTTCAAAAAGTGTCAATGAATATTAGTAGTGGATACAAATGTACCAACTACTCATAATGAAATTGTAACCGCTTGAATATTTCAGGTTGGACCAAATAAAAACTGAGCACGGGTCCTATTCTTGTCAAGAAAGATTGAGCGATTCAGTTCTATTCGCCTTTATGGAGGATAATAACATCCCGTTATTGATATACTGGGGAGTTATTATTATTACTCCTGTTATTATTCCTCTCTGAGAGTTCACCACAGTTAAATGGGCTTATCCTCAAGCGGAGAAAAATGCAGTTCATGCTTTAGGTTCCCATAATCAACGGTATTGAGATAATGAAAAGCCTGTTAATCCGTTCCCACGTTATGGGAAGCTTATACCGTGAGGTTTGTTCGTTAACTCTTGTTGTAGCAGAATAAGAGGAACTTCAAAAGAAAATACAGCGTCCCTTCAAATGACTTGTATCTCAATTTCATTTAAGGCTTTGGATATTCTTTAATGGAAAACCACAAAAGAGGATTCAAGAATTATCACATGTTATACTTCTTGAAAGAAACTAGGGTTGAAATTTAGCAGCGCCTCATGAACACTTACAAGTCTCTTGGAGAGGTCTTGATGAGGAAATGAAGCTTCTGATTGCATGTTGATTTGCTGTATTGAGCACGTGCTTTGCCCCATGGCCTGCGGGTACTGCTTCAGTAGACTAAAAATGTAGCAAAGAGCACTCAAAAAAGATTGCAGTATTTCCTACAACCATCGCTCTCAGCGTGGCAGACACGAGCGGTCACGCCCTTGTAAAATTTAATAGCGTCGATATGTTAGAATGGAACAGCAGTAGATTTTAGTGCTTTTCGGAAGGGGTTCATTGCAATAATTACTGAAGGTAAGCATATTTTCCGTTTTTTTCATGCTAGAGAAGTGAGGAGGCAACCCCGAACTCTGCAGGGAATCATTGCGCATATTAGGACTACAGAAAGAATCCACTAGTGGGCCTGAGCCACAAAACTGCAATAAGAATGTTGGAACCCATGGGGAAGACTGCTTTGTATTTGAGCACCCTACCCGATATGACCGTTCTTGTGAAGATATGCTGTAGCACTGGGCGATGAAAGAATAGCAGTTCAGGACTCGAAGCATTATAGCACTGGGCGATAAAAGGATAGCAATACAGGACTCGTGCGGAGAAGGAACTAGTTAGCGTTTTCAAATAGACAGAATAACCGACAACATGGAATAGGGTAATTACATTTTACGAATTTAGATGAGACTCGTCACGTTGAAATCAAGTATCGGTTTATATCTTGAGGTAGAGAGTGAGTCCCCTGTAAGGATATTTCTTCCTGCTTACGAATGGATTATATTCTTCAAGCATGAAATGAGTTCGGGGAGGTCTTGGGAGAAAAAATTTTATGTCGGTTCTAGTAGGTATCTATCCTGTGTAATAGCAAACTAGGTAAGAATTTGTGATGAACAATTATTTTTGGCTGCAATGACTTTCGGTAGGCAGTATCGTGCTGAGGCTGGCCAAAGGTTATCTTGAGGAAACTCCTATGATGTACTTCTTTTCAATACTTTACAAAGGGTCGCTAGAAAGATGGACTACTTGCTGTACAGAGAGCGATTTAGAAAGCGGCAGTGCTTTGGTTGCATTATTGCCGTAACAATGAGGCGGCTGAAGGGGCGCATGAAGACTGCTGAGCCATAGCAGCGTTGTACTTGCACATCGGACAGGACTGTTGCATAACCTGAGCCCTGTTGAGCTGGGCAATCAAGTGGTCGTTTTGAGTTCGCAAACGGCGCTCCATTTCTTGAAGTGCCCTGTTATCATTCTCTAGCATCCTGAACCTGTTTTTAGCCTTCTCCGAGCACGGCGACTTGACTCACGGTTTCGAGCGGCCCTGTCAGCTTGCCGTTTTTGATTTGAATCAGCCTCCGATTTCGGATCAGAGACCACACTTGAAGAATTCTGAACAGACTCTGGACTAGCCTCTTGCCTCATAACTTCTTGGCAAACCCACGTAGAAGGCTCCTCATCGACTTTGGCTTGAACCTCTCTCTTCTCCTCATCAGAGGACAACTCCGATGTTTCGTTGACGGAGAGGATGTTTAAAGGAGTATCAGCGAAAAATGAATCAAACCCATGAACAGGAAGGTCATTGCCTGCAACAGGAGATGAAACAAATTCGTGGGCAAGTTCGCCAAAATTGAAATCGATGCTGTAACTTGGCACGACATCGACTGCAACTTCTTCATGCAATGGGGAGAATGGAATAGCTTCGATTGACTCCGTTCTCTGCTTCTTTGCAAGCGGAAGATTTGCAGCGATCGTTTCCAGGGATGAGGACGAGTTTCTTTTTCGAGGCATTGAGTGCATTCTTGTGGTAGGATGGAGTAGCAGAAGAGTGGGGTAAGTGGTTTGACCCGAGGGAGTGGAGATCGGTGACAACTGAGTGGGGATAAGCGAGAAAAGGAGCAAGGAGTTCTGACGTCCCTAGGAGAAGATGAAAGTGGGGAATGAGTCGCTGCCTACGAACGTTGCTTCCGAAGACAGTTTCGGTCTTATATACCGTTAGAGGTAAACAGAAATTGGGCCCAGGGGCTCTGCCATGGAACAGGACATATTAGCAAAAGAGCGGGACTAGAAATACTGTATGTAGAAGAGTGGTGCAAAACTCAAACAAGGCGTAAAGAGGGCTTTCAATGATATGGTTGTAGTCACCGTTTCCTGTTCATTTCATGGAGTCAAGAAGCATGCACAAATAAAACTTTTTGGCTGGTGAGCATGTTTATCTCATTAATAGTTTGGTTTGAGAGGTTGTGATTGATGCTTTCGAAAAGTCTGCAGGAAACATGGATCTATGAAAGAAAAATTGGGTCACACTAGCGTGACTTTTTAATTATTTCCTTGAATTTTGCTTGCCCAAGGTAGAGGTTAAACTATGTTAAAATTAAAAAAAGAAAATTGCCATAATAGTTGATTAATATCTTTATTTATTAATATTTATCATAGAGTGCGTTCATCGTCGGATTCGATTTAAGCGTTTGCCTGCCGAATATGTACCTCCGTAAGAGTTTTCCTAACTTCTGGTAACGTTCCGTTCCGTATACAAATACTAGTGGATAACTGCGTTTGGCCTGACAGCTGCTACTTCTTGTTTGTCTTTTACCGAAGGCGGAATCACGGCAACATAGTGTTGAGTTCATCTTAAAAAATTGCCTCATGTCCAGGTAGGTCAATATTCTGGACAGAAATGGTTTGCAACAACTGCATATTATCTTTTACAAATAAATCACGAATTGCTGTTCACCGCTCAAATACATACGTTTAAACGGAACAATTACTCATTTGGCCCGTGTGAGCCAAACTTTGCGGCAAGTGATAAATATGAAAGACATCAAACCGTTAGTCTCGAATATGCTTTGCGTCTGTACCTTAGAGAAAGCTACGAATACTCGAAAGGAAAAGTTCAAGAATTTGGAATTATGGATCAGAAAAGTTTCACGGAAGACCACACCTCAATGTGACCTTGCCGGATAGTACCTCTTATATTTTTAACCTATCGTACTGTCTTATCTTACTGTCGCACGACCTTTCTTTGTGAAAATCCCAACGATATCTGTCAAAATCGATTATTTGAGCCTTTGACGGGCGCGAGAGTTCAAAAATACCAGATTTCAAATAATTATTTCATTTTGCTGATATTGGTGACTCGTCCGAACCTAGCGACAAGATTTCAGTGGAACGGATGCTGTAAAACAGAGTTCAGTGAAAGCAATTTCACCGGGTAAAGGCTTACTTGATGCTCACCCATCAGACGAGAACTCCGACAACCCTTATTCTGAGTAAAAGAGTGGCCAAATCAAAAATCTCCCGACGCGTACTCTGTGAAACTTTTCTAGTATACTCAATATTCCAAGAATTTCAGACTAAGAACATTGAAAAATAGATGATACAAACGCAGTTTTATGTTCACCACAAGACGGACTTGGGGCGGATACTATTCGAAAAAAAATGAAATGAGGCATTCATATAGGCAGCTTCCACATACAAATGAATACAAATCAAGACCCTTACAAGCTTCTCACATTAGTCTAAATAGAGTCATAAAAGGAGTCACTACTCTGCACAGTAGTTACAAGAATGAACTCTATTACTTATTCCCTAAGGAGTGAAGTTGCACGCTTGATAGGAAGTCCTCCATATGTGACTTAGGGTAATGTTACCAATCAAATATAAATGCGAATATGATCTTGAAAGCCATCATACAGGAGGAATCGCTTCGTTTTTTGTGCTACATATCAGATAGAGCTGCCGTTTCACTTCATAAAACGAATATGGGGTACGAAAGCCACCTACAAGGTAAATTTTCGGAGAAGCACTTTGACAGACAGTCTATTTCTTGACGTGTGAATGAGCGGTTGCGTTGTGGCGTAGAGATCGTCATTGCGTTGCGTGCAGCAAATACACGGGCCTGCACGCCTTCCGCACTGACATTTCATTGCGTGAAAGGGCGCTAAGCTTGCGGAAGGCATCCATAAACCTAGTTATTGCAGATCACTTTTGTAGGATGAAGAAATTTTTTTTCATTTAGTTTTCGATGCAATTGGGACGTTTCAAAGGCGGTTAATGTAACATCCGCAATCACTCTATGCAATGGTTTTTTCATTTTCAAAGCTTGTAGCAACTGCTGTTCAACTCCAATTTTACCCTGCAGACTTGCAGTAAATGCCAATAGTAAGGTCCCCGGATCTGTTCTCAGAAGCTCATATGGCAAAGCATTTTTTGTTGGCTCTAACCTAGTATTTGATTGAAGGAGGAATCAAACACTGGCTTGCTGTCGCTGACATATACGCGGCTTAGAGTTCAATATCTAAGTAATTGAACTATTGGAAAGAGAAAATAACGTCAACAAACAAACCACAAAAAAGAAATTTATTGAAACTAATTCAAAAAACCTTACATTCATTGCGAACAAAATAAAACAACATAAAGGAACTAATACCTAAACTTCTCTTTTTAAGAAGCTGTCCTAGGAACTTTTATTTATTTGAAAACATTCTTTTTGCCAAATTCGCGTGGAAAAAGAATTGGGGTAAAGTTTCGCAGAACGGCTTTTGAGGTTCTGCACAGTTAAAGTTGGATTATACTCGAAATTTATTCTCCTTGCGTATGAATATCACTCCTACTACCCTGAACTTGTGTTCTTGGTGAATATTTTTGCAAGATTCCATTACAACATGGGAAAAGATGGAATTCCGCGTGAATCCGACACCTCGTTACCTAATTTCTGGTACCATACTTCGCAGCTTAGATCCTCAAAAAAATGTTTCGCGTACGGAGAGAGGGCATCAAAGAGGCTCTGCTAACGAAACTCACTATGCAGAAATCCTTCTTAACTACATCTGCCTCTGTGTACATATATATTCTTTTAACGAGGGCTTTGAAGTTTCAATTTCGAAATTGTAATAAATTATACTGAATTATTGCAGCCGCGTGCGTCACTGGTATCTGCACTTAAGTCTTACCCATTTTTGAATGATTGTCTCCCTCAAGCTGCTTGGCACGCAGACGGATAAGGGTATTTTGATCGTAGGGGATGGTTCTGCAATCCGCACGAAAAAGGAGTAAACCCTCGATACAGGAAAAGCTACGGCAAGCTGTCATCAAACAATTTTAAATCATGAGAAAGGGGCGCTACATTTTTTCAGCTACAATGGGGGCTTCCACCCTTTTCCTCGAAAGTGACAACCACCAATAGAGGCTTTTTCAGAAATGCGTGGATTAATTTGTTCAACTAAATAAACTGTGATTACCGTAGCCAGTGATGCACCCTAGACGTACTGTACTCTCTGCGAGGTTATTTCGATAAAAGTCTACTAGACATGTCGGTCGCCATGGCAAAATGAAAAGAAAAAATTAAGTACCGGGCCCAAAGAGCAGTCAGTAATCGATTTAAATGTTGTCAAGTAAACGCTGCCGCATTCCTTGAGAAATCTTTTTGCACAATATTGTGAAGCAAATTATATACAGTTAGTCTAGTCGAGGAAACCTTTTTTTCTCGATAAAGTTCCCCACCAATCATCTGAATTACTTATAAAACTCCCTGTAATAGATGCTGATATGCGGCATTCTCATTGCTAAATCTAATCCCATGGCAGTTTCGCCCCCTAAATTTTTGTAATATTCAATTATGGAATAAAATAAACACTTCCATCACAGGTTGTCTGGCAGTAATTGGATGCATACTTTCTTGGTGGGTCGTGAAAACATAGATAATTCATAGCAAAAATTATGTTCTCTGAAATTAGAGGATCTATCAGGCCGTAAATATTGGGACAGTACGGGAGTTGTGGGTACTTAATTGATTAAGTATGTGGAGCAGCTACTTCCCAGGGCAGTGGTGGACGGTGGCTTCGAAAATAATTTGTGCTAATAATTATTTCTAGACAAAGTGTTGGCATGAAAAGAAAAATCCTTGCCCTACAAATGTGATCAATTCCAAATTTCGTGAAATGCGAGCAATTGTTAAGTTTGCTGAGCAAATAGTCCGCGTTAAGTCAAAAACAATTATGTGTTTCGGAACGATAAGCCAGGGACTGGATTAATACCAATTTTCTAACTTGTTACCCCATCACTTTCGCATGTAGGCCATCTAATCGAAATTGAAATCTTTCATATAAGCAACTCTGCATATCGCCATAAAAAATAAAAATTCTCGATACAAAACATACCACAATGCAACCTAAGGATTTAAATGGAGAAATAGTGAAAATTACTCTCAGTGCGCTCATCCTCTCTGCTACCCAAAGGTCGCTGCAGAAAAAGAGAGCATACTGTACAACGAAATTCGATTCAAGGATTGAGATTGCTGAATGTTCCTACCAACGAATTATAAAATTTTAGTGGCAGATAATTTGTGACCCACGTCGGCTAGGTTCCCCTTTCCTTTAAGCAGAGCGTTGAAAAGAGCCAGGAAATTTATTACAGACGGTCGGTCGTGCTTGGAGTGGCTTCCCCAATTTTCCTTGCTCGTCTTTTTTTTTAAATACCTTCTTTCCTGGTTTGCCAAGTAAGTAAAGTCGTTTTTAAATCGCTTCGAATTTCTGAAGGGGCCTGAAAAGATACTAATTTGGTGCCAATCTATGTTTATCTTCAGGAAGGCGGATTTCTAATTTTCAATTTCGAAAGTCTTCATGCGAATTTTGCAGCCAATTTTGTTCCTTACATCGTCAACATGTAATCAAGAGTCGTGTCGGTCAGATTGCTCATATGAAACTTTTGAATCCACTGGTTTCACCAAAATATTATCAAGCGGCTCTATTGGAATTTGATGGGTGAATTCCAGCATTGCTGTTGTGTAAGCACACAATGTGAGACACTGGACATCTTTCAACTGAGGACAAACCGACACCTGCATAGAGAAGCTTATCGAAGCAACCTGAAATGTCCCTCCGAGTTGTAATTTGTGATTATTTAACCTCCTGCAACACTTCCCCTAACTTATTTAAGTAATGCTTCACTAAATCTCCTCGTAGACAATTTTTACTGTGGCATTAAGTTTTTCTTAAGATTTTTCGGTTGACAAATGAAATATCCAAAAGCATTTACAAGTAGTGTCTTAGAGCTTTAAGCTGGCTCTAAGCTAAATTGTGAAATGCCGTGCGTATTGCATGGGAAATCGTAATACGGTTACGTCTAGCAGGCTTCCGCTTGTTGCTTTGTCAAATTATTTCCAAAAAGTATTGAATAACCTTAGCCATTACAGGACAAAATTTGTATGACTTAATATTCTATGACAGCTACACAGCTGAACCTGGAGCGTTTTAGGAATTCCTTACCCCTTAATACAGTATTCTCCGATGAGCAATGAAATCACGTATTTTCACTGTTCTTAACGTCAAAGGAAAAACATGGTTTACTGCGAGCGATGTAAATGATTGAGTCCCTGGCGTTGCATTGTAAAGACATGGTAAGGTGTACAGTACCAATTCACGAGTCTTGCAGGCACTAGGAAATAGGTGATAGGCGTGTCAACCAGCAGGCGGCGCTAGAAGCAACTATCAACGCGACATGCCGCTAAAGAGGATACCTTTACCCTCGAGTATTTGTCGAAGGCATTTGGGTGACGGATCGCGCTATTAAGTGACAATGGGGAGCGCATGTGGATGCCATCCTCCGAGTATGGAAATTGAAGCATGGATGAGTTTTCCCTTGTCGGGATACGCGGCTATAACCATTGATATTTCGGAGGTTGTCAGTAGGAGCGTAAGTTGAGCTCGTCAGGGGTATGCTCCCATTGTGAGATGAGAAGGAGCGTTCAGGTGGACGCAGTAATTTCAAATTGAGAGCATGAAGGATGATTCGGGGGTTGTAAAAATTTGTCAAAATTGGATTCCTTTATCGATTTCAGTTTTTTGAGTCGAATTACGCGATGATGCTGCATATGTGAAAGTTTCTCGGCGTGACGAATTGAAATGAGGGCATTATTGTTTTTGCTCTCAGACGTGACGTGTGGGTAGAACCATTGGCTGATGCAATGCTCTGCACTGCAATTAACGTACAGTACAGTACGTCGCCGTTGCGTGGATAGTTTGAAGAGTAGTAAATCAAGACGGTAGGCAAAACGTGCAGCACTGTAAGTTTACCGCTGAAAACGATTTAATATTGCATGTAAGGTAATACCGCCCAAATGTTTTCCTCAAGCCCCGCAACTGTTTTATGGGCACATTGTACATACGTACGGTAAACTCCAAATGCGCAGCATGCAATGTGGATTTACCCCACAGTTCAGAAATGAACTATTCACATTAGTGATAATGTACTGTACGGTTCTAGTTTAAAGAGAACATGTAAGGATCTCCTGGCAGGATGGAGGAGCAACACACATGGCAACCGATTAATTTATTTCTGATCTGTCCATTCTTTATTCTTGCTTGAGCAATATTTTTCCACTGCCTCTTTGCGCAAGCAGATTCCACATTCTTGTTAGTATGTTATTAAAACCGCTTTTGCAGAAATCTCTAGCCGACCATTGCGTTGTTATGGTAACGTCTTGCGGCTTCGAGAAGCAAAATGCCTTCTACTCGCTCCTCAGGTGTGGACAGTCGACATGAATCGACAAGAATCGACTGAATCGTACGACTCGGCCTATTTTGGCTTTCAGCACTCGAGTTATTTGTCATCTAAAATTAATGCTTCATTTGTAAAACTAAAACAATATTAACAGAACTCGTAAAAGTAGCCGTTCTGCATTTCACATCGAGACAGCCCTACATATTTGCACAAAATGTTCATAGGTGGCAACGGGCTGAAACGAGCACAGATGGTGATGACATCATTCCTCAAGTTGGAGCAGGTACCGTATCATTCCTACCATACAGATATTTACACTCTGAAACGTTCAAGCCGGTGTTAAATGCGGAATCTAGAGGACAGATCGGTTCACTTCCTGGCTCTACCACAGCCAAATATGCATAAAGCTACACTGGGCCAGCAACGGGAAATAAATGCCACACGAGTGCAATTCATCAGCAGATTTTATTCCATTCATGTCGCGCTCATATCGCAACTTTCTTTAAACTCAAACCCAACGATTACTGTGCTTCCTCATCCCACTT
Source organism: Kappaphycus alvarezii (assembly GCA_002205965.3). NCBI lineage: Eukaryota > Rhodophyta > Florideophyceae > Gigartinales > Solieriaceae > Kappaphycus > Kappaphycus alvarezii. The sequence continues at coordinate 1,031,531 of NADL03000007.1, forward strand.
GTAACAGTTCCAACAAAAACTTTCTACATAAAGCCGCCTTCTGCAAATCGCATAAAAGTGCTACTACTCGCGTGTCTGACTACATTCTCTCCATCAAAGTGTAACGCAATAGCGCAATCGTACTGACCAAAAAGGCTGCGTACAGATCTGCATTGATGCCGCCCGGACTGATTCCAAATACCAAATAAAACAAGTTTTCTTGTTTCTAAACTTCGTTCTCCTTGAAAGCATATGCACTTTTCGTTTTTATCTTTTGCACCTGGGTCACCTACTTTCCTAAGTAAATATTCTCTGTCTGCAGAGTGAAAGAGATCTGTCTGAATTTGGCCCTAGTGCTAGCATTTGCGGATATTTGAGGCTGATGCAAAATTCATCGCGACGAGGGTTTCCAGCTCTGTCAAGACACTCCATGGTACATTCCATGCCTGCGTCGAAATGAATTTAAACATGCTCGGAGACGAAACCATTAATTCTAAACCGCACACTAGCGCAGTTATCAAACCCTGGGATTTCCCGGACTCACCCGGACAATTGGAATTCCAGTACGCACTGATGGCAATCTTTACCACAGAAAACACCCACTTTTCCTACTGGCCCATTCGTGTTCAAAAAAGTTGAGTACATAAAATCGGAGCTTTTAGAACTTGATTATTGCATGTATTCTCAGTACCATAATACTTTTTTTGCACTTATTGATTTCCACGGGCAGCGCTTGAAAAACTTTAAGATAAATGTACAAGTATGTAAGTGATGGAAACAATCGACGCCAAACTCCAAGGAATAGCCCTCTGGCCTGGATCTCGTCTAGGGACAGGACAGGATTGAAAATTTGTCGAGATTCTACAAACACAAAAATTAATCCTTTTCGTACACCCAACTTCCGAAATAATCACCTGTTGCTAGATCATGACAAAGGGGAAATGGACGGTATACTGAGAGGGGGGTGCCTGGAGCAATGAATTCTGTCACGCTTCTCCATTTTGTAAAGAAATACAGAAAACTTATGCAGCGATAGTAAAGATTAGTTCCCTCGGGTTCGCACCGTGTCAAAGTCAGGAATACCACGTTTATCGCGTTACACCTTTTTATCTACAAAATTATGAAGTAACTGGAATGAGTGTTAGTGCAGTCACTACTGCTCTTGTTGTATCTATTAATTTCATTTATACGTCAAATGTCCAAAGCACTTTCCCGACTTTAACGCGAACCAAAGAGATGCTTCTCCTGAAATATTGTCAAGTAAGGCTCTGTGTGGGGAACTCTTGGAAAGAGTGAGTGCTTTGTAGCAGCTTTGTTGCCATTGGGCGATTATGGCGCGAACTGAAGCTAGTGAAAGCAGCAGAAACTGGTGGTGGGTTATTCACTATTTTCATTGCTCAAGTGTCAGAATAAATTGAAACCCTGAAAATAATCGCTGTGGCGAGCGAGTGGAGCTCATTGCGGAAACTAGCAGCATCATTGAGTGCAGTACTGTACTGTACAATTTCAATTTCGAGAGCAGTGCAATGTCGCAATGCGTATCATTACATCGCGAGGTGGTGACTTCTGATCCGCGATAAGGGGTTCAGCGCAAAACTGTGCAACTATCCTGAGGACCGAGAACAGTTTATAGAACAAAAGAGCGACAGACAGGGCATTGTAATATGTTAATCATCTTGAGTTTTGTAAAATAAGCACCGCCCCTTGAACATGCAAAGCCACAGTGTCCTGACTAGCTGCTTTGTTTCTAGAGAAAAGCCAACATTTTACTATAACACACGACTGTATGAAGAAATCAACAGTTGGGAAGGCGTCCTACCGTGCGTTACACTACTGAAGCCGCGCTCCACTTTCTCCTGGAACTTTTCAAGGTTTGTTTCCGAAAGGGAAGACGATGTTTAGTCCTATCAGACGAGAGCAACACTTTTAGAACCCGACTTTTCAACTTCCCAACTTGACCATTCATGGTAAATTCTGGTTCATGTAGAAAATATGTAGTATTTGAATTTCCCTTCAAAGTCGCACGATCTCAGGCTGGGTGGACAAACTTTTTTCCAACTGGTCGTCGTTAAACCGCAAACGACGAAACTGGGAGTGTGACACTGTATTATGACTACCTCTGTATTCCATTGGGAAGGAGCGGGTTACACCACACGAATAGTACGCATTTCCGCAAGGGATTACGATTAACATTATCAACGAGAGCGCTTTTCTCATCAAGGTATGCAAATATTTTTCCATCGGCAAGATTCTCTCACGGCTACAATTTAGGTCTAGATGCTCCGCTTCTCGTACCGCCGGCTGTACTGGTTGCCCTCATTTCAAAATAACGTAGCACAAACCTACCAATACCATGTAACATTGCTATGCACATGAAGCTTTTCACAACTCTGTAGTTGAGTAGATCCATTTGCGGGCTGCATGATATTATTCTTGCACTTCAGAAATGAAACTCTGCTATATGAGCCAAGACACCTTGTGCTGCTGAAAAGTTAATCTACAGGCGGATCGGCCTGGATTGCCATCGCCGCGCAGCCATGAGTTACGACGTCGACCTCTAACGCCTTCCATCACTTTCCATACTCTGGGAGTTTCCTCTCCGCTCCAGTACACTGGATAGTTACATTTCTCAACTGTACGCGTCGGGCGAATTCTTATATGTGCTTGCGTCTAGAACTATGACTCGTGAGTAACGGTCCTTGGGTAGTACTCTAAATTAGGAAGACCCATGTCGATGACGTGAATGAAACAATTTTATTGACCATTGCAAGGTTGGTCAGGTAGCATGGCAACATCATGTTACTATTGGGAATTTATTCTTGGAAATGAATCCAGGGTCGCAAGCCGACAAATGACCGCAACTCTCGATTACGGTTAAGCAACTGTATATTTAGTTGAGGTCAACAGCGACAGGGATTGGTGATATCGATTTTCAGATGGATTGAAGGCCAGGTTCCTCTACAGTTTTACTGTCAGCACACAAAGTCTCCGAGAATGAGGGATTTCGTGGGACAAAGATCCCGGACCGGCCGTACTGCGCGTTATTGGAGCGTAGGATACATGACGTATGATCCCCAGAGACTGCAGAGTCAATTTCGATTTCCTATCAGTGTCGTGATGTGGTTTGTATTGAACTGTTTCTCAGGCTGCTCAGTCGGGCAATAAAAGTGATACTACGTTGAAAAGCCCTGCGCTGGGCAAGAAGCAGATGTTCACAGTCTTCAGAGCTATGATGAAAAGCTCAGCTCCAAGCGAGAGGTTCAAAGGACAGAAGCTACGTTAAATGTTATTCTGTTCTGATGGAACAAGGCAGAAGCGTACAATCCTAGCAAGAGGCGAGATGCGAGATGCCTGGGGGGGTTGTTGATCTAAAGAAGAAGCGAAGAAAGCGAAACAATGGGATGTCGTTTAAACAAAAGACGGAATGAGTTTGCGACCGACTTGGATAAGTCTTCGAAGGACTGAGGCCCTGTCCAAACGTGTAGACGCGTGGGTTGAGAATACTCGAAGATGTGTCCAAAGCAAGATGCTTTATGGAAACAAGCAACGAGGGGTATGGTTTCCATGGATTGAATCGTACAAGGGAAGCTTAGTCTTTCTGAAGAAACAGAAGTGAATACAAGGTACTACACGTGTTTTAAAATGCGGCGCTCCCGGTATGAATGCATGCACAGAAAAATTCAAGAACCCTCCTCACAAACCTTTCTCACCACTACCACCGCCAATCGTCTTGCGTTCTGCACGCCTGTTCCGCCTGTTCATACGATCACTGCTCAACCTGCGTTTCTTCATCTGGTGCTCCTCGACGTGCATCCTTCATCCCGATTCATTCAATTCCAGCGTACGGTATCTGCAGTATGAGCTGGTCATTCCATTAAAACGCAGCAGCTAGGCGGGCATTGCTATCGACTCTGCTCTCAAGCCATACGTGAAAGCCTTCCTGATCTTTGTAAAGTCGAAGGGTACGGCACAGCACAGTGTCCTCGCAAATAAACTTTGGGCTTTGGGAGGGGGCTGATCAAGTAACAGTACTGCAAACCAAGTGTCATTCTGTGTAGCCAACCAATGTTTCAGTGCTGTCGACTGGCGATCATCTTCATGATTACTTGATAGTAACGTTGTCCTCCACCTACGGTAATTTAACGTAGTTTCTCACATTTGCATTACCCTTCCTCCACTCGAAAGAGGTGGTCAGTTGCTTCTATTCGTCCACATGTTACCACGTTTTCAGGTTTCACCTTTCGGTCGCAATGAGTGGCTAATACCTTTGACTAACGCTAACGAAAAAGCTTGTGTTTACGGTGTTTGCATTTCAAAGACTGTCTACTCTACATGTACATGCGCTATGTGGTTGTATACAACACAGCTCCCGGCAAGGTAGAAGACTCCCTGAGGCTGTTTCAACAGTCAGCGCCTTTGCTCCTCCAATTTGGAAGGCTGGTACTTTGCATGTGATTCGGATACTTGTGCTCTGGAGAACTAGGCATACTTTCCCCCCTATCTTCACAGTCGGCATGTTTCCAAAGTTATTCCCACCTATGATAATCTTTGTGCCTCCAGCCTTTCCATGGCGGAACGGAATGGCTCCAGCTATAAACAGTCCACTTGGTGTTGCCACATCTGGACGCATTACGAAAATATCTTTCTGGTTTAGCCTGGGGAAGATCAGGTCTCTCGCGTCGTTTCCACAAACATCAATCCACCATTGGGAGAAATCTGATTCGGCCCGCTGATCACGTTTGGTCCATTGACTGACATACGGAATGTTTTTCCGTTTTTAAACGTCGTCAGAATGAGTTCTCCACGAAGCTTGCCGCAAAGTGGTTGGCACGATATTCGCCAATGCCAGTCGTCGGACTCTCTATCAATTCCATTGGCCTCTTGTAGTTTAGCCCCGCTGGAGGATTCTTATCATCAGCAGTCAAATGGTCAAATGGATCGATCCAAGCGCATTCATTGCGCAAAATGTTCGGATGCCCGTACCAGCTGCCCTTTGTGACGTGAAGAATCTTGTCTGGTCTACCGATCCCGTACTTGCAGGATGGAGGGCCATGCTCAACTTTCCTGGCCAGTCTTCTTCAGCCTCCCAGTCCCAAGTACTCGCCATTTCTTCGTCATAGTCTGCGCAAGTAGAAGCTGTGTTACCAAAGGAACAGTTGGGCCCGTTGTCCGCTGCGTACACATCCCCGGTGGTTGTCATGGCCATGGCGAATGTGTTGCGGAATCCAGTGGCGTACAGGTCGACATCACCAGAGATTTTCTTCGCCAGCGCGGAAAGTTTGGATTGCTGTAAACGATTTGCCCATTGAAGCCAGGCTTTGATAGCTTTGCAATGAGGACTGCTCCGCCCAATTGGGGTTCCCAAAAGCCACCTAATTTGTAACCGGGCAAGCCAGCGTTGGTATAGCCACCAACGGCAATGAGAAGGTCACTCTGCTGCGTAAAGACGAGTGCGTTAACGGAATGATCGTGATTGGAGACGGGTAGGCCACTGACGATGCGCTTATCGTACACAAGGCAGATGTTCGTGTCGGATGGATCTGTCCCAGGCTTGAGGCGATCGACGGCACCATTTTGCCAGGCCTTCATATTGCTGCGGGCAATCCTGTCCTTGTCCCCAATCCAGTGTGCTGGTCGACACGTAAGGGCGAATAACTTTATCCTTGGGATCGAATGCAAGACCGAGAATGGAACGCTCTGCCGCATTTCCATTCTTGCCAAAAGCTGGGTCACGGATTTCTTTCGAGTAGCATTGGGAAATTGCCTTCAAAGTTACGGGGTTGTATGTCAGCACGCGGACACTTCCGATGAGCGTTCCCATGTAGATCTTGCCGTCCTGCCCTATGGCGGCGGACGTTGGTAAATCGAGGTCAACATCCGAGCCGCCGGGATTTGTCAACTTGGTTTCGACAAATTCGACGTCGTCACAGCTGTTCCGCCGTAACTGAATGTGATCGAGTTGCTCTTGATCCCTGCTCCAGATGTAACGACAACCTGAACATTCCCGGCGTTCGAAGCAGATGGGGTGTCCACAACGAATTGCGACGGGTTTTGATCCGCCGGGAGGACTATGGCATTTTTGCCTCCAAACTTGACGGTAAGCGGAGGAAAGAGACCATAGCCTGAGACCTTGACCCTCGTTCCGCCGCTGACCGGCCCGTCGCTTGGAGTCACTGCTTTGAGTATAGGCCTTACTGTGGTCCTGTCATGGCTGATCTTTGCTGGCCCTGGGATGTTGTCATTGACCAACAAAGCGAGCTTGGGCGGCATAGCCAATGATGTCCGCAAGTAGACAATCTCAAACCCAATCAACCCGACATTCAGGGCAGTTTGCTGTCTTGGACGCTGTGGAATCGATAATGAGATCTCACCTTTGAATACTCGTGCGTCTCCGGTGCCGAATGTTTGAATGGTTACCTTTGCATTTGGCAAGTTTGCATCTATTTCCAGAAAGAACTGGCACCTGGCTGCAAACTTTGTGTTGGCAAAACTAAACTGCGGGAAACCAGGTTCAGGGTGTTTGATACAGCAGCAAACTGAGGGGTTTGGGTACTAGCCTCTGCACCTGCAGTGGGAGTTGGGTCAAGCCACTAAAGTAGTAGCAGTATATGCCCGGCTGAATTTTACCGGTGACGGTGACGGTTGTCTCGGCCTCGTCGCTGGTGCATGCGTTATCTGTGACGGCGAGTTTGAGGCGGGTTGTACCAAGGGGGAATTTGTAAACGAACGTGCTTTCTTGAAATGACCTGCGCAGTCTCGACAATGGTCCAGGTGTACGAGTTGATTGGCCGATGATATCGTTGGCGGCATCGATAAAGTGGGTGTGACTGCGACTGCCATCGATGTTGACGTTAACGTATCCGAGACCTGCGGAATCAACGAATGACTTTGGAGAGTTTGCGGAGAGTTGGGGAGGGTAGGAGCCTGGGACGGCGTGGGCGGCATGATCCTCTGTGATTTGCCGGTGGTTGAAATTGGGACGCATGCGCGTAGGCTGCGAATGCGGATGTAGTTGACTGGCAAAGTTGACAATTGCCTCGAACCGTATGTCAAAGCTGAGTTTCGACAGCGCAACGGTATGACCTGCGAGCATGATTTCAATGCCCTTGCGGCACCCCGCCTGGGCAAAGATATCAAAGCCCTCCAACTGTCCATGCCGTTGATGTACACGTTGAACACGCGTTTTCCGGGAATTTGGCAAAACTGGTTGAAATTTTCGGAAAACGCGAGCAGCACGTCGTAGGCGCCAGGTTTCAGGTTGAACCGGTAGGTAAAGTCGGTTCCGAATCGGGACGTTGCAACTTTGCCTGGGTCACCGACGCCGTCCGAATCACCGGCATGTCTATCGAGAACTTTGATGTTCCGGCAACGAAAAGGTCACCGTCCGAACCCGCATCCACCTCTGCGAATGACCGTCGAATCCAGAGGTCGGATCTGGAGTCGCTCTGGGGGTTTCAAAGTTGGGGTCGCGAGTGAAGATGCGCAACGCACTGATCATGGCGTTGTTTTGACTTGCCTTGAACATGATGGTGAGGGACCCTGACGGCCCGACGCGAATCGCCGTGACTGTCTTTTGCAGCGCCGTGCGACATCCCGCCTCTGCAAACACATTGATATCGTTGAGGGCCTTGCCCGAGGCGACGGGCTTTGCGCTGTCGTGCACTTTGACACTAAACAGGCGAAAGTCGACTTTGCAGCCTGGTTGGAAGCTTTCTGCAAAGAAGAGGTCCACGCCATACACGACGTTGGGCTTGACCCTGAGCACGTAGGAGAAACTGTTTCCAAACCGATGGGTGGAAAACTTTGCAGAGTCACCTGTACCTGCGATGGGAACAACGTTGTCAAAGACCTGAGTGGCGCCCGACACAGCGCCGGGCACATCGGTGCTTCCCCCCATTGATATTCCGAACCACCTTGAGCTGACTGCCGGCACCGCTACCGCGCCTCCGGGATTCCCTCCAGGGCCGGCGCCAGGCGCTCCTGTGGCGGCGACCCTCGTGGTGGTAGGTGCAGTAGTGCGAGTCAAGCCCGGAGCGGCGGGGCGGCGTCGTCTGACGATGCGAAAGTTGGACAGAATGGGAGGCAGTCCACGTATGGGAATCAAGCGGATGATCATGACACCAGAAGGGGGAACACGAACGGGGACTTGGTGTACATAACCTCTGCGGCAGCCGACGCGGCGAAAGATATCGACGGGGCCAGCATGGATGCCATTGACATGAATTGCAAAGACGCGGGTGCCGAGGGCACAGGCGGCTTGGGTCAACTCTGCAAAGCCGAGGAGGAGATGGAGGGTACCACCGCCGAGACCGCGCTGGATGTAGGTAAGTGGACCGTTGGATCTGACATAGGAGCGGAAGGGGGCGCGAATTGAGGTCAACGGGGAGAGGAAGAGCTGGACGGAGTGGTTAAAGTTGCGCGGGTTGTAGCGGGTCCAGTTGGCTGGGACGGGGCCGTCGGTAAAGACGATGCTGCGAATGACTCGGGTGGATGGTTGGGGTGTGGGTGTGGGTGTGGGTGTGGGGAGGGTGGGTTTCCGAATGACGCGGACGTGGGTGAGGAGTGGAGGCGCACCGGACAGGAGGTGGCGTTGAGGAGGATGCGCGGGGGAGTGGCGACGCGAAAGTTGAAGAGGTGTATGAAGAGGGGTTTGTTGCATCCGACGCGGGAAAAGATGTCGATGGGAGGAAGGGACCTGGAATTGGCGGAGATTGTGAAGAGGCGGCGGTTGGGGCACTGGAGGAACTCGTAAAAGGCGAGACGGAGGGTGTATTGGCCCGGAGGGACGGGGATGGTGTAGCGGAAGGAGGGGGTGTTTGTGACAAAGGAACGAAGGGTGCGGGGACACGAGGGGGCCCGGTGAGGATGGAGGCGGAAGGGGGGGAGAGGTTGGCCGGGGTGTAGGGGGTGAAGGAAGGGGGGGAGGGAGGTTTGAGAAGAGGATTGTAAAGTTGAGGGGTTGGGAGTGGGCTGGGGGATGGGGAGAAGGAGGAAGGAAGAAGAGGAGGATGGGAAGGAGGGGGAAGGAGGCGGGCATTTGTTTTGTGTGGTGTGAATAGGGGGTGAGGGAGAGAGGGTTGTTGTATGTGTTTGTTGGGGGAGGGAGGGGGTAGGGGGGATAGTGTTGCGATCAAGTTTTGGGGGGGCAGAGGGGGTAGGATGAGAGTAGGGGAGGAGAGGAGTTTGGTCGTAAAGGGTTTTGGTTTTTGGTTTGTTTGTTTTGTATAGATGTGGGGAATGGGTGGGGGTTGGGGAGAGTGGAGAGGTGGAAGAGCGGGTGAGGGGCAGGTGTGAAGTTGGATTTGGATTTACGAGTTTGTTTATGACAAGGGAAGTGTTTTGTTTGAAACAAGTCGGAGAAGAATGGAATGGTGGATAGTGGGATGGGGGATGTTGAAAGGGATGTACCTGAGCGAGGGGCGGGGAGGGGGGCAGGCAGTAGAAAACAATACGGTATTATGATTATTATGATTATGATTATGATGACAGGAATCGAATGTTTGCACAATGGCCAACGTGATGATGATGATCGCGAGCGAGAGCGAGATGCAAGCAAGCAAGCAAGCAGAGCCACTAGCATTAAAAAAAAAATGGAACCAACCGACTGCTTTATGCAGCAACAACAGCCGCAAGCGCTTGCGACCGCAGCGACAAACACGGCTTACACAAGATGGCGGTGTCATAAACAAGCGGGTGTTTGAAGATAACAAGGGCAGACATTCCCGCACCGACGATACAAAACACGTCGCCACCTCAACGGTGACCACCGCAGGGTATAGGACAAGGGCGCGACGGTTTCTTTCTCTTCCCAGCGCGGTCAAAGGGGTATGGTGTGTGATGATTGCATGGGGTGTTGGTTGTACAGTAGCTTGGTTAGAAAGTAGTTTATGCTGGGGGTGGCGAGTGGATGGGTGGGATGGATTGTTGGATTGGTTTTGGTCGAGATATTTTGTAGGTGATGATGCAAGGAGTGTTGCGTTGGTTTTGTCTCGGGAGAGGCGGCGGCGGTAGGGACGGGGCAACGAGGCATGTACATAACTGGAGGTTGTCTACTGTAGGATAGGATAGGATAGATAGGGTGGGGTAGGGGTGGGGTAAGACAAGTCGAACTTTGGGAGAGACAATTATCAATTCAGTTAAGTTGCAGTTGCATGGAATTCCGTTCTTGTGGCTAGACTAGTAGTGTAGGTGGATGGGTAGATGGGTAGATGGCAAAATTGTGCATTATGGTTGGTCGCTGGAGAGTCGCAACCACAACATGAGACGTGATCAATTCAAAGCCCCCAAAATTCCCCGACATTCGGTTACAGTGTTTACAGTTGACTCCAATTTGCAGCTGCAGCAGTGCAGTTTTTCCCTGGCCACCCTCCTTGATTACAGTAATCTAGCCCATCCTTGTTGCCATCCACACAGCCGCCCTACCTCTCCCCCATCTCCATAAAAACCTAAACCTAAAAGTTTATCCATCATCATCGCCCACCCTTTCTCCTCATCCGTGTAACATTTGTGTCCCACACCCGCCCAACTCTTCCATTCCATCATTCTTTTCCCACCTCCCCGCTCCACAATTCAAAATCATCCATTCACTCGCCACACATTCTATCGACAACTCTCGTCTCGATTCATTCATGCATTCTTTCATTCACTCGTGTCAAAAATTCTACCCTATTCCCACTCCACTCCTAATCCCTCAGCATCCTCTCCAACCCCTGCGCCACATCCTCCCGAATCCCCTTGACCACCCCATCCTCCCCCAAAAACAGCTCACACACCGCCCGCCACACCGCATCACACACCTCCCCTCCACCTCCCATCCACCCAAACCCTCACCCTCCCTCCATCACCTCAATCCTCACCTCACACCCACCTTCATAACCCACCCCCTCAAACATCCCCGCAAACAACTTGGCCCCCCGTCGACACTCCCCCGGTCGACAACCCCCCTCCGAATCCCCCGTTCCACCCTCTTCTTCAACCCCCGTTCAACCCCATCCTCATATGACTTCCCACCACCTCCCTCACAACCACCATTCGAAACGTCCTCCTCAGATCCAACCCCCCCTACAAACTCGCTCCCACATCGCCCAGCCTCCATCAACTCCCCACTCGAATACCCCCCCCACCCGCCAACTTGTCACGCACTCCCCAACCCTCCATATACAACCCAACCGCATACACCTTGACCAACCCTCCCATCATCCGAACCCCACTCCCCTGCAATTCTCCCACCCCCTCCTCCCCATACCGCACCGGAAACCACACTCCACTCCCCTCCTCCACCCGACTCAACACACTCAACTACTCCCCCCCCCAATCCTTTTCCGCCCAACTCACCCCACCTGCTCCCATCCCTATCCCATCCCCATCCCTATCCCTATCCCTGCCAGCCCGGTACAACCCCGCCCCAACACTTGATTCCTCCCACTTGCATACAGCCCCGCTTTCCCACGAATCCCACCCACCACCCAATGCCCGACCAACCGCGTCACGACTCGCATCCACATTTTCCAATCCTCTCGCACAACAATTCCCTTGGATAATCCGTACCCTACCTCCCTCGATCCACACAATGCCACACCACCCGACAGCGCACTATTAAACTGCACCCACGCCGCCGATTCAATCTACTGTACTGTACTGTACTGTACTGTACAATTCCATGCACAATACTCTACACTACACTCGTCCACCATTCTCCACCCAACCCTCATCGACCCCATCGGCCCCATCGGCCCCATCGGCCCTCATTCAACATCAAAACGCCCGTAACAATTTACTGTATCACAACCATCGCCACCATCTCTACTCACTCACTCCCGCTAATCGAATTGGCCACCAACTCACTCACCGCCCCGTCCTCACTCCGGATCACCAACTCCAACCCCACCCCATCCCCCTGACCCACAAACTTTCCATGCAACAGCACCCGAACTCCGGGCACAAACCCCACCCATCAACAACACATGCCCCGAGCCCTCTCATCCGCCCGCTCCGTCCCCTCACATCCCTCCATCCCCAACATATCCACCACAGCCTTGACAGCCTCCGCCACAACATCATGCTGCTCCAGCACAAAACTCTCCGCAACCTCATATTCAGGTCCCACATCCTCCCACGCCGATTGAAACGACCCCTCCAATCCACCCAACCCACCCATCAAATCCCCAATCCCCAACTCCAACTCATCCAACCCATACTCATCCTCATACCCTTCCTCGTCCGCCTCCCCACTCCAGGATCCACATCCTTTACCGAAAACTTCATCACACACCCCACCACCCCAACGGGTACTCCCCCTCCACCCGCTCCAAGCATACATACGTCCTCACCGCCTCACCATATCCCAACTTGGCCGCCGGCACAACCCGCATCCCCCCAATCCCGTCGCCCCAGACACGTCCACTTGAATCACCACATTCTCAAGCAACTGATCGTTCAACGTATTCACGCAAATAAACTCCAATATCACATGCCCACGTACAAATGCACAACCACCTTGGCCGTATACTCCGTCTCCGCCTCGGTAAGATCCTTTGCCGCACACGACTTGAACGGCCTTCCCAGCGCCGCAAACTCCGGAATCTTCATCACCTCCGCAGCGGCATCCACAATCTCCTTTCCGCATCCCCACCTCCCCCCTATTCCCCCCGCTCCTCCTACGCCCCCACATCACTCCTCCCACATTCCCGCCCACCACAGACCCCGCCATCACCGCCTTGGACACACTCTCAATACAAACATCTCCTCACAGTTGCCAGATGCTACGTAAAGCAGCAACTCGGCTTCCAATTGGCTCGGGCATGGCAACGACATCAACTTCCTCGTCTCCTTTTGCAGCTCCAACACACGACTCGCATCCTCACTATCCATACTACGCTTCTGGTATCCCTCCAACCCCAGAGACTTTGAGAAAAACGTCGCCCGGTCCCTCACCTCGTCGTCGCTGTCCATCAGAGACTGTCGCAACAACACCGCCACACTCTTCCGCAACTTGTCCGAAGCCCCATCACTGGCAAACTCGACAACGCCGACACCGCCGCCGCTCTCACCGTCGCATTCTCCAAAATCAATCGGTTGTATATGTATCGGATGTATTTTCCTGGCTCCGGCATCGACGGTCCCCTCCTTACCCAGCAAATGCAAGATTCGCGTCGACAACTGCGTATGCTCACAATCCTCAATAAACTCACACAAATGCGACAAGCAAGTCTCCTTGGACTCTGGAATCTTTCCATCAGTCCGAGATAGGCATCCACGATAGCTCGCTTAAATTCATACCCTCCCTCCTCACGCAAGCATTACCCAAAAAGTTCATGAGTGCATAGTACTTGCTGGGATACTTGATACACAGCGCGTGTATTGGCGCTTACTACCTTCACCTTAAACTCGTCTGCAATATCCGATAAAAAGCTTTGAATCTGCTTTAGCAGCCTTTCGATAGAGCTCTCCGATCCAGTCCGCAGCAAAGTTGTTATAGCCAAGGTAGCAATCGAACGGTTCTGATCAGCAATCAACACTTCCATATCCGCATTACAAGACACCACTGACAACGGCATAGTTGACGCAATAATGTTCAAGGTGCGAATCGCCGCAAACCTCAGCGAAGGCTTCGGCTGCACCAAAAAGCGCTGCAGCATTGATACCGCAGGTTGCAACTCTGCAGGGCTCACATCCGGGAGCGCAGCAATGGCACGTGCAGCTTCGTATATGACAATGTCACTGCGATGTTTCAGGCAAGCTTCGAGAAAGTCGAAAAACGGGCGTGGCTCATTGTACCCCGACTGGGATTGCTTCGGCTCCTCCGCAATGATTCGGGCAACATAACGAATCAGCAATACGGTGGCCATCGGTGAACGGACGCCTTGGCGACACATCGACTGCACCAGCTTTGACACGGCAAGACGGTCATGTTGCTTGATGAGTATAGAAGAGCTAGAGCGTGGTATTGGACCATGGGAGACTTGTGGTCAGCGCTTGAGTAACCTCGTTGACCCAGCGACGCACAACGTCACCCTTGTTGTGCATTATGAGCTGTTCCAGAGACTAGGGCTGCCGACGCGACAACAGGATTGCGATCGACGATTTCCTGCTTGAGATATCGCTCAATCTGTTGAACCATCTGGGCGTCTGTGATCTTGCAGAGGACGCGAGTAGCGTTGGCGCGATATATGTCGACATCCGAGTTAATGTCCTTGGTGAGGCAGTTTGTCACAATTATAACCTCCTCCGCAGTATGCGCTAGCTCCTTGATGGCAAGGTAAACGAGACGGCGCAGGGAAGGTTCGTTTGCTTGAAAAGTTTTGTAACAGAAAAAAAGACCAGGGTGGCCTCCTCGGAAGAAAGGGAGTCGCCCTGGCCGACAAGGTAGAGCAATCGGACGAGCACTTGCTCGCAGCGTTGAGTGTTTAGTTGGAGATCATTGAAAATTCGACACTCTTGCAATACCGAGCCCTTCTCAATGCCGTCAAAGGGGACACGATGAGATCCTCATCCTTCATTTTGGCCAACGCCTTCTCGTCGGATACCATCGCCATGTTGGCAAACGGATTGGGGCTCAACGGGCCGATCAGATGCAGAATATGAAAGTCAAGAATTGAAGAGGCAAGCTCGGTCCGCCAAGTTTTCACGGCAAAAAGGCCGACGACACAGATATGGAAATGTTGACAGGCAATGACGATTGAAGCGCAGCTGGAGGGAAGGCGTAATGTGCGGAGTGATTGTATTGCGACCGGTTTGGATCAGTAAAGACTAGGTCTTGATTGAAGCGTTTGGCTGACAGCACAAATTTATTTACAAAAGTACTGGTTAATTGGTTAATTACAATATTTATTTCCCAATTGCAATTAAAAAATGAACACTTATGTATATGCTTGACCATACGCGAAATGTAATTTTTCTCTAGCCGAGCATGGCCCCAATTTACAAAAATTTTGAGTAGAGTTAAAAAAATTGTGAAAAAATGTAAACAGATACAAAAATAAGTATTGGCACCTTCGGTTGACATCGCTCTCCTTTTCAAACCCTCCAATGCACAGCCCTGCCCCTTTGTTTCGCGATATAGTGTCCTAAATCTCTATAAATCTGCAAAGCGCCCCTAAATTTCCCCCTCTCAATACAACTAGTGGACCCATGATCGCTGAAACCAGCGGCGCTGCAAACGAGTTTTCTCTGATTGTTGGTATTCCAACCATTCACCCACCCCAGAAAATCAAACCCGATATTCCTAGACACTCTGGCTCGATATCACTTGGAAATCTTTTCGTCTGCTTATCAGTGTACGCCTACACCAGAAAAATTATGGCATTAGCGACAGGGCATAATTTAAACCTCCTCGGCCGCGCAACAGCCAAAATATGTAGTTTGCAATGACAGCTGGTGCTGAATGTATCATGGCTGATTGTGGGGAGGTGTTTGTATTACGGCTGTTTGCTGTATCTGAGCGGTTTCATAATTCAAACAACCTGCGGATGCATTAGACCTGGCTCCGCTTCTGCAGGCCAAGTCCAAGTGATACAATCAGATGGACCAGTTGGAACCACAGATATTGAGAGAAAATCCATCTACCCGCCATATGACTCTCTTTGGTTTTGTAATCCATTTTCCGTCTCGTAACGCCTTTTGTCCATTTTCTGGAATTCTGAAATATTTGGAGACCACAGTTTGATGGCTGCTGATTCAAATGGGTCGGCCTGCCAAGAACCCCAGCATCCACATGTTTACCTGAAAAATGTGATACAATTAACGCAGGCACTCGTGAGCTGCAGACGAGGAGCATGGCAGGTACAATGGCGGCTACATGACTCGTCAGCCATTTTATTAACGTTTGAGTTATACAGTAAGCGTGAACTGGAGCGGGAGAAGGGCCGAGAAAATGTTGCTCTGCTCTACTTGCCAGGCTACCAAACCGTCGTTGAGTTTCTCAAGACGGAAAACACGGAGACTCTATTGCGAGACTAGTTGAGTTTTCTTTCTGGGACAAGTATTCAGCCTGGTAGGCTGCCGGACCCAGGTGACTTGTTTAAGAATTATGCAGCGCTTTGAATTATGAAGGAAACGAAGGAGACTCGGGTTTCAGGCTCATATTATCGTACTTCCTACTGTAACGATACAAAATAGAAGGCAGAAATGAGAATCTTTGTCTATCGACAAGAAGCGCACGTAAATGAAAACCACCGTGGCAAATGCGGTCGCAAATGCTGGCGTCACGATGAGAATGTGTCACGGTTGCCCCTCGATACGACTAATAGTGGATGGCAAAGGTAATTATTAACAACCAAAGTATTGCAAGTGCATGTGGACACTGCAATATCGAGGCAGTCGATATCTGAATGGCTCATACCTTTGTCTGGCTGATCTTGGGAGTTGGAATCGTCGACCGTCGCAAGAGGCTGTTCCCGTTTTGTTGGCAGCATTTTTTAAACCAGTGAGTGGGTGCAACTTTTCTTAAGGTTGAACGGTAGTACCTTACTTGCTCAAGTGTCCCGATGAAAAATCTATTACATTGTTTGTTTTGAGAAAAACATGTCGCCATGCGAGGGACGTCTGCTGTTGAACCTTGCGAGTGATGTTTTCAAGGTGAAATGTGAATCTTTTTGAACCAATGATTCATTATGATAGAATTTGACAAGGGCGGTACAGATTTTAAGACTTGGCAAGAGTGTACAGTTGATCAGTACCGTCATACAGTTGAGGAATGGGTCCTGGCAAATATCAAAAAAGACGTGAAAAGTAATCAAGCAAACGTATTCTTGTATTTCCATAAAATTTATTGACGTGAATTGAGCACATCTGAAACCTACCAAGCGCCAGACCTTTGATACCAAGCAAATGTTAATTTAAAAAATGAGAGGTCCCGCTAGAACTTGCTTTCGCTTTTCAGTTGTTCATTGGTTTTCCGTGAGAAATGAAGGAAGCGAGAAAGATGCCCAGAACAGTCTTTGCCTAGACTATTACAGAACTGTATAGCCATGTCGAAAGAGAAACGAAATCAAGTTGTGCATTTGCCTGACTTGATTTGGTAACTGTGAACCAAGCGTAGAGCGAGGTTTATGGCTCTGTCTGATCTCCTGGGGAGCAACCTTGAGGAGTTGCCCGGATGCATCCAGGTGTGCTAATGTGAGTTTGAAAGTGGCTGTACCGCAGTGTTAACAGTGTTAACAATGCAGTACAGCCACGTTATTTGGAAACGTGGCCGTACCACTATATAGACTCTCGTTGCTCGAGAGGCATACTGTAGATAGATGCTGTACACGACTTTGCTCTGACGTCATCGGATCATTTGGCACAAATTGTTGTGATGTGATCAATTTCATGACAATACAGGGAAACACGTTCAAGATGCTGTATAGCGGCTGTAGAGTAATTGAATCTCAACTATTTTAATTGGTCCAAAACTATACCAGTTTCAATGGACATGTGTACAGTAGACACTGATGGCATCATGTATTGCAGATTTTCATAATTACGTAAAAGCAATCTTGTGCCAAACGACTCGATCGCCTCACAGCCACATACTGTACTGTACTGTATACAGGTGTCCAGTCTCCTCTCCTAGCGAGTGGCCAGCGACTCTGTTGACGGTTGGGGAAACATTTTTTTGTACAGTTTATACAGTACAGTACGTGCTCTGCATACTGTACAGCACCGTACAGTGCATATTACATTGTACAGTACATGAAAGATGATATGAAATTTACTTATTTATCTACAGTACAGTGTGCAAAAGTGCAAAAGCGACTGACCGCAGTCCTCTTTGGATAACTCTATTCGGTACCTTTAGTCAAGCAGCGCTACAATACTGTACAGCACTGTACGGCACTGTTCAGGTAATACTTTTTTGTTGTACCTTTAGCACTGGTTCAACTGGTTCAATACAGTATATTGTACAGTAACAGTACTGTACAGAGTATATGCGCGCTGTAAGCCACAGCTCCCCACTGTACCCAATACTTTTCGAACAAAATTCCAGCACTGGATGGTCAAATCTAAGCTCACGCGCTCACGCGATCACGCGTCCCGCTTCCGGTGATATAAGCATGTCGACGACCTTGAAAATGGAGCCATGATTTGCTATCATCTAGCCGTCGTCGTGGTACCATAGTTCCAATTCCAACCCGGTCAAGGGGAATTGCGACTATCGCAGGAGCTAATGCTGTGGTACGTACTGTAGCGTCCGAAGAGTGGCGAACAAGTTTGGAAACAGCCCAACCCGGCGTTTTTGTGCATCGACTTGAAGAATGCTATCAACTTATGCAGCCGTACTTCATTTCTGGAGGCCATCGAAAACCACTTCTCTCAATTGCTGAGATGGACAATGTACTGCTACAACACAGATCCAGCTTTCTTGTGGACAGGTTATAGAATCATTCGTAGTGTCGTCGGCACACGAAAAGGCGATCCGCTCAATGGGTTATTATTTGACCTCCTGCTGCAGCCCAAGGCTTTGAACATCACGGAATTGATTTCGCAGTCTGCAGGAGACGAAAAATCCGAACGACTCCTCTTGGAACGATGGTACCACTATGACTGCTATTCTGTAGCAAATCATTGACTCCATTCTAAAGGTCAAAGGCGTTCTTTCCCTATCGGAGGCAAGACGCCTGCACTTGCATTTGACCATCCAAAAGTACATGATCTGGTGGCCAATACGCCTGGTGAATTGGTACAGTCACGTCACCCGCCCGAAATGATTCGGGAGTATAGCGACGGCACAACGGTACTCAATACCCAGTAGGCTCGAAAGACTTCATGGAAAAAAACAGTCTAGACCATGTATACTTTCTAGAGCTGTTTCTGCGCGCCGTATTGGATCTGCAAGACACACGAGTGTCGTTTCAGATCCTGTCCAATTCTTTTGGGGCTTGCAAGCTCAGTTATCCTCTACAAGTGGTCCCGCCGTTTTGCACATCAGGAGCTACGTGTTTTGACGACCTGGCGGAATCTTCGATGCGCACACTTGCCGCCGGTGTCCTTGACAAGGACATGTTCAGAGCGCTTCAACTGGCCCTCAAGCCATCCGGGGAGAAAAAACCGACTGTGGGTAGAGGTCTCACCTCCGCGGTGGATATCGCAGCCGCAGCCTTCTGGCTTCGAATGCTGAGTCGAGCAAACTCTGTGCCCGTGGCTTGCCATACCCGATTACAAGCCTCACTATGTACTCTGATGCCACTAACGCGTTTTTTGCCTGGAATACTCGTTGCCGCCCATCGGACGGACTCCCGTTCGACAGCTTCTGTTCCAATAATCCTCTCATGCTGAATACCCTGACAAACGCCGTCCACGTGGCGCCCATGGAGCAACTACCCCATGGTGATAATTGTACGCGCGCCTTTCCAGCATCAATGAAACTCCAAGTCTCGAAAGGATGGGCCCATTGCGCTCCCTTTTCAGGTTCGAAGACACACATCCCGACAGTTTTCTATTTGGCCACAGTAGTTCTGCCACATGCCTGCATTCGCACCACGGGGATCACCTGATGCATTGTCGATACGGAAGAGAGCGCATCGTCCGGCATGACAACCAAGTTGGCCCGTCCGGAAGCGACCTCGCCAGCGGCAAGGCATCCTGTCGTAGAGCCTCGACCTGTATCATTCCACAGGAAAAGACCCGACATC
Organism: Kappaphycus alvarezii; assembly: GCA_002205965.3. Lineage (NCBI taxonomy): Eukaryota > Rhodophyta > Florideophyceae > Gigartinales > Solieriaceae > Kappaphycus > Kappaphycus alvarezii. The sequence continues at coordinate 1,051,123 of NADL03000007.1, forward strand.
AAGCCAGAATGAGTGACAGGTGGCACGGACTATTTCGACGTCATGTTCGTCAACTCACTAGCCCTCCCCCACTGCAGGATTCGAAACTTCAGCCCTCCGAATAGTCGGAACGCCGCCATGTCAAACAAGTACAGGAGGTGCCAAGGTTTCGTTTCTGCATCGCCTGATGGGGCCAGGCTCCGCCCCATTCCAGTCTCCACTGTGGGAGGAAGGCATCCGGAAGCTGGTAAGAACTGTCGCGAACAGAGCCATGGAGCATTTCTTGCAGGCGAGATCAAATCTTTTTCGACGGCAAGTCGCACTATTTGTCTCTTCTATCGCGGCCTGTTTGTTATCTGGTCGTCCCGCATATTTCTAGATAGTACAAAGACACCTGTCATCTTCTCTCGGTACATAACGTGTTCCCCACAAACTCCCCTTGTGCACAGCCATCTATGCTCCTGAAGTTAACGCACCCTCTATGTCCGCCTGTATAACTGTTGTGCTTGAGGCCTATAGCCGATGATTGCGAGGCCCAGCGCCGCTCCTTTACCTCGGATTCACAAAAGAGTACTGCATCGCCTATTCCTTCCTTCGAACTGAACTAGGGGGGGGATCTTTTTATGTGCTCAAAAACCTGCATCATGAAAGAATTGGGTTCGACTACTAGACTTATTTCTAAGCGACAGCTGAACCATGCACCCACTCTTAACATAAAGGGAGTGCTGCATATCATTCTGCGCTGTGCAATACTGTATTGTACACTCAGTCCACTCAGTCCATAACAACAACAACAACAATAACAACAAAAACAAAATAACAGCATGCCGCCGCCTACTTACGCGGCAGTTGCAGCAGCGGCGGCGACGGTGCACCGGTCGCTGCCACGACCATTGTCACTGTCCCCGCCTCCGCCATCCCTGACCTCGCCACACTCGCCCCAACGCCCGATCCATCCGAACTTACCGTTCCGGAGGCGAGGGCACTGCTGGCCGACCCCAACCGCCGCTCCGATCCCCGGCGCGCCGAGGCCATACACCTCGCCGCCTCCGTAGGGCCCCTGAAGAGCCTCTGTCCCCGCGTTGGCCTTCTCCCAGTGCCGCCAAAAGAGGTTATATCCATCGGTCTGGCCCCGTCCAAAGATAACAAAGAGGGGTTTTGCTCTTATGACGAAGCACAAAAGGCCATCATGGCGTCTGCCAGAGCCGCTGGCCAACCCATGCCCTCGCACGTCCTCATCCCGCACTTCGTCAGATGGACATACCTGCTGATCCCCGTCCCGCCCTGCCCAGGTTCTGGAAGATCGCTGCACATATGCGGACCAAGTTTCCCGACGTGGAGGTCACGGTGCGCACCTGTGGAGGCTTCCGCTGAGATCTCCACACGCACAGTCGAAGGGCCGCAGCCTTCTTAGAACGTGAAAGTCGCGCCATCATCGGCCCTGACGCGTCGAACAGGAGAGGGGCTCCGTTGGAATCCCGATAAGCCCTCCGCACCGCCCTTCTCGCTACCCGCGATGCCCTTAACAAGGCAATCGCAAACCGCGCCGCCTGCCCAAGACCAAGCCCCCAAGGACCCCCCATCGCTTCTACTCCGCCCACCCGCGCCGGCGCAACCCACCGTCGCCGCTCGCCGCCCCCGCAACCTTCCCGACCCCGCCGACCAAGAAACGCCCTGTCCTCCGGCTTCCCCCGCAAAGTCCCCAGCTCGATCTCACGGCAACAAATGCCCTACCGCTACACACCTACCACGCCGCCTCCTGCACTCCCAACGGCCCGAACCCCCGCCGCTCCTCGCCCCGTCGCTCCTCCGTCTCGCCCGCTCCTCCTCTGCCTCGTCTCGTCTCATGCCCCCAAGCGTGGAGACAATACAGGACCCCAAGCCCGACCCCAAGCATCTTGGACGACCACCGTGCCGGTCTGGACACAGTCCTCACTCCGGCATTTCACATCCAGTCAAAGCAGCAGGACCCGACTCCGCCCCCGAGTCGCCCAGCTGGCACCCCACGTGCCCCGCCTGCGGAAGCCTCGATGACCTCCGAGACCATCGAGCCTACTCAGGACACGGGCCCCCCGCGAAGGTCATCCAAACCCCCGCACAAGACCCGTCCTCATAAGCTCCACCACTATGGAAGCGTTGACTAATAGCCCCGCTGCCCTGCCCACACCTGATGATGTGCTTCGCACCCCATTCCGCGAAGCTGACATCTTTCAGGACATCCCTTTTCCATCTGTCAAGCCGTTTATTCTTCTGTTCATCAAGCTGGTCCGTGCTACCGCAAACGCCCGAGGCGACGACGCCACGTACCGAGCCTTCATGCACTTGCACATGTTACCAACCGCCGTCATGCGGCGCTCTCTCCGAGGAGAAGCCGGATGGCAGCACCCGAAGAAACAAAGAGAGGCGCTGAACGAGCGAATTCGCTTTGCTCACACAGGCGGCGAATGGGCATCACTCTGGTCAGAAGCCCTGCAGGCTCACCACGCTCGTACCGAATGGACCGAGCTGCATCGTCCCCTGCCCGGTCCAGCTCCACGCGCCGGGCGCGCCGTGCTGAAGTGTTATGCAAGGATGCGCGATATGGCAAGGCAATGCGGTCGCTTCAACGCCCCGCTGGGGATGTGAATGACCCGCAGACCATCGACTCGTTCCGTACACTACACCCACAGCCACCATGTCCGAGCACACCGCTCCAGACGAAAGCCTCCCCGCCCCAACAGTTACAACAGATGCAGTTGAGCGTGCAGTTCGCCTCATCTCCCGGGACACGTCTGCTGGGCGCGACCGCACGCCGGCACGCTGGTTCCATCTCCTCGAGCGTACTCTAGTAAGCCCTGAAGTTGGAGTCACGGGCAAGGGGGTGCTCACCAAACTCGTCGTGCGTATTGCTAGCGGTGATCTACCGAGCTCTGTCCTCCCGCTCCTGGCTGCCGCAACTTTGCCGCCTCTACGGCCCAAGCCCAACAAGATCCGGCCTATCGCTATCGGGTCGATCCTCCGCCGCCTTGTGACGAAGACGCTGCTACCGCCGCAATCGACGACTCTCGTGCCTTCCTCGCGCCATTCCAAATGGCAAATGGGATCAGGGCCGGGATGGACGCAAATCCACGACACGCGCATGCTGCTTCGACGTTTCTCTCGCCGCGTCGACACCGCACAGTCCTCGTTGACGCGCAAAACGCGTTCAACCGCGTCGACCGTCAGTCCATACGAGCTTGGCTGCCGTCGCTTGCTCCAGGCCTGGCCCGGTTCGTGAACATGGTGTACGCGGGGACACAACCTAAGTTGATTGTTCCAAATCGTGACCATACAACCATCGTCAGTGCTCAAGGCACTCAGCAAGGGGACCGGCCAGCATGCTCTTGTTCTCCCTCACGATCCAGCCACTCATCCGGCGGATCGCCAAGGAAACAGGTATCATCCTGAACCAGTGGTATGCTACGACGGCACCCTCATGGGATCCCTGCCCGACCTGCGGCGTGCCCTTCGGATCCTTCGGGAAGAGGGACCTGCCTATGGCCTGCACGTTAACACGGACAAGACTCGCATCTTCTGGCCGACTGTGCGACGACCAGAGCGCGAAGCCTTTCTCTGTGAGTTCCGCCTCCAGGAGTGCTCCTCGACGGGTTTGAACTTCTGGGGGCGCCGCTCGGCAACCGGGAGTTCGCAGACTCGTTCCTCCTCAAAAATTGAAAGTTGCCGCCGCACTCTCCAGCTGCTCCACAAGGTCGCCGACCCTGCGCACGCTATCACATGCATCGCGTCGGCGCGTCGGCGTGTCTAGTAGACCATGTTTTCAAACTTGCTGATCCGACACGCGCCGTACCGCTGCCGAAGCTTTTGACGACCTTCAAAGGACGTGCTTTACGGAGCTTCATGGTATCACGCTGTCGGACGAAGCATGGCCAGGCCACACTGTCCTTCCGACTTGGTGGTCTCGGCTTCTCACTCATCGAACCATTCCTCCACGGTGCCGCTGCCGCAAGTCTCATCGATGCAGCACCTGCCCGTGTCAGGTCCGGGGCACACATCGGACCACGCTCCACCGCCCTCACTGGCTCTCGATGCCGCCAAGACAAGTCGTTCTTCCTCAGCCAAGCTGCCGTTCCCATGCGCGAGTTTGTCCTCCGCATACCCGGCCGTCCCTACTCCGTCGACCTGGGTTCCTTCGACCCGCTTCCCCTCTCAGCAGAGCACACCCACGTGCAAACATACCTAAAGGGTGTGCAGCAGGAGGCGCTGGCCAAGGCACACTGGAACGACGACGTCTGGTTCGTTGCCCAAATCCAAACGATCACACCGTCGCCAGTGAGGAACCGGATACGCGGCCTCGCATTCCGCAAAGGCCCGGCGCCGCATTCCTCCTCGCCCATCCCACCGACACGGAAGTGTCGGCAGTACACTGGAAGACCATGGTACGTCGCTACCTTGGACTGTCTGTCTACGATGACTCGCTCCTTCCGAACTGTGAGCATTGCAAACGACCCATGGACAGGCTAGGAGACCACGCAGTGGACCTGTGTCCTTCGGGTTTCGGTCGCAAACACCGGCATGACTCGCTACGCAACGTCATTGCCGGCCGTATCGCCCGTGCAGCCGGTCTGGACTGCCAGTTTGAGGTCCCGCTCCTGGTACCAGGCACCGAGCTAAGACCCGCTGACATCCTCGTCCAGCCACCGCCAGCTCCCGATGGCACTGCGAGGCGCCCCATCGCCTGCGACGTCACCGTCGTATCACCGTTCAAGGCCGACGTACGATCAAGGGCTACCCGTGAAGTGGGAGGTGCTGTCAATTGCGCACCGCAACAAGGTTACTGACTGGAACGCAAACTGTCGCGTCGCGCCCCCCGCCCTCCGATAACCCACACAAGCCCCAATTTCGATTTCCAACCGCTGGCTTTCGATTCCCTTGGTTCGCCTTCCCCCGCTACAATCCGCTTCATAGACGATCTCCTCCCGTGCATCGCGGAAAAACTGCATGCATCTGTCAGAGTCATCAGAACTACAATTTTCCGACGCATTACTTACACCATCTGGTCGTCGCTGGCGAACGCTATCGTGTCTCACACACCTCTGCACGTGGCCAACGTGGATTACCCGGTTCACTGTAAGATAAGTAACGAGTAAAGATCCCTTCCCGTTGGCACCATTTTCTTCTAGTCCCCCTTGTCCTTGTTGGAGTGGGTGATGGTTTAGCCGTCGCCTGGAGATGTTCTTAGTCTTCTAATGTACTGTAACCACTACCTGTACGGTTCAGGTTTTTGAACACATTAAAAGATTCCCCCCCCGAGCACCTAGAGCATCTCCACCCATTTTGCAAGCTCCAATCCAAGCGATGCCATTGGGCAGCATATAATTGGCTGGCTTCAAATCCGTAAATAAACTACAGTGCTTGAACCCTTGGCTGCCAACTGCATCCACCGCCAGATTCCTAGTTTCACTCCAACTTCGCAGTGATACCATCGTCCTGCAAATCCAACATGGCCACCACGCATGGCCTTCTCTTCGAACTAGAGGAGCTTGAAGAGTTTGCTATAACTTTCTGGTATCAGATGGCTGCTATTGCTATTCATGTCCAATCCAGACACCACGGAGGATCTTATCCAGGAAAATTTCCTAATATCAACGCGATTATGCTTTCGCTCATCTTCACTATATGTTGAAGTACCTCTGGCCTCAAAACGAGAAAAGTCCCGGAACTAACCAACTTGGACCCGAACAACCGGAATATACGAATTTGAACGAAGATTTACAATGCCCAGGGAAGTATTCAATTTAGTGTGCACCAGAGTAACACAAATTTCTATACTCATGAGACAAGGACTGCGTCCTGATACCTCAGGACGTATTGGAATAACTCCAATTCTTAAGATAATCTGCGCATTAATACAAATTACTCATGGGCTTTGCTCTGATCTCGCAGATGACATGTTTAATATATCGGAAACCACAGCGGCAAACTGTTTGGAAGAGTTTTGTATCATACTTACTAAGGCGTTTTCACTAGTTTATCTACGACGGCCAAACGGAGATTACTTTTAATGTATCGAACGAAAATTTGCTGCTGCAGGGTTTCCTGGATGAATTGGTTGCTTGGACTATGCAGGATGGTCCTGGAAGAATTTTCCAAAAGCTATACAAGGTATCATGACTGGTAAAGAGGTTGAATCATCTGTTCGCATGGAAATAATTTGTTCATTAGACATTTGGATATGGTCATTTCAGTTCGGGCTTCCCGAGGGAATGAATGACTTGAATGTTCTTGAAGTGAGCAACTACTTTGCTACTGTTCTTTCTGGTGTGTAACCTACAACTCTACAAGTTATACAGTGTTTGGAGAGGTATTTAGCTGGTTTATTTACTTAACAGATGAGGGATACCATTCCGCCTTTGGAAAATATTTTGTCAAGTCTTTGAGTGACGCTACGGACAAAAAAACGAAACTGTACATATTGAGGCAAGAGGACTTGCGGAAATGTGTTGAGAGAGTATTTAGAGTACTTTTCCATCGATTTAAGCTTCTGTTTGTTGCAAGTGAGTACTGGTCTCTGGCGAAAATGAAGTGGCGTGCTACAGCCTTTGTTGTCCTCCACAATATGATTGTGGAACTTCGAAGGGATTCATACGGTAGCGATGGTGCAGGAGGTAGTACTGCATTGTCTGAAGAAGCTGAAGCACTGCGAATATCGTCTTTGACTTCACTCCGCTGGGGGATGTTCTCCTCACAAACCACGCAGCTACATTTAACAGTGATAACATAAACTTCGCGCTTTACATCACCGCTTACAACGTGCATTGATCGCTCACATTTGGTCATCACACGGCTCTGAGACTTGACTTGCTTCCAGATATCATTTGTTCTCTGTGGTTTAGATGTAGTTTGAAAAGAAAGAAGAGTAAAGATGATTATATTTCGTCTTTGTTTACGTCGCAAACCTACGCGTAGTCGCCTCAAGCCGTTTGAGGAGTTTGAAGGACAATTCTAAGTTGATGAGGCCCAGTAAACTGCTTTTTCCTGTTTCGCGGCCCTGGTATCCCTTCTGCGCCGAATTGCATCCTGGGCATCGCTCTCGCTCCCGGTGCTTATTTTCGCTGACATAGATAAGGTACTCTCGATATTGTTGCGAATGCCTTCTTTTCTGCTGATGCAGGAGAAGCTGTTTGGAGAACAATTTTCCTCAGCATCGGTCCCCTTCGAAGCCTTATCGTCCTTCTTCACGCTCTCTCGACTGAAGGTTTCGAGAAGACCTGTCCGCTGTCAGTTCATTCGGCCTTGTCTTTGTCAGTCGTCCTGTGATGGCGAGGTGCTGACAGATGGATTTACTTTCCAAATCCATGAGTGCTTTTTCTTGCTTCAGTTTGAGAAAGCGCTGCTTGAGTATCGGATCCGTGCCATTCATATTGAAGAGCTGGATCAAAACACAGTTTTTTCTAAGGCCAACATTTCTTCCGCAACTTTGATACGCTTTGCAGAGGCAGCGGCTACTGGCTCAATGCCTTCAGCACCCTTGCGTAGTGCTTTCACCTGACTGGATGCTTCCATTGCACGCTTTGTTCCTAGGGGTCGCCTGCTGCTCTTCCTATTAGACTACTCAATGCAGTTGTTTGAAAAAAGCTGCCCTGAATCCACGGGCTGTGCCTCCATTAGTCCGTCGACAACGTTCTACAGACACTCAACTTGCAGAGTAGAATATCTCTGCTGTGAGAGTAAAATCATTTTCCATTTGTGAATTGTGAGGAGATACGAAAGGGCGGTGCGGATGAAAAATTTTGGCCCCGGGCTCAGCGTTTTGTCCGACATGAACGTATACATGTCTGACACATTCGCCTCTCCATTGTAGAGCGCCAACGAAGTACGCTCAATTTCCTCCTCCGTAGGAGACCCAGTCGGTCTTTTACTCTTTATCCTGCTAATTATGCCTTCGAACTTCAAGCATTCACACCGCACCTTTCAATACCGCTGTGAAACCGCCGCTCCAGTCCGTTTTGGAAATGGCTCCTTTTCTTCCAAAACAGATATATAATTCTCGTACAGAGCAAGCACTTAGGTGTGAAAGACATCTTTCTTCTTGCCGGAACCCTTCCGAGGATTTTTGGATGCGTTCACGTGAGCTTTGTAAGCAGCGACAGTTTCAGCACTCGTCCAACCTTTCCCACTTACCATTACTGCTACGCTATTCTCTACTGTGCAGGGCTTTTGGGAGGATTTGTTGAGGAGATGGCGCTGTTTCGCAGGGCTTTCCACGACAAAGTTAAAACCAAATCTTGGAGGTTTAACTGTTATTTCAGGCGAGCAGTAATGGCACAGATTGTGCGCAGGGGAGGGCAAGTAGTGTCGTGTTGGTTGAAAGTGTGTCGAGCACCCCAGTACTGACTTTGGAGTTTTTCGACAAAGATAAGCGACGAGAGGTTGGCGTGCTTCGAAAGTTGTGATAAGAGCACACTCGTCTTCGGAAATTGATGAACTCGCAAGAATGCCTGATAAAGACATGAAACGTCTGTAGCGAAGGCAAAAAAATTGGTGGGAACACCGCAGTTCCAAAGCGAAAGCCCACTTCGAACGGCAAAGAAGGTTTCGCATTTTTCCCGCGGTGGCGATTCAAGACAGAAACGTGCTGCGGTGCATACTAAGCTGTTGTGCTGTCTGAGGGCGCTGTCTGAGGGCGCTCCTCTTCGTCTGAAGCGCAGCGCTTCAACCGAATTTGGATTGGATCGCCGGTGGCGCGCTCGCACGGAACTATATTTCTCTAAATATCTCCGAATTTGGAGTTTGCAGAATTGGTGGAGATGCTCTTAGAAGCGTTCTATAACTTTTTGAAACGTGAAAAATTGAAAAATTGAAAATGAAAAGCCAATCAGAGAAGCCCAACTGTTCACGTTTGTTTCAGCATTTCAAAACCTGACCGGGAAATCTGGGATTTTCCGGTCACACTTTGAATCGAGAAACGAACAAGCTTTCAATAAATTCCAACATCGAAAAAAACCCGGATAATCGATCCAACCTTTTCGCCGCCGCTATTTCTCCGCAGGACCGCCTGCTCCTTCCCTTACTTGATTTCCCAGCCACTATCCTTCACACCCAAAAGTCACGCCAAAATTTTTCTCAAACCCAGCCTGTTTGCCTCCACTTTCTCTCCCGACCGTACCAATTGCTGGATCGCATTTCTTTATCGAGCACCCTTCCGACCGACCACACGTCACAACAACTCAGTTTTCACATCCAACTTCCGATGCTGCTGTACGTTCTTCACATTCTCCTTACCACTTAACCGACTGATCGCTTTCAGTCCCTACCCTTTGCCCACCATCACGCCCACGTTCGTCCGCGTTTCTTACTAACTCCCTAAAATCACACGAGCTACCTGTTTCCTTTACTGATCATCTCCCCGCATCGACACGAACTTCTGCATTCTATTCACCACCCTCTGCCTACAATCGCAGCCAATGACCCTTCTCATCCATGCCACACCTCGTAACGACACACTCTCCTCACTATTACCCCCTCACCTCCTCGAAACCGCATAGACCGATGTTCCCATTCCCCCCGAAAATTTACAACCGCACTCACTACTGTTATCATTCTTCATCCCTCCACACAACGGCACCCAACGCCCATTTGCGTCGCTCTCAACCGGCGTTAGATTCCCCGGTAACTCCCCACAGCCGCTCCCACCGCTGCCTGCATTCCCTTCCCCCTCCTACAACAACTGATCGTTACTATTTGCCCTTCCTACCCACAACCGCAACCTCTGCTTTTTAATTACATTGCTGTGACTCTGAATGGAATATTCCGGTCTTTAAAACGCTGCAACACCACTTTCCAGCATTACCAAAATACACCACAGATACTCAAACACCAACACTCCCGAGCTCGGTACGCCACTCCTAATTAGTCGTTTGACACTGCGCACTCTGCAGAGAGGATCTGCCAGACCGAAATGACTACTCCCTTACAAATGAAGGTGACGGTACCGCCAGGAATACATTCGCATTTGGGGAGCCTCACGTTCAGTCATTGGAGCCAAGTGCAACAGTGATTAAGTCGCAAGCCGAAACAGTGCCGAAGTGATTGACGGTGACGGTAACGTTGACCAGCGGCGCGTGGTATCATCGAATCTCGAATCAGCAAAAAGTGCGGTTATGAGATCTTTACCCAGTAATTGTCTATGCAAATACATACTGGGGGCTCTTAAGATAATTGGAGCGCGCAATGCCAAACTACCTGCAAAGCTCGACATAATTGCCACGAAATTGACCAATCGCAGATTTTGCCTCCATGAGGTCGTGTCTTTGGTGGACTTCAGGAGATGTGGGGGGGATGGGGAGCTGCCGGCTATACTTGAATGTGTTAAGCCGACGATCGTTAAGGTGGTGAAGTTGACTAACGGGGAGGAAATAGTGCAGTGGTTCAAAGGAAATTGCCCACTATTCAGAGACGGCTCTCTGAAAGTTGGTCACCCACCTTTCGTTAACCGGGATGTTTCTGTCTGCTCCCGTGAACCGGATTTTGAAGAAACCTAATACTACCGTCTGTTGCATGTATTATTCTATCCGAGTATGACGGTAGCAAGGACGCAGTTAATGGAACATAAATCTAGAGAAGAACTGGACGCTACACACGTTTATCCTTGGACGGAGCACATAGCGCCACTGTAAAATGATTCCTCCTTATGTCACGATCAAATTGATACAATCAGTAGAGGGGTGACTGCCAGAGATACTGAGAGACTATACCCTAAACAATATTCCCTTTTATAATCTCAGTATCACGCCTCAGATCATTCCAATAGCTGTTAATACCACCAGATCCATCCAAAGAGAACCTTTTTCATCAGAAAAGACAAGGCTGGATCACTTTTTCAAGTCACACGTAACATCTTGTGCCCACTGCATTCTAGCAACCTTGTGAGCATCAGTAAGAGTCGGGGCGTTCTGAGCTTTTTTGAAACGAATATTAGCGTTGGTGCTTAGATAGTGGCGGGTGCTGGACACCGATTGGTCCAAACTGAGCTCATCCCTGATTTCCCTCGCTGTTTTGTCTCCGCTCCCCGCTGCCCGCACCAGCCTTCTCTCTGCTCTTTCGGAAATTTTGAGTGGCCTACCGGATCTTTGCGCATCTCTATAGCCTTGCGTGTTATCCAGGAACCTTTTCACAGCATTCCGACTTCTTCGCACCTTCTTTGAGATCGCCAAAATATCGAGGCCTTCTTCTTTATACGTGATAATTTTTCCACGCTCTGGCTCGGAAATGTGCGTTCTTCTTGACATTATTTAGTGGTTGTCGAATGTAAGAACTATAGAGAAGGAGTTTGGGGCCTTGTTCGCTGTTAAATATGCAGTTTTTTGTCTGAAATAAAAGACATTTAGCTACTTTCGTATACCTTCAGGCGGGTTTGAGTTTTCCTACTGGTTTTTTATTGGCCTGTGTTGAATTGAGATTAAATGAAAATCTTGTTTGACATGTTTTGCGTATCATTGATTTCAAATATTACATTTGTTTTTTTTTTTAATGGTCACATGCAGAGATATATAAAAATTGAAGGGTGTCGTATACTTTCAAGCGGCAGCGTACATTGCAGAATTCTGCATTTGAATTACAAATTGTAGTTTCGGAATTTCTGAAATTTGAAAATTCATTTCTTGAATTCTTCCTGCGTGCACTCTCTATTCCCGCGAAACACTGGAAAAGTTCTAAAATTTTTAATTAAATTTGGAGACGCTATTACACGCCAGCTCTCTTTCACGGTAAAGTGTACAGAACTACACACTACACACTGTGTGATGGGATCCTGCAGTCGTCTGCATAGGAACTACAGTGCAGTATTGCACAGTACAGTACTGTACATACTGTGAGAATCGCAGTCCGGGTGACTTGCTGACATCAGCCTACAGAAGCCGTTACTGAGTACTTGAATGATCACTACTTTTCAGGACGCTATCAGAGGTCCGTCAAGATTTACCCGCACATGGCGGAAGCCCTTTAATGGCTGATTACAAATATATTGTGACAGCATTGAAGGAGCCGCTCATTGATTTTAGTTGCATTGCACTCGCACCGACGAAGGCCGAGAACGGCTGCATGCACTATTCCCGTTTTTGCAGAGGTCTTTACTCGACTGACTGTATCAGATTCCGCACACGTCGGAGCTACTCATTATCTGCATATAATGCACCTGCATCGACGGAGGCCTATCTCGACTGCATTCTTTCTACCCGCGATTGGCGGAGGCCCTTGGTGGCTCATTTGCACTAAAATGTGCCGAAATGTATATATCTGAAACCCCGCATTTTGGTGACTCTGCGCACTACTAGCGGTGCTTATCGAAGGGCTGATATTGGCGCGTTCGGGATGTTTAAACTCGACATTCCTAGAGAGGAATGCCAATGCCATTGAGCACATTTCTGAGCGCGGTTCCGCTAAATTCAGTGACAGCCCGTCCGTCCGTGGAGGCGATAGATAATCTACATTATCGCCCTATTTGTGGAAGGAAAAATGCAAATGAGATGCTTTCATTATGCAAATAAGCTGATTTTTTGGGAGATGTCTCGCTATGGTCGGTGCCTATGTAACGCGTGATCCCGGTGGGCAGTTAATTTGAGAGAAGGTGTAGATGCGGACTTATCAAGACGGCACTAGGCTCAGAACTCTCACTAGTAATATTCAACACTTCGAAGAAGGCGTTTTGTCGTTCCTTGCAGACGAGCTACTTACTTTACATAGTGAACTAGCTACATCGATGAGCTCACGAGTAAAGGATTTAACAGCGATGGGCCCAGACGACTGTAGCCCCCGAAGAACGATATATCCCTTTTGATTCCACCGATCCTTTCTGAAAACATAGAAAAGTTGGAATGGATGCGAAAAGTCCGAGAATATGCGATCAATTTTCAAGCCCGAAGCAATGTTGTAGATACCAGAACGAAAGGAAATGCAGTGAATATTGGAGTTACTCTCTTCCACTCCCTTGACAATGGGAAGCAAGAACGTGTAGGGGAACAAGAAATAGCTGGAGAAGTAGTTCTTGACCCTACCAGCGAGAATGCTCCTTCAGATCAGAAAGAGGTAGTCCAGAAGATAATACAGATAGTTAGACTCGACACACCATTAGAAGCTATCAGTAAGATTGTTGGCAACAAAAAAGCCCACCTCTGCAAACGAAATAACGGAGAACTGCTGGAAATCTTCATCTAAGGATTTGAAAACACAGCACATTCCTATCTAAATTTATCCAGAGCAAGTAGAGAAGGAGCGGATAGCCAAAAATTGTCCATTATTGTGCTATTAAACGATATATTTACTTCCTAAACATTTTACAACTTTGTCAGTTCTCTTGTTCAAACTGCCGGTTCGAAGCAAGTAGGGGACTACTCCAGTGTAACAGTGACAGGAGAGCATGCAACCGTAATAGTTACCGTTCTTGAAAGAAGTGATCACGAACTTCGCGACGACTGTAATAAGACATTGATATCGTCTATTGAGGCATCAAAGAAGAAAAGCCAAAGCGAAAGCTCGGAGAATCCCATAACTATTATCACTTTCAGACACAATCAAGGTACTTGAGACGATGTAGACCAAACGGATCTCATCGAGACACAGAGACTAACCCCTAATTATTTCAACGCCATAACGAGTGAAAACTGATTTGAGCATGTATCAGTCCAGTATCGGTGTTGTTGGTGCAATCGCCACAAAAACGCTAGGCCGAGTTATTGGCAAAAATGCTATTGGCAAAAAAGCCACTCAGTAACTACGAGATATAGACAGTATTTCACCGTTGCAGGAGGAAGTTTTAAGGAAAATTTCGAGAAATGTAGCGGGACTTCGGAGGCCTAAAAAAAGAGGTCTTTTTGACAAAAACGGGAATTAATACATACGCGAACATGAAGGGAACAACACCAAGCGGGTTCAGCCAGTGACAGATATTTTGGCGCCGCCTTTGAGCTCGCAGGGAAACAAAGCGTGCGGCTGGTTTTCCGTTAAGGGTTTCTGCGCTCTTTTGCTACCCGAACCCCATATTGCAAGGAAGTAGTCCCACGCCCAACGGCGGAATAAGCGCAGTCGTTCGATTATCGTCTGCTCTCGGAATCCATTTCATAGTAGGGGCGTCACTGAAAGATACCCTCGAGGCTGGGGAGAAAATACCAGAGAAACCAGTTGCGTGCACATGTTAGCATACAATACAGGACAAGAATAACCAAACTGTATGTCTCACTTCACATTTTTTGGAGTCGAAGACGACTCCCCGCTTGTAGTAAGATTTGATATGAAACTACTTTCAGAAACGGACATAACAATGAAAATAAATATGGGAGTAAAAGATTAGCTACGTCGATAATTGGTACAATGAGTGGCCTTCCCTGCAAAAATATCAGATCACAAGTCTGCAGCAGAGATTTTGGGAGCACAAGCCCTCTCGCTTTCTTGGGTGAGTGTACAATAAAAATATCAGTGGTAGTTGACACTTGATAGAAATTTCATTAATCTACAGTTACCAAATGAAGACCAAACTAGTCACCCGTCTGGGTGTGAACGTAGGCGTATACACGAGGCAAGGGGACCGGAAGAACTTCTTCCTGATCTTGAAAATGACCATCACAATTTCTGAGCTAAGCTTGCAGCATTCATTCCTCTTTATGTAAACTGTTCTTCTCCGAACAATTGAATTCGATACAATACAGAAGGAATATTCTCGTTTTAACGCGGTAAATAATCTTAAACGGTCGTATTTTCTGTGATTTCGTTGCAAGCTTCCCTTTATGCTTGCTTTTAATACAGAAAATAGGAGAAGTAGTTAATAAGGGATAAGCGAGAAACCATGTACAACTAGGGAAACTATAAGGGTTAGGAAGAGGCCAAATACATTTGCAGTATCGTCGATATCTTTGAAATTCAGGTAAAGAGCGAGTGGAAATTTTGCAAAAACTACTTAGTTAAGTTTGATATTAGTCGCCGACGAGAGTGGACTTGCAGTTCTTGACTCCAGATAAATTTCCATATATTTCAGATATTTGCATTAATAATTTGTAATTGGAAAATGAAATTTTTGACACTTGTTCACTTCCCACGGTATGCAGAAACGCGAATCACTAGGAAACCCAAATCTTTGTGAGTGAATTACACAATCCGGAGGTCCATTTCTCGCTGGAAAATACTCTGCGCTAAGTTTTGTACCCTTACTCTAGACCTTAAATACTGTTAAATAATCGAGCCTCATGGCCCATGAGCACATGTGTTTAAAATACAAGTTTTGTAAAGTGAAAAGCTTTTAAAGCTATTTAATTGGTGATTTCGCACTAGTTTTTTAACAAGATCTCTTAACCAACCTCTGCTCTCGCGGAAATGGGCATTTGACGATTGAGGTTACTGGAAGGGATAGCTTTAAACAATAGAGTAAGGGATTTCAATGAAGGATGGTGAGTGGAATCGACATTGTTAGAGCAATTTTTTATTTTGTTTATTGCCCTGATGATGCATAATAACAGGACACCGCAGTAAAGAAGAAAGCAAATAAAATAAAAATATAAGAAAGTAAAGCGTTAGCTATCGCTAGCTACCAAAAAATTAGTCTAAATGCGCATGAAATAGAGTCGTAAGTTGTTTGAAGTTAAAGAAAATTTAATTCATACATATTTTATAAAGCAAAAACTTAAATGTTCACCAATAAAAGCAATTACGAATATCAAGGCTATTAATAGTGCGAAATTTCTATCGTAGCACCTACTAACTCAAGCTGTGGCTTTCACCTGTTTTTCTGAAGTGGAATAACGTAGATATAGTTATTCGTAGTACTAAACGTGTACAAGATGAGTAGAGAAAACTAAAGTATTAGGTCCAGTCAGGGAAATGGTAATGTCTATTCCACAGGTGAAAACCGGCGTCTGGTCTCGGGTCTAGGGCTTGTCAGTAAATTATTTTTAGATTTTTTAAATAAAGTACCATGAACTTAGAGGGAGGTATCGAGGAAAAAACTCGGGAGGACACACATTTTACTGGATACGGGACTGTAATATTAGTTTGGAATTTTTTTAAAAACTTCTGCCCGTGATGTTGGACAAATAAATTGTAAATAAAATTTCAGTTTCAAAGAACCTGCCAAAGTTTTACAAAGGACTGCAAACTCATAAAATCTTACAAAGACGGCTTCTGCTGGCTTCTTCAAAGTAACTGTACATCACATAAGGATTTAGGTTGAATTTTTACCCCAATTTTTTAGATAAATGTTCCCGCTGCAGTCGTACTATTAAAACTCAAATATCCGTCTGAGATCAAAATAATTTTTAGAACATGAGCTTGAATTGTTTTAACCTTCAACCGCCACCAGAGAAACCTCTCTGGCTCTGTTAACTTACAAAAGGAAAATTAAGAAGTGTATCCTGGATTTCTGAGTGCTCGTATTTCTATGCTTCAATTCAAATAACTTATTTGATTATTTTATGCGTAGAAAACCGGGAGGTTTAAAGGAAAGGTAGGAAATCATTGTGAACTAGATTTAGAATAGGATAGAGAGGCTTGGTAGTTTCGTTCTTTTTTATTCTTTAATACCGTTTGTCAATACTGATAGAAACCGAGATAAAAAGTATTGTGTTCGCAATCATAATACTGGTTCAGAAATGCAGCGCGCACAAAAAATAGGAATTTACTTGAACTTAAAATTTTCGAAATGGACCTTCTATCTTAAAAGCAGCGTTTCAGTTAAATAGTTGTATTCAGGCTTGAATTCTTAAATGAGACCGAGTATTCAGGAAAACCACATTGGTAAAATCTCTTCAATAAAATGAGAATTTTTTAAGATATTTTTACAATTACTTTGATGTGCTGAGTAATTGATATTTGGTATTCTGTCAAAATAGCTGGAACTGAAAAACTGCATTACTTTATGGATTAAAATATCCAACCATTACTAGTTTCACTCAAATACATCCAGTTACTCATAATGAGTTTGTTCAAGGCGTAAAGCTTCAAAATTTTGCTATTAAAAGATTTCATTTAATCGCTATTTTTGACATAACCATATCAAATGAATATACATGGCAATACCAAAACAAATTCACTCCAAAATTTAAAGGAAGATTATTTCACCGAGGAGATAAATCAGGAATCTATTTGCAAGTTTTTTTTTTACTCAAACATTTCCAGTTGAAACCAAAAACTCGTGACGAACTCAATGAAATTATTGTTTTCATGCTTTCAGTTGAGTAAGAGAGAAATTCTATTTCGAATGAAATTTAATAGTGGAACATGTATCTAATTAATTTTACCGTCATGAAAAACTGCGAACTGCAGTCGAAATTGGTAAATAATCTGTTTCTCGCCGTTCTTCACCCATTGTTGCAGTCAGTTACGTATTTTTCTGATTGGAAGAGTGAATTTAAAATAAATAGCCTCTCCTCTTTTTTTCATCTTTGCTACTGAATTGCATATAGTAACTCTGAAAATTTCTTAATGTTACAAGACTGCAAATTTCGCAATGATTTGAGCCAGGACCCAAGTTGAGGCCCTTAAGTTGTGTAAGAGACCCAAGGAGGCATTGGAAACGCTGAAATATAGGTCTTTTATGCGAGATAGAAACATATCGGATATTTTGAAAGGGCACTACCAAACCCGTTGAGCTACCATCTTGGTTTGGAAAACAAAGATGGTAGCTCAACGAATTTGTAGGGAAATCCTCGTTAAATTCTCCTTACATTTACGCACGTACGCTCATATTTTCGATTTTCTAGGGAAATAAGTCACTGAAATTAAGTTTGGTCGCTTACCGTTTCTTTGGGATACTCTTTTTACAAGTTCGTGACTATGCTTCATGAATCGCTTAAAAACTTCGACAAATCTGCCTACTCAACAGCACAGCTACAAGTGCATATGGCACTTATCTGGTGAGAAGAAGTTATGAGACCTTGAACAATATGAAACGCTGTAGGCGCAACTCCCGAAGCGTCAATCATCTGAATAATAAGACACAGATCGCACAGCTGAATGGAAACCGTGGAAAATACAACTCCGTTGACTATTCCCGTAGGCGTCATGAATGCCCAAATGTGGGCCTCTAAACTTAAAATCGAGTAACCGTTGCCCTCCTTGGGCTATAGAAGCGCATAATCGCCGCAGTATCAAGAATGGGTCTTAGACCATATTCTAGCAGAATTCGTCAAAAAGAGGAATAGTCATCTCAAAATCTCAAAACGAAGATCGGAAGCGATACTAAATCTCCCAAACCAAAAAAACGAATAAATCAATTAGTTTATTTCCCACTTTGTCCATTCATAAGATAATTTACGTAATGAATGGCAAAAATTTGGGTAAGTTACTATTTAGAAGGTAATGTCATTTCCTGAAGCGAGGCCACATGTTGCATTAGTGACTCAATTTGAATAGTACGGAGAATTTCCGGTCGAGACTGAGGAACATGAAATCCTACTTGGTCACACTATCTCATCAATTGGCGATTACACCCACGATACCTCGGATTTTCGTCTAGGAGACGTAATTTACAAGTAAGTTCTCGTCGCCGTAATAATGGTGAAAACTAAGATTCCGAGCATGAAACTATTTACTTAATATATATATCGCAAAGATGGAAAAGGAAAATCTCTCAAAATTGCCCGATGGTTTTCCTATGCGGCATCGGGACAACCAAGTATGTGATGGCTGGCAAAGAAATAATCGGCAGCATTCTCCTAGTGTACGAAGTTTTCCGCGTCCTGTTAGTATGAGTCCGACTCAATATTGTAGGAAATTACTTTTGAAACCCTGAAACCATGGATAAATCAGTATTGTCCTGAATTTCAAGATAAAAAATAGAGTGGCGCTTTTGGGCGATTCCGAAAAAACAGACATGTTTTTGCTGCCTGTATCCATATTGAAGATAGATGAATTGGTCGCTCCCCTTTACTCTCCGGAGCGCAACGATTGCACTACTTATACACAATCTCTGCGCCGTAGTCGAGCATTAGCATGCGCGGTAAGTTTTGTCTACTAGGATAGAGACCTTTTTATAGTACCCATAAATATCTACAGAAATATCTACAGTAGTAAATATCTATAGATTCTATGTTCTACATACGCTGACATAGATGGAATATCTACTGTATGGACAAATTATAGTTAAATCCTCCTAAAAGGATGCAAAAGTGGGGACTACAGTAGCTGCAATGTGTAGGCAAGAGGCACATGCGTTGATTTCTTTACTTGATGAAGGTGGGAGGATAGGCTTGGGAGCGTTCAAGAGGGCTCCAGTGAGGTTATTATAAGAGATGGGCAGAGCGGTGGCCTGATGTGCTGCTGCGACGGGGAGAGGCTCACAGACCGTGTTAGCCAGAGTGATGTAGAGGAATGTATGTCGTTCACTCTTTCGTCGGCTATGTGAGGGCGGAATTGGGAGGGTGAGAAACGGGGGGTGCGGGAGGCATGATTAGGTCCATCATCGGCAGCTCCAGGGCATCTAGAAATTTCGATATGGTCTTGCGATCTATAAAAGATTTTTTTAATCTAAATGCCCCAAACAGCGTTGGAGAAAACAGTAAATTCGTCCAAAAATGCAGCGAACAAATCTTGCGCCTCCTCCGCTCCCTGATGAATAATCCCATAATTTCTGTGAACAACAAAGAACACTGCCTCCGTCTCAAAGAACTTCCCATGTAACATAATATGAACAACTCTCTAATGAATGGGGCGAGGAGAAATTTTCGATAGCGTTTATTTCGAACGACAGGAAGTGATCGCCCTTCAGTATGTTGAATGCAAACTCCAATAGAGAATCCATATGTACGATTCCTTTGGTAAAATGTTTCGACTTATTCGGCTTAGATTCACTCCAAATACGCCTTTCCTGTGACCTGCCCTTCTTGCCAAACAATGAAAGCCGAATATCTCACGGCTCCAGCCTCCTTCGCCTACTTGGTTTGCCCGGACGAAAATTTGCGGCAGGTGTCTTCCTCAAGACTAGAATCGAGATCGGCGAGACTAAGGGTACGCTTATCTTTCGTCTGTGGGATTAAGAAAACTCCCCTCCTTCCCCCAGCCGAAAGAGTGTGTTAGGCGGCCCGTGTATTCCATGCTAAGTAGATCTGCAGAGATACTCCGAGTAACCAAAGCACCGCTAGAGACAGTTTCTCTCGCGAGAGCGAGCGCTTCATTCTTTGTAGGACTTTCTCCAATATTCAGCAGCAGCGTGGGCCCCAGCACTCTTCTATCCGGCGTTAGTGACCTTGAGGTCAGCAACTGCCTTCATTAATTGGGTCGACCAGTGAGTATCGATTTTTTCCATGTCGTTCTCAATTTTATCGGCGGAAATGGTATCTTCACTTTTCTCCAAGCCGCACAAAACATATTTGTCGCTGCGGGATCGTCAGCCACCGTCTTGAAACATTCTGTCCGTAATAACAGGCCGAAGAGCTTAGCTTGCCGAATACGGCATCCACACATCAAGCATATAGAACTTGTCTGTACTGACAGCGTACTCTGCTGCGTTGGCCACTTAGTGGTGCATCTCGGCAGTCGCCTCGTGAAAGGATAGCCAATTTCCGGCAGAGTTGACCTAATTGGTCTAGTATGTGGGCACAGGCCACGCACTTGTCTGCTTTTCCAATTGGACACGCACTGGTCACATCTTTTGCTCAAACCCCCCTGACAAAGTAGTCAGCGTTAGGACCCGCTTCGTATGGTTAACGTGATTGAGAAAATTACTTGTTATTCCGAGTGCGAACTGAAATCTCCGCCTACATTGCCAACCATTTCGTGTTGATTCCTGCTACCGCGAGGGATTTCCATTTTGCAACCTGATTTGACTTCTCGATAATTTCCTCCACCTCGTGGAGGGCCTTCCTGATCTCATTCATATTTTACTGTTGACGCGAAATCTTCAAAGTGTCTGGTCGATTCGTTTGACCAGTCTGAAAAAGCCTACCGCCAGAAGTCTGGGCACTCTCGATGAAAGAGAGCGGCATGCCCCCTGCGCAAGCCTCCGGCGGTTTTGTGAGACGTTTGCAGCAGATGGCACGCCTGCAATAGAAAAACTGAAACTGTTAGTATTTGGCCTCTAATTTAACCTACCATTCAAACACTCTAAGCGACCTTGAGAAATCCCAGCAAGGCAGTTGCAGCTATGAGTTCCCGCTTAATGTAACAGAAACTGCTATGGTTTCGTGGCGCAGGGTTCACTTAGCATTGCTGAGCCCGATCGATGAGAAAGACCTTCCGTAACTGTCTCCCCAAGTTCGACACAACATGCGCTAGCGGCGAAGGATGACAATCCAACCGAATAAGCAAAAACATGAATCTAGAGACGAAAGCTCGGGAGCGAGTATCGCAGCGAGGACGAGCTATCTATAAGACCCTGTTAGGCCTTGATACTTCGGCCCCCGCGACCAGCATGGTCTGGACGCCGGGCGATGCGACGCGAAGATTGAAGCCCGAGGCCTGTCACAGAATTTGAAAAAATGGCAGTGATTAACTCAGGGCGACTTCCAGTGGTGTCAGGAATGAGAAAGACCAGCGTGATATAAGTATGTTTACTTAAGGTAGGTTGCTGTCCTCTGGGGTTGGGGGAGATTCTACCGTTGTTGTTCCGCATATATATATATATAGCCAGATGCTGGAGAGTCGATTCGGATAAATAAATATTGTGCCGACACTCTAACATATGGCATATAGTGAACTACGGTGTATAGTATGTTTCGCACTTCCCCTTCTTGAAGACGAATGCTCGATTACTTCTTAAGCGCCAGGTCAGAGCGGGGAATTTTGTGGTTACATTGGAAGAAGTTGACTTGCGAACAGCAATTGTAAGATGACCAGAAGAAAGGATGTGGGTTAAGGTCTGGCTAGGATGCTTCTTGCCGAATAAAGATTTGGTTAAGGCGTCGGCTGGATTATCACATCCGTCAATCCTGTTTAACTCGTCCAATCTTTTTTGCGAAGCAACAGATTGGCGACTGAATTTTACTTCAGTTTTGCCGGCGAGATCGGCAGGATCGCCAAAGCCTGAGCATACATCATAAACGCTAGTTGCATCGGTATATACTGGCATTGGAATGCGGCGGGACAGGGTCTCTTTAAAGAATGTATGTATGTCAGTGCTCACGTTAATAGAGTCAGCGAGTGAAATGAGTTCTCCTGTGCCGGGTCCACACCAGATGCGTTTCGGTTTGTGGGAGGACCAATGTAACGGGGAAACGTGGTTTGATGCATCCGATAATAAAATAATATAGCCGACTGAATGAGAAGAGACAAGTGTTTAGTACGATCCAGAAAAGTCAGAAAATACATATATGCGGAGTGTTTTGGGGTCCAAGGGGATAGTAAGGATGAAACGTTTGGGCGTGTTGCGTCAGAGCATTGATAGTTTCTATCAGCTTGGGATTGATGGTTGTGGCACCCATAAACAGAGTATCATCACAGCGTAAATCTAGTCCCGTAGTGCGTCCGATCGACATGAGTTTGGAGGTAGGACGTTCGAATTTAGATATGGTTTAGGACGGTGGCAATGGCGTTTGCTTTTGAATGTAGGAATTAAGGTTTACGTGAATGCCAGATGTTAGCAGTAGCGTGAATGTTGGCAGGTTTGACATTATCAAGGTCGGACGGGTGTGTCTTCAACCGTGCGGACAGGTTATTAATGTCTTCCAGGAAGTCCTCTGTCCCAACGGCGTTGGTATCGTCGGAGTAGGTAATGAGGAGACCACGAATCTTGATATAGTAAACTGCTTCAAAAGGAGAAGCGCATCGCATACAAGGTATATGAGAGAGAATATATTTGTGTAGTGTAAAATAAAAATGACTACCGGCGTCATCCTTGCCATAGATGGGAACTTTGAAGGTCCATACGTGGTCGTGTGGCTCACCAGCTACAGGGGAGATACGGAAGTAAATTTTAGTTCGCAATATATCAGACTGCAAATAGGCTCTCTTGAAATCTTCCGTACGAATACGCCAGGTAAGCAGGGAAGCGATACAAGGTGATGCACGTAAGGCTCGTAAGGAAACGACGGGAGCAGTCGGGACATTATTGCATTTTTTGGTGTCTAATTGACCTTGTAAACAGTAACGGGCACTGAGTTTGGGTTTGCAATTTCAGATAACGGATACCCATCGGTGTAAATGTGTCTTCAGGGAATGCATACAGGACGTCATTGACAGTTTTGTGGCCAAATTAGCGGTGCACTAGGATGATTTTGGCCTTTGTCAAAAAACAAGAATGGGACGCGTACTCGGGGACGAGGCAGAGATGTCCACCCAATAGTTTGCCTTGGAAGGTTGTGACAGAGCCTTGTGCCGAAATATGAACGAAAGTGCGGTTAGCTGGCCTAGTGATTTGGTCATATCGGGCTTGTGTTGCATATCCAATGAGCAGAGTGGCGGGACTGTTGGCCAGTACGTTGACGCGTGGGAGTACGAGGCGATGAAGGTGACCGACGGTATCCCTCAAAATTGAAACAACGCTTAATGAGCCAATGGTTGTGGGTGGTCGTTTCCAAAACTAAAGGTAGTGGTAGATGGTTGTAGCTCGGAAGTGATATATGGCGGGTTGGTTTGAGTCCAACCTTCGCTCATTAAGTCTGAAAACGTTCCAATTTCGACGATGGGGTATTTCAAGTCATTTGAAAGTTCGGATGAATGGAATACTGGGCGTATTTTTCCTGCAGCAATGGGTACTCAAACAAAAAAACTGTGTCTGTTAGTGGGGTTAGCATCCGATGTTGTGGGTTCACGTGAAATGTCAGGGGATGGGGGACCGAAAACAGAGCTGAGATCAGGTAGGTATGTGAGCGGGGCAAGAGGGATTAGATCTTGATTGTGGTTCGCCTGATCTGGACGGGTAGCATCTGCAGCCTGATGCGTTAAGTGTGAACGATTAGGACTTGTTGACTTCGAGGGAAAATTTGTTTGAGGGTGGTGCGTATGGTCTTGAATGTGGGGTCGAATTATCCATGTGAGGGTTATGTTCCAAGTGGTGACGCGCCCAGTAATCGGGGCTACCGCATATTTTGCATAGGTGGTCAAAGGATGGGCAACGCACGAGCCGACGAGTTAAACGGTGTGTAGAAACAAGTGTGTTGGGTTCTCTACGTTGGTACCTTCGGAGGGCGTAAAACACTGTGTTGGGATCACCTTCTGCGGTAGTAGGTTCTACTTCGAAGTCGTAGTCCTCTTCAAAGTTAGTGTCGTTGGAGGCCGTTTCGGGGTTGTCCACAAGTAGCGCAGTGTGATTTGGTCCTAAGATTAACGTGCAGAGTGTAGTGCCATTACTGAATGGCTGTTTTGACGAAGACTGCAGAACGAACTTAATTTTTTCAATTAGAATATAAGGGTCAACGGTTTTGTATGTTATGATCTGGTGCTCAAATACTTGACCATGAATACAGTCGTGCATTTTTTCGATCAACACCCACTAGTTTTGGTACATTGTTGGCAGCTGGCTTAGCACCAATGATAGTCTCTAAACTATTTTCTCAAAATGCTGTGCTTCATTGTCTCCAGGGTGCTTTGGGAAGTAAATCATTGAAATTCCCTGTCATTCCTTGTGGAGGCGGTTCATTCTGTCCGATGTATACACTCTTTGACGAATCAAGTTCCATAGCTCGTTTTTAGATTTGTCGTTGACATTGTCTTGAATAATTTGAGGCAGATTGTGTACCGATGGTCTTAAGGCAAGATCAATGCAAAGGTTACGTGCACTAGCGGGCACACCAAAATTTTCACACGTAGAAATGAAGTTGTTTCGGGCACAGGGAAGGAATTCATTGTCGAGTCCGTAAACTTTCGATCCTCCGGGTAGTAACGTGCCACATTTTGCGATTGCACTGTTGGCTTGAACTGAGTGCGCTTTTGCGTTTGTGGATTGGCTATAGATGATTACTGAGGAGTGAGTAAGGGGCCTTCCGATCTTTGGGATGAGCCTTGGGAATATGCGAGAACCTCTTCGTGGTCTCTTTCCAAGTATGTGTTCAAGACTTGCTGTCGAGTCTTACGATGCACGTTGACGGAGTATGGACGCCATATGCGTTGGATGATGTTAGCAGTCCTTAGAATCTGTGTACTGGAAAGTTTTTCAATGTCAAGCACACCGACGGCAAGACTAGCTGCAGTGCATATTTGGTCTTGTGGGGATGTGGTGGTGGTGTGAGTGCGAACGAGTTGTAGACGGTTCACAACCTGGTCATAAGTAAGTGGTGCGGAATCCTCGCGTGCGTCAAGCGCTTCGATGAAAGCGTTTTTGTCCATGAGGGTCGAAAAATAAACGTCCGGGAGGAAGATATGGAGCAATGACAGGATTGTGTCAATGTGGCAGGTGTTTCAGTTTTAGCGGTGCTACCATGAGAAAGACCAGGGTGATATAAGTAGGTTTACTTCATGTAGGTTGCTGTCCTCTTGGAGTGTTTTACATGCTTTTCCTGAATATGGGCAAGATGCTGAAAGAGCTATCTGGATGACCAATATTGGCCACTTGCTATAGAGCCCGGAGATGATGGACATGGCCAACGAGGATCACATGACGCAGCTGGGGTGCTGGTAGATGCACTTCCTAAAATTAACGTCGTCAATGTGATCTATGGCCGCAATTCGCGGTATATGTACTTCCAGAACGGCTGGCCTCACACCAGCCCTTTGAGGTAGTACCTCATGACTCGGCCTCATTTCCAGACTCTACATTACACAGACATGTCCCCCTTAGCCTTCGGAAAATAGCCGTCCTGCATCCCTAATCAAGAAAGCACCCCAAAAATTCCCCCCCTTTCCAGAAACGAAACGATATTGCTGGATGCAGCCTCCACGGAGTCAGAAGTCGGCTGTGGCTAGGGTCGCTCTTGAGAGGACAAAAGGCATGAAAGGGGAAGCGATCATGACGCTTAAGGCGACAGGTCGCTCCAGGGGGGCCAGTATAAAGGGGGAAAACTCGCAGTCTAAACGAGCCTAGCGAAAAAAGTGATGGACGATTGCCTTGGGGATGGATTTGTATCGGTGTAACCGTCCAAACTCTGACGAGCACAAGTCAGCAACATGGGCACCGCATTACATCCAGCGTCTGTCTGCTGCAGTGACACTTCATCAGCATCAAGTCCGTACACTCCGGGAGACCGTGGTAGCAGCGGAGCTTGGTGCTCCAATGTCGTGCAGAAACTTTGGTCGTGTTTGTCGGATGCGCTTGTAGAAAAGCGGCGGCCGCTTCGTGTCAAAAAGCCGGGTCGGGTATCCGACGACGGGTGCCTTTGGGACTGTGTTCCGTGTAGCTGGGAACATCCTTCCAGATATCGTCCGCCCAATACTCCTCGGCCCCAGCCTCCGTCTGCTCCTTATGTGGGTATGATTAAAGGTTGACGGGTTTGTCAGTAAGGGTGGCGGGGTCAAAGAGGCCGATGGCGGTCTGAAGGGCGTTACTGGTGAGGCGGCGGACGAATTCGCGAAGGGGTAATTGAGCTTTGGTGACAAAGAAAAGCCAGCCGCTGCGAGAGAACGGCGGCTAAAGATGGCCGGATTGTGGGCCGCAATAAACGAGGCGGTTCGGAAACGGGCAAGGCCGAACCAACCTTCCAGTTGTGAACCAACAGGGTGGACAGCGATGGCAGGGGAACTGTCATGGCGGGCATTAAGAAAGGGAGTTGTATAAAATAGCTGATACGTTAATGGACACAGACACATCGGCGATTCATTCCGGGGTGTCGCAAAGGATGCGCTGAAAGGGATAAAACTCGTCCAGGAAGCAACTTGTGGCGGTGGATTGGGCACCAAAAGAGACAAACATGAGCATGGTGCGTGGAATCTCAAAGGTTGGGTTGTTGATTAGGCCACCAGGAAGCCCTCGAAGTCGGCAGACAAATTCGCGACCAATAGGTCATGGATTTTGCCCCGCTGCGCCAGTACTGCAGTGCCACAGTAGATTGTTTGGCCTTTATCCCAACATTGGCCTTGAAAGACGACGCGTTTGGAATAACGTAGCCTAAGGGGCTGACACATGGGCCTTAGACGGAGTCTACTTGCCAAGACAGCACGTCCGCGGGCATGAGCTCTGTGCCCGAGATCAGTAGGCTGGCCTTCAAACTCGCAGCCGCACCCTGCAGCACGTACGACGTGGAGGGTAGAGGCAATTCGAACCGAATTGTGGCGGCGAAAGTAGCAAAATCCGAGGGCAAAGGGTTTAACAGCGTTATCCACGGGAGCTTCCACAGACTTGTGGCAGTGATGGGAAGTTAGCGGCGGGTAGGTACTAAAAGCAGAAAGCCCCGAAGTTACATTCGGAGCATAGTCGCACAGAGCGCTGAGGAAAACGTGGCTTTGTTTCTGTAGTGTTTTCTGATTAAGCGGCGTGGCTGTGCCGAAAGGCTTGGACATGGATGCCTAGTCTAATGTCAGATCGCTTCATTGGGGGGGGGGCGTGGAGAGCTTCATACTCGTCGCCCTTCTCTTGGGCTTTTGCCGTAGAGTCTTGCTGCACCGTGCTCAGAATATATTGCAGTTTGCTGGCGATGCAGCCATAAAGCCAGGTAAGAATGGCGATTACAATGCATCAGCTGCTATTGATTTGTCCCATACTGCTCACCCCGTGCCACCTTCTAGCTCCCACGCCATTACCCGCCTCGTCCGACGCCTGGGCCTTTGAGATAGTCCTTAACCCGTCCTTCCCCTGATCATCGCCCCCTATTCGTTGCGACACTCTTGCGAAACTTACAGCTCCTGTTCAAAGCCTGTTCTACTGTAATCGGGTAAGCTCTGCATCGTCTTATCACCATAGCTCAATTCCCCTCTGCGCTTGATGGCTACCAGGACTATTGGGTTCCAGAGCAAGAAGCTCATGCGTCCAGGCTGACGTGAGTGTCTTTACCCATGACGCTTGCACACTAACCCAAGGACAGCAACTATAGACTGATCTCTTCGAATCGACGGTGCCAATGCCATCAATTCCTTGCAACGAGTTGCCTTCCATGTTGCGGCATTTAATGCCAACCTCAAATGTTCGCGTTTAAACGATAACAAATGCTGTTCAAACTCCCGACCCATGCGCCTCAGTTGGCGTGCATTACTGGTTTAATCTGCTGACGCCTCTCTCTTCACTGCTCATCCCATCTTACCAAGTCGCACCTTTGAGAGCCGAGTGACCTCTTTTTAACTACCCCACCTCCATAATCTTGGCATGCAGTCTGCTCTCAAAGAGATAATTTGCCGACTAGACTTGAGTCAGCACTGTCCCTGCCAACTTCAAAGATTCTCGTGGAGGCAGGTTCAACCCTCAACTTCCCCATCAATGGATCCGAAAACCCGCCCGTGCGGGTCCACCATGCCCCAATCCAAACATGCTCCCCTCAGTGAAGTATTTCCCCATTTCTGTATCGCTAACGGTGCCCTTGACAATCTCGCGCCTCTATCGGTTTACGTGGCTACACGCAAAGCCAAATCTGCGCACTACATCGAATGCCGTCGCTGTTTCTCGATTATCTCCAATACTCTAGAAGCCCGCTCTAGATTCTATCAAAAGCGCATCACTTTCCGCTTGAGAAGTACAACATTTCTTCCGTATCCTACCTCATCCTACTGCTCACCCCTACGGCGCCCATTTTGATAGTAAATAACAGAATTCTATTCCTGTTTGAAATCAGTCCGTAACCTATCGTTGAGGAGGCCTAGATCGGCTTCAAAGGCAATAGCGGCCATGGAATACCTTGTGCGGCAAACACTTTCATCTTTTGATATGCCGCGATACCTATTACGGGGCTCAATGTGTCTCGACGGTTACTCGCATAACCACCCGCTCTTACCGATGATATCCGCAATACTTGATCATCGTCTTCATTCTCTTCGGCGCCCCCATGAAAAACCCGTACATCGTGAGTATCTAAATTCTCATGTCGGTTTCCTATACTTTAGGTTGGAGCTACTCTTGCAACGCCTTGAACCTAAACATTCTACTCCTTTTAGGAGCAGCAACGCGCCCCTAGCACCTGTTGTTGGGGGCGGATATTCTAAAACGCTCTTTCGAAGCTCACTGCCCGTATCATCTCATCAATCCGCCGTTGCGCTCGTTGTAACTCCAAATATCACCTGGCCAATCGCCGTTCCTCACTATGTCTACATCTCCCTCATCCCGTGTCTCATCTTTCCTCTATTCCTTCCTCCGCTCCGCCGCAATCCTGCATTACTGCACTTGAGGACCACCACCATCCCAAGCGTCTGCAAAGTCACTCCGAACTGTAGCTACACCTCAACCATGGTACTACGGTGTTTGCCGTTCAGGTCACAACGTTACGCACCATGACAGCAACGTCTGAAATGCGCTAGCGCGACATGACTTCAAGCCTGCTGGCGTCAGCACAAAGCTCGAGACCCCATTCTCACAAACGGGTCATCCCTGCGCCGACACCGTAGTTTATCTCCAGTTGCACTTCCGTAGCGCACTTTCCTTTATCCCGACTGACGATGATGTAACTGTTTGAGGCCTCTACATCCCTGCCGTTATAAGCCTAACAACTGCAGCCGAACGTGTGCCCTTGCTGCTGCACTGCACCGCATGCATATCAAGCACTCATCAAGACTGTGCCAAGTTTGCCCCCTTCCGCAGAAAGTCCGTTCGTGTGGCGTTTGACTCTCCAGTCGCCCCTCCGCACACATTACGACAGCGCTGACTAACCTCGACACGCGCCTCCCATACAGCTCCTGATCCACCCTAGCTACTATCCAGCCCCCTGCACATCAACCAAACGCTCCGGCCGGCCCCTTGGTTAAGCATAGCCGCGGCGATTCAAGATGACATCACTCCCAGCCAGCACACCCCATGCACGCTGTAAGGATCTCATAAAAGGGTCTGCTGGTGATCCCTCATGGACGAGGTGCAATATATGCGCTCGCAGGAATCAACGGGAACGACCCGCATCCGACCTGAATGAGAAAGTAGATATCCGCACGCACACGCTCCGGATGACGTGTGGCGTTGTGTGCTCCTAGTGCGGGCTACCGCGACAGTGTCCGTCCAGGCGGGTGTTACCGGCCTGGTTACCGACAGCGTCTGTCTCCAAGTCAACACTTTCCGAACCTCAGCCCCCTCCCGGCCCGCTCCGTCTTCCCAACAGAGTTTCCTCTTCAGGAACACGACAAAAGTGGGAACTCATGTGCACCTACTGTGTGCCTCTGCGTGCACAAGAGCCAGGCCGCTCGACTTTCCAACCCAAAGCGGTGGGAGATTGAAAAGGGATTCATTTCGCGTGGCGTGCGAAGCTAAACGGTGTGACCAGGCACTGCACTACGATACGCGATGGCGTGGAGTGCTGAGGGACAGGGAGTTGCTACGTGGGCAGGTCATACTGCAAATGATGTTCATGGGCAGCTTTTCCGCCGACCTCGACCGCAGCGACCGTAGTTGTTGCTGCTGCACACCCAACAGGACAAACAGGTGTAATCAAGGAAGAGTAGGATGCGAGGGGGGGCAACTGGAGGGATGATTCATGGAGAGTAGGAATGGATGTATGGATTCCGGCGGCGGTTAAAGTCTTGAGGGTCTCTGAAGCATGTGTGTTGGAAGACATCTGCTTGGTTTTGGCTGGAACATCCACCCGGTGAGTGGTCGGCGACAGGGTGGGGAGATTGGGTCTGACAGATTGGTGTGTGAACGTGGGGCGAATGCCAGGAATAGTAACATTACAGCAAAGTGCTGTACACGTACTGTCAGACATCCTTTAATCATTCCCGAATTCTAAAAATTAGCGTATCCAATACCCTATAGTACAGTACAGTACTGTATTACGCAACAACTGTAAGGTACTGTATAGTACTGTACTGTAATGGGCTTGGAACATTGGGCCAGAGAAATATGTAGAAAGCCCCATTTTTGCACCACAAGTAAACATTTACTGTAAACCGAAGAGAATATGAAGAAGTACTGTACAGCAATGCGTCGGCGGAGAAATACACCATTCGCCTATTCTGTACTGTACAGTGCTGTACTGTACAGTAAAGTACGAAATACTGTACAAAAAATCAAACCAATGCCAGCCGCAGAAAGCGTCCATCTTTGCTGAATTCGCCCATAACAGGTACAGTACACTACCGACTCGGTAGAGTGGTCCCAATTTCCAACTTTCCCCCTTAAAGCGCACATTTTGCTTGCCGCACAGTACTTTCGCAAGCCCCCCCCCCCTCTTCCTCCTCTTCCTCAGCCGCCACTGACACCCAACTCCCAACATCCCAGCACTCAGCAAACCCTCGAATCGCATCCTCTCCCGGATGTCTTACGAAGGCTACATCTCCGGTCGCCCAGGCTCAGTCCGTCCTTCCGCCTCTGCCTACGCCTCTTTCACCGCCACAAACCCCCCTCCCACCTCTCGAGATCGTACCCAATCTTCCCGCCCGACCCCCGCCCCCGCCCCCGCCCTCGTCCCCTTCCTCATTTGCCCGTCCCCATGCTTCAGACCTTTCCGCCTCGTCTTCATCACCAAATCAACCGCCTTTGCAAAGTCGATCCGGATCCTCCCGAGTAGTCTGGCATCCAATACGTCTAGTTTTGCAAATGGAAGAGTCGAAAATCCATATTCCACAATGCATACGCCTCTACTAGGTACGCTTCTACTACCGGTCCTAGTACTGGCTATGGTTTCGGTGGAGGTGGCGGTGGTGGTGTGTGTACGGAGGCGCCCCGGACATGTACATGTCGTCGAGTAAAAGGTAACATGCAAGTGAAATTCAAGGATACCTTTCGTAGCACTATGGCTACTATGAAGCAAGATCAGTGGAAGGTAATTATTGTCAAGGCCACAAGTCATGACCTCACCGCCCCAAAGGGTAAGCATGTGCGCACAATTATGGAAGGCTTGAGGTGGGGCGGTAGCATGTCCAATCGCGATAGCCCTGTAGGTGCCGTCTACCATCACTTGACCAAGCCGCATGGGGAATAATCAGTGGATGATTTCGCTCAAGGCACTCACCATTTTTCATCACATCTTTCGTGACGGCAATCCCACATTTGTCGAGCATGTCGCCGTCAAGTCTAGCATATTCAGTACTGAGGGTTGGGGCGGTTTAAGCACCGAGAGCGCTATCCATGCCGCTTTTCTTCGCTCGTACAAGGCCTATATTGAACAGTGGCTTACCATGAAGCAGCAATTAACTTTCCACCCGGCAAGGCAAAGGAGGATGACCCCGCAATTACCAAAAGTATCGTGACAGCTCAATTGCAGACGTCTTGGGCGCATTGCCAGTCATTATGGATACCGTCGATACTCTCCTCAAGGTTGAAATGAACTCTCCACTCGAACCAGTCAAGTAGCCCAACCCGCCGTTACTATGATCATTCGCGATCTCACCATCTTTTTGATTACCTTATCGGAGGGATACGCTTGTTGGATTTGTTCTTCAATCTGGATACATCAGATGCTATTATATCGCTTGATGTCTACAAACGCTTTGTTGCACTTGTTTCAGAGGCACAACCGTTCTTCGAGTTGGTCAAGTCAATTTCGAAGAGTTGGACTCCACCGACAGAGCTGAACTCTATTTCCATGGAGCTCATGGAGTCAATGCAGCAGTACATTGAGCATGGTCCACAAGAAGAACAACCGGCACAGCCTGTGTTTTTCTGATGAGGAGGAATACGATGAGCCCGAGCCTGAGCCCGAGCCGGTGCCTGACGAATACTACGAGCCCGAGCCAGGTATTACTCGGAAGAGGACCGGAGCCGTTGCCACCGCCAAGACCACGCACCCCTCCCCCCTCTATCATCATCGTCATCATCTTCTCTGAAGAGGAGTCGGAGGAGTCTTCCTCGGAAGAGGAGGATGACACCATGAGCTTCCCTCCGCTCCGGAGCAGTTGCAGCGCCAAAGCCGTTTGATCCGCTGGCCGATTTGCTGGGAATCGAGTCTGGCGTGGGACCGGCTGGTCAAAGCGCCACAGCTGGGGTGCTCCGCAACAAACTATGGCCGTCCAGGTGTATGGGGCGCAAGGAACTGTTCCGGGAATGTATCAGCCGCAACTTTAGAACACACTGTGGATGACCGAATAGAAATGTGAAAGGCATCATGGCTGTCGCCGGAAATGCAAATGGGCAGGAGCAACGAAGCGGATTCGGTGTGGATGGGACGAATATGCAAATGGCTATGTATGGACAAGGCCAAGGTCACATGCAGAACCACGCACAGGTGAGGCAACAGCAAATGGCTCAACAACAACAACAGATGGTTCAACAGCAAATGTACAATTCAATGGCAATGCAACAGCAACAGCAGCAGCAGATGCTAGCTTATCAGACCATGACGGGTACCAGACCATGGCACAGCACCAAATGGCTGCGTATCAAATGCAGCAACAGACAATGAGAGGGATGGGGGGCATGGGCGGAATGGGCGGGGGTATGAATAGTATGCAAAGGATGGGAATGATGGGAGCGTATCAGCCGGCTCCTCAAGGAAACCAAAGCGTGCCGATAATGCAGGCGGAGGGGCAGGCTAAATCCGCAGGAGATTACCGTGTGCAGAAGGGGACAAGCCGACTAGAGTCAATGAAGACGATCAGGCATTTGGGCCTCTGTTGGATCAAATGAAGAAGACAAAGATTAGTAAGTAAAGTTACGTGAGGTAGCGAGTTTACACCACGGGAAAGTGCGTTTAACACCTGCAACCAATTCTGATAGGAAAGGTAATGAATATCGGATCAGTCTAAGTGCTTCACTTTAGAGAGGGCGCTCCGTTATTGACAATGAGGCAAAATTAGTGTCGGAATCTGCTGGATTCTATGCCTTGTTCGAGGATGATGGATGCATCTGTGCGCTCCCCATGAGAGGTGCATCTGCACACTTCCACCGATAAGGGATGTTGGTTCTCCGTGGGTGGCTTCACCACTGGCGATTTCAAAGTCGCGATCAATTCGTGTTTTCGTCATCATGCCGCTCCCCTTCCTCACTTTCATCGTCATTATCATCCGAAATGTGGCCAAAGGCGTCATAGCCGTCCTCAAGCTGTTTTCGTTGTCTTCGTCCCCTCTGCTCCTCCTCCAGCTCTCTCAAGTAGTCATTCTGCACGGTGACGACGGCGCAGAGTCGGCACATGCTGCATACTGAGTCAATAGATGGTCATTCAAAGCCCAGAAGGCATCGCCCCATGCAAAGGTTTGCAAGATGAACCTGCCCTCCTCCTGAAAGCCCGCAATGTACAGTCCGCCAGCCAATGCTTCGGCACAAGTCAATCGCATAGGACGGCCATAATTGACCGGATTTGCGGCGACAAGAAACGGGAGCAATCTTTCGTGGCCCATACGTAACCGAGAAAACGGGACCTCGGATAACCTCGCCCACGAGCAGTCGACAACACCGAGACCATGGGATTGAAGCAATGGACGATCGGAGGGGGAGATGGCTTGAGTGGCAGTGGGCGAAAGAACAACCCGGGAATAGGGGTGGAGGGGGATAGGGAGCGGAGAAGACCGTGGCGGGATAGCTTGCGACCAGTACACCGCCTCGGGTCGCAATGGCTGAAGTCCCACATGGATAGCGAGGGCCCGTGTAAGAGGGGTTGGATGCAGCAGGAGGGGGGCCTTTGCGGCGGTGATGATGCTTTCCGCGGCCCATTGTGCAGGGGTGGTGCCGCTTCGAGAGAGGTGGGGGAGGCGAGTACAGAGAGGTGGAGGAGTGGTGAAGGTTGGTGAACGTGCCACAAGCGATATCGCTGTCGTCGACGGTTCCTGAGACGGTGGATGGGTTGTTTATAAGTGCGCGGATTTAGGATACTGTAACACCACCCCTGACTACTGTATTAGTGTCCATGACTTAACCGGGGGAAATTTGAAAGATTTTTACATCAGCTTAGGTCTAAACTCAAGCGATTAAGGGTAAGAAACTCAATGCTATTGGCCGAAAACAGAAAAAAATATTGTAAAAAAAAATTTTCCGCCCGCGAATTTAGAACACTAGCACCACAATATTTAATCAAGAACATGACAGCAATCTTATTGAAAAATAAACTTAATAGTCTGTTTTCGCATCTTGCCTCTCCAGCAATTGTGCACAGCGTCTGGGCATGCTACCAAGTATTTTTTTGATCAAATTAATCCAATCCTACAGTTAAACAGATATCAATCTAAGGCTGTCGTTCTAGACCGCTCGACCACTGCGCGCGCAGCACCGTCGGAGGACTACGAGAAATAATGAAAATGTGGTTCAGTTACTTTCTAATTCCAGTCCTGATTTCAGGTTCCCAAGTTAACCTATTTGAACTGCACTGGATACTCGACAAAGACTGCAAAAAATTTCAGGGAATAAAAAGAGTGGATTGCACAGTTCGTATTAGAAAAAATTATCAGCTTAAAGAATAACATTTAATTTTTATGAACTAAGCACGAAAAAAACAGATACGCAACTCCCTTGCGTATAACCCCTAGTCTTCGGAAAATAGTCGTCCTGCATCCGTGACCAGTAAAGTACCTCAATTTCTTCCCTTTCCAGCAACCTAAGAATATTTCGAAATAGAAAGACGGCCTGGAAAGACAACAGAATATTCGAAAAGATTGTCCTTTCACCAATTAACACAGTTTCGCACCCAACTCAAGTACTCAGAGCTCCGGATAAATACCAAAATTTAATCTTCCTCATAATGCCACACCTAAACATCACGTAGTCCCTACAATACCCCAGTCTCCCGGCCCTAGCACTCTAACAGCGTCCCTTTCACCCTCTTCCAGGCCAATCAGCATAAAGAGGCTTCGCATGGACTTTACTTATTGGTAGAGGCTGCGATATAGCGAGGTGCACAAATCAACGTGTACAATGGGGGCGAAAACAGGAATCCGAGGAGGAAAATAACACCGATTGCTTTATCTGCGACCGCTTCTATGAGCCCAGTGGCGGGGACGCGATTCTCAATATGATCAACTGTTATCGGCAAGATTTTGATTATTTTTGGGGCTGTTATATTATTTTATATTGAACTAGAATGTAGGGCAGGGTTGGAAAAGGGACGTTGGTGCGCAGAATAGATTTTTTTATGATGATTGTACTTGCTAAAAATGGGGGCAGCTGGATTTTCTTGTACGAGTTTTTAGAAGAAATCGCCATCGTTCGAGTGTTTAATCATTTTTTTCGCAACAATAGCTGTTTTTATGTTTGAGGTAGAATTCGACTCAGTTGATCAACAGTTTAGCATGTAAACTCTAAGAAATGATGGGAATTTTTACAGATACATTGTTATGATATATTCGCTACAGTCGTTACTATCAGCAGGCGTTTAGACCTGGTGGTAGAATGAAGTAAGGAAAAGTATATTTTAGCAGAAAACATAAGCGTTATGATTCAAAACAGATGCTTCTGTTCTACCAAACGGCCTCTATACAGAATTTTCTAACCATTATACAGGTTCTACTTCAAATTTGAAGATTTTTCAAGAAAACAAGGACTTTCATGCTGAAATGTAAAGAAAATAGTGCTGAAGAGACAAGAGGGAGTTGTTAAAGGAGTTCCCGCAGTTGTGGGCTGTTTTTGCTAAGTAAAGGGTATCAAGCTATTGGTGAATTTACGAGGGTTGTGTTTTCCAAAAAGAACCCGCAGAATGGACATTTTTCAAGGAGTGAACAGGAGCAAAACCACTGTGTTTCGTCGAAACGAGTTCCAGTTGAGAACTACTTTAGAAGGCTGTCTGGGGTATTGGCTATACTTCAGCAAAGTGGAGGTTGGGCAAGTCCCTGTACGAAGAATACTTTAAAAGATGCATGACGCTAGCAAATTTGCACGAATGCATGCATCCCCTGCGAAGCGACGACTTGAACGGAAATAACCTAAACGGAACAGGCTGGTTGATACATAGGTATTTACTGCTGAGAAGAGGGGCCATGTACAGCGAACTATTGGCGTAAGCGGCCTGTGAGGATGGATCTGCAGTTACGTGCAACTTCAAGTTTACGCACCGGGAGATATTCCCTTGCTGACCGTATAGCTAGTGATATAATAAATAATAATATACTGTTTTCTTGTCGTCGGCTAGCACGTGCGGCAATGCCAGTCGCAATCCGGTTGGCAAAGTTTCGGGCCGCGATGCCAGCCCCTAATGTAGAGAATGGAAGGGCAATGAAGCGATGACCGGGACCCTTCGTTCTACTTAGTTCGGTTACTCGAGTGCCCTTGCCGAGGCGGGCATTGTTAAGGGACTTGAGCGGGAATCTCGCAAAGGAGTGGAGGAGTCTGGGGGTCAAGGGATGGATAGTGGTTACGTTGTAATAGTCTGTTCGTTTTCTCCAAGCTCCTTGATGTCCGGGCGAACTGCATGGCTGCGCTGTCAGGGCTCAAGACAGGGTGCTGGGAAGCTTTAGTGAGGTATGCGGAAACAACCGTGTTTGCGAGTCATGCAGTCACCCGCGGGTGAGTAGATGGGCACAGCACAGCACGTGGTCACGATAGTCATCCAGCAGTGTTTTGGATTCCCCCACATGGCATTTTGAGGCGGGAGTAAACAGGAGTATCCAGCAGAAGAACTGCAACTACGATTCCTATTTGCGGTCCGAGATGCAATTACCCAAGTCTGGAAGCGGTTGATATGGAAAAAAGTCTTTGCAACCGTCCACCGATAAAGAGGGTCGGAATGACACAGTACTCTTATCCTCCTTCGGCATAGAATCAAAGTCATTTTCATCAACTGGGCGGATAAGTCCCCCCCCAACCACTGCCTTGAGTCGATAACCGTAAGCTAGATGACCTTCTCAGATTTCACTTGTGTATTACCCTCGTTGTGCGCCCGAATTGCGGATACGCAAGATTAGAAAGCATCTTTCGGTAGCAAAATGGGGGTAAATGAGTTTTTTATTGAAAAGTGGGATAAATGGGCAAAATGGGGTGTTTATTGCAAGCACGTAAAGCGTAACGTACTTTGTAAGAATTTGAACGTTCAGAACTGTAGATTCATACAGTTTGTTATGTAATGCCTAATTTCTAGGTCAGTTGGCTGCATTTCAGCGGTTTGGCCTTTTAGTTCATTAACAGTATTTTTTCATCATATGCTTGCATACCCTGTGTATTCGGTATTGTATAGTACATAGGTCTACTTGCACGGGAAGCTTATTTCAAGATATAGGGTCATTCACGTATTGGCCAATATTTACAAGACATCGGGAAACTGGCTTTGAGACCTATTGTGATAAAATTTTGCCCATTTGCTTCTTACTGTGTCTTTAAGCTCCTCGACAGTAGAAAACTGCTGATTTTTGGCATAAGAGGCCCTTGAAAGGACCCAATAGACGTTTTCAATGGAATTCAAGTCGGGGGAAAGAGCAGGCCAAGACATGACGTGGGTCAAATTGCTCTGCATCCACTCAGATGACATGTGCGACGGGTGTATTGATGCATTATCGTGCATAAATACCCACCTCAACGGCATATTACGTCTGCATAAGGGGTAGAGAGTTTTCCAATTTTAGCACAGTACTTCAAACTGTCTTGAGTTCTTTGTAGAATGACCAGATTAGGAAAATCGTAGGCTGAAGAAACCCCAAAACATCACTCCTCACCTCCGACCCTTTGCTTAGGTGCAAACAAATTTGGACATGTGCGTATCATGTCAGTAGTGATGAAACCCGTCTGAACCGTCCATAACTTCTTTTCATCAGACCGGACGGCCAAACTCCTATTCATGCGCGGATCTATCGTGGTGTGAGCGGGCCACTCGATACGGGCGCTTATGTTCCTTGATCAAAAGTGGTTCTCTTTTCATTTTGCAGAATAAAAGCGCTCTGAATCGGTAAGAAGCTGCTGTTCGAGTTTGCCAATTAGTAGATCCAGTCACCTTCAGTTATGCTGCTGAAGTCTCATTCTTTGATGCACTTCTCATTAATCCCAGATCACCAGTTTCCGAGATTTTGGTGTTGTTTTTAGTGTCGCAGTTGTTGCCATAGCCCTTTTGGTACTTTAGAAACCTTGAAGCAATGTTTTTGTCCCTTTTGATGCGCTTTCCAGTCCTTCGCTAATTCTGCGGCACTTTGCAACGGTACGATGATAACTTCATGACATCACTTACAGTACTACTACGTGGTACATCACAGTAATAAATTCATGACATTAGTACGACGGGTGTCCGCTGTACGGGGGACAATTTCAGGTATTTCAATATTTGAGAGACATGGGCAGCTGTTTCCAGTTTTACATGAGCAGTCGCAGATAGGCCGATGAGAATGCAATAGTTCTTTATGGTACAGTACGGTATAAGACAAAATTTACGGCATTAGTATAAAGGGTTTCTCTGTAGAGCTAAGAGCTAACGAGATGGTACAAGTCGACCACGTGTAGCATTGCGCACAATATCTGTTAGAGGGCTGGCCCGAGACTTTCCAGGCGACAGGCTGTGTCGATACTAAGATTGTATTTGGGATTTGAATCGTTGGATCAGCTAGTTCAATCCTACTCATAGCATAATTAGTACGTGTACATCACTCTCTTTTGGTTAAGGTCACTTGTGAGGCAAAGGGTCGAGGTACTAGTGAATGCAATGTGAAGATAGTCGAATTGAACGCTTAGTGTCGCTAGCGGAAAACGAAAAAAGGCTGAGGCATTGCAGATAGCTGATATCAAAAGGGAGGACCATGAAGTTACTATCGCAATAAAATTGTTCTTTTATTGAACATCTTCCTAGCTCCCGTAAGCTACTCTTGTCCTGTAACGAGAGACTTATCAACGGCATTCAGTCACACCGTTCGAACATTCGAAAATTAAGCACGGGAGCTGAAATGAGGAAAAAATTGGTTTTAAGCAAAACAAGTCCTCATATTCATGCCGCAAAAGCCGAATAGGAGGACATAGTGCCAACTTTTGGCCGTCCAAGCAGATTCTGGCGCGGTCTTCAACTTTTTTATGGGCCCGTGACTGAGCATAGCAATCTTTTGGTCGGTTACGAAGCTGAAACATAATTGAAAAGCACTGAGCTTAAGGATACCATTTCTGAATAGCTGATGCCAAAAGAACTTGCACATCCAGGCATAGTAATCAAGCCGGGATATGCAAGCAACTTAGATGATTTCTAGAGTACAGAAGTATCTCTGCAGAATAAAAGCGGTATAAGGCAAACGCATCCCTAACGCTTGATTTGCGTGATATTATAAGAATTCTGACAGGGACAAATGTGATGAGAGTCTAGCGAGGTATGACGCTGTAAAGAGAAATGAAGATGTGGCGCTTACAAAATCTGCAAGGAGCCCTACAGGTACACTTTCTTTGACACGCAGGATCAGCTTTTGAGAGGAAATCAGCCTAACACAGGCACCAAGAAAGGAAGTCTGTCCAAAATGTTCGCCGCCAACTTCAAGAGCAATCTTGATAAGTTATCGGTAGCATTAGAAAATAATTGGCCTAGATAGTTAAAGATTAACCAAATATATACCATAAAGTTAGTTTATCTGCTTCTGAGAAACTGCAATTTTTGCGCAATGTTCAAGAGGCGAAGATCTTGAATTATATTGCGAACAAGTACAAGATCAGGCGAAAAGATGGGGCATCGCTGTGCTTCTTCTGAACGGACATTACTCATCGGAATCCACAATGGATAAAGTCACAGAACGGCTTCGCTCTTTGAGGTTAATTGAATAAAAGACAGATAGTCGCACGGGGCGTGAAGCGCTTAAAGAAATTACGAAGGACATAGATAGACTTGCACCATTGGCCCTTGTACAACTCCGCGATGACTTCCATAAACGCTCGCTCTTGAAAAGCTGTTCAGGATCGCGAGTGGCATTAATGTTATCCGCAAACCATGAAGTAATGAAAATGATTTATCTCCGCCCCCGCACAACATTGAAAAAATTCCAGACCAAGTATAATGCCTTCTTCTCCACTAAAAGTTAACTCGAACAGGTTCAGGATCAGCTACTTTCGTTCCCCTCGTTAAGAGATCAACTATGCTGGACTAGAGCTTTTGGACGTCTTCCTCACTAATCTAATCTATCCTCTCAAACTCGTGTGAAGCCCTTACAAAAATGCTTTAATTGTGAAAAGGAAAAGCGCAGAGTCAAAACATGTCCTGAGCCAATAAAGTTAGAGTCCGTGGTGAAGAACTTGCGACATTAAAAGCAGAAAAAGAATTGCCGCGCATATTTTACAGATGCATTTTGTGATATTCCCGAAATTCTCCTGGCTGGTGAAAAGAAGGTGTAATTTTACGTCAGGACGTTGCTGATCCTATCGAAGTAGTTCTTCGGAGGACTCTTATAATAATAGCGCCACTAGCTGCATCACGAAGGGCGTGAATTTTGTAGAAGACCTACGCCTGACTTTTGTATTGCTCGACCCCGTCTCCATCTTCGCAGAGAACGCAGCTAAAACGATGTCAGATTCTGAGAAAGGCTGAATCGGGACTTATATGGTCGATATGTTCCGTCCGGCAGGCCCACGAAACCACCGCTAGACGCCCTCGCGCATCAGTCGGCACATCCATCGTCCTCGATAAGGTCTCTGAGGCCACTCCGTCCTATGTTACCCGTCGATTATTACCCCTCATTAAAACTCTCAAACCGCGACGTCGAAGGCGTGAATTGGTGTCTTTCTATATAGATGCGACCGCTCTAATGAGGGCCTGTTCGAAAGAAAATGCATCGACGTTGGCGCTACTCAATTACTTATTGAGAAAAGTTAAGCGTTGGTCTACTAACGGAACTTCTGTCTGAAGTTCCTCCTGAAGCAGTTTCAAGTCACCTCTGTCTTCTGGAATGGACCTTGCAACAGTCCCGGCACAATCGATATCCGCCTTCCTACTCTTGATGGATCTTTTATCTCGCTAACCATAGACGTTTTATCTGCGGACATCTATTTACTTTTAGTACTGGATATAATTGACAAGTAGCGTCTTGTTTCTGGCAATTTGATTAATATAATTGATGACCGTCGGGATTATCAAAAGCAAGAACCTTTCGAAAAATTAATTTTTGCAAAACGGACACATGCTTGTCACTTAAGGCTGGTGATCTGTCGAAAATATACTAAAATTGAGCTACAGAGCTCCAACTCCATTTCTTCCAACCCAATTTGACCAAGCTACACAATTTCTGAAACAAGCTCATCCGCACGCGGTGAATGCAGAAAACCTGCGCGTACTCGAGTATATTTCCTTTGCTTTTCGTACCTGCCATGCCTAAAGGTCTAAAGCATACCGCTTTCGAGTATCCATCCACGCTAATAAGGTGCGGTTTACCACGAAGTTGCCATCGACCTTATGTGGCTCCGAACGAACTCCTTTCTACATATTTTCGATACCTATACAAGCTTTCAAAACAATGTAATAATCAAAGGAGAATCCGCTCGTGACTTCTTAGATGCTTTCGTTGAGTGTATGTAATCTTTTTATATCTTCTATCGAAACAGAATTAGGACTGACCGCGGAAAGGCTTTTATTCAAAATTTTAGCAATGCGTTACGTCATTACACGGAATTGAAATGCAACTTTACGGCGTGAAGAGTCACGACTCCATGGGTGTCGGGGAGAGATACCATGAGCTTTTGCGGCACGTTTTTGACGATGTCCTGAACGACTATGCCACTCTTCACCTTGAGACTGCCTTTCTTTTGGCTATCAAAGACATCAAAGATACAGGCCGTCCAGATGGTATCATAACATCACTGCTGGTTTTCGGTTCATCTACTTCTTCCCTGCGGTTCATATGGAATTTACCACCCAATGCGACCGTATAGCGGCACTTCAGACCGCGCGCCAAGGAATTAGTCGATATCAGCTTAACTTCGTGTGTAAGAATCTTGAGTTGCATCGGAGAAGTTAGAAGTTGACATGTAGTTGTGCGGAGCGAGGCGTCACCTGGGTTTACTGTAAATGACACGCCGTGATTCTTGCACCGAAAAGGGTCGCAGCCGATGAGTCGCCGACATGAACAATACAATTTACTGGAGTTCTTCATGAACCAGAGATAGGACTGAGTTTTTTAAACAACAAACAACCAAATGAAAATACAGCTCTGAATGAAAATTTTGCTATCATTTCCTACAATTTCATCATTATTGACGT
This sequence comes from Kappaphycus alvarezii, assembly GCA_002205965.3. Lineage (NCBI taxonomy): Eukaryota > Rhodophyta > Florideophyceae > Gigartinales > Solieriaceae > Kappaphycus > Kappaphycus alvarezii. The sequence continues at coordinate 1,094,049 of NADL03000007.1, forward strand.
CGAAAAACGTATGTTGTCTTCTGAAACCTTAATAGATCGATTATCACAGATTAGTATCATATTTCAATAATCCTCCCGCGAAATTGAGATGGTGAATGGTTACGATAACCGGTTGAAAACCATATTGAGAAACACAATTACACACTTTATTAAATTTTGACTCAATATTATGCATTATTACTATCATTTATAACTAATCCTAACAGCATGTAGGGATAACTTAAATCCAGCGCTTGACCGGGTAGCTGGGGAGATCCGGATTCATCTGTTGTGCGAAAGCGCGTCCCCATCGGTGCTTGCATAGGTGGGTGACTTGAGGAGGCATATGTGGAAGTCGGATATTCCTTGTGGACGTACATGGTTGATGAAAGACGGGGAATGTGGAAAGGAATGAAAGAGATGGAATGGTGGATAGGAGAAAAGCTGTGTCTCCCCAGACGCCTCGATCCTTTCCACCGTCTTCGTATCCGTAATTTCATTTCCACTCATATGCATACATTTTGAAGGGTAAAATCTCATATTCGGTGCGTTGCGTTCGCGAGATTTGTGAGGAGTGTAGTACTGGTTAGTCTCCCCCACCAATTCGCACGTTCGAAACTCCAACCTGTAGTGCAATTGGCACTCACACTGTACTGTCACCGGCAGAGCTGATTTCGTTGATCTTTTTTGATCTGATTCACTGCTAACCAGCAGGCACTGTACTGTACTGTACCGTAAGGGCAATTTTTGCATGTCGCACTATAACTCTTTGTACAGAACAACCACCCGAGAGGGTTTGAGGGCTTGCAGTCCGGACTACTCGGCCCCAAATTGGACCTGATATGTTCGAAGGTGAAAGGCACCGATTGGAAATGTGTCGACTTTACTTATCTCTAACTTGGAGCTCCATTACTTGGATGACCTTAACTTTACTTGCCCCGCCGTCGTAGATAAACCTTACCTATCTAACTGGTATTTATACCTACCTGGCCACCAGGGCCCCAGATCAAACAGCCACCCGGTGTTGGCTTTGAACTTGACTCCCAACTTCCGAATTTGCAGAAATATTTCCAACAGCAACTTTGGTTACAGCCACGTATATCCGCACGGGCAAGTTCATCCTTGAATAAAATCAAGAGTTTCCACGCAACTTATCTAGTGTTGCACCAGTCCTCTTTCAGTAGGTGTTTTACTGGAACTAATAGACGGTGAGTTTTGATGAATACAGAAATATGCGCCTTTTGATGTTTAAAGAGAGGTAGTAAGCTCGAGGTAGAGAGCAGCAGTGCATAACGTTAGTTTTAGATGATGGTAATTTTGCACTTTTCATCTGTTTCGCCCTTAACTAAGCCAATGAAAATTTTACCAGTTCAGTCCCTCTGGTTAATTACAACTACCCTGTCGAGAATTTCGCAGTCCGGGTGACTCGTTGATATACAGCCTACAGAAGCCTTAAATGGCTACTCTAATGATGACTGATTTGTCAGTATGCCCTCAGAGGTCGGTCATGATTTACCCGCATAGTCCGAGGCCCTTCGAGCTCTTTCAATTGTACCACCATATGGAGGAATCTCCTTGCTGGCTGATCACAAATATATTTTATCCGCATTGGCGAGCCGTTCATTGATTGTATTTGCATTGCACATGAACTGACGGAGGCCGGGAACGGCTGCATGAACTATTCCCGGTTTCGCAGAGTCCATTAGTCGGCTAACTGTATCAGAGACCGCACAAGTCGGAGCTACCATTATATGCCTATAATGCACGCGCTTCGACGAAGGCCTACATTGGCTGCATTCTTTTGGAGCCCTTGGTGGCTCATTCGTACTTATAAGTGAAGAAAGGTATATACTTCGAAATACACATTATGGTGACACTGCGCGCTACCAGCAGCGCTCATAAAGGGTCCCAGATAGGCTCCGTCGAGATTTCTAGACTCAACTTTCCCAAAGGGAAATTAGAATGCTATTGAAAATGTTTCTGAGCGCGGCACTGCTAAATTCGGTTTGTAGCCTGCTTTCTGTGGAGGCAATAATTAATCTATATTACCGCCCTAGGCGGGAACGATAAATGCAAATGTGGAGCATGAATAAAGCAAATATGCTGAGGTTTTGAGGGATGTTTCGCTATGGTCGGTGCGTATATTAGGCGTGGTCCCGGTGTGGCAGTGAATGAGGAAAAAAGGAGAAGAGGTGGACTGATCAAGACGGAACTAAGCTCAAAACCCACATCAGTCACATCCAACACTTCTGAAAATGCTCGTTGTCGTCCCTTGCATACGATCTACTTACCCATACAGTAAACTAGCTACATCAATATGCAGACGAATAAATGATTCTACAACTGTACCATAGCTATAATGCCAGATACAACTCTAAAAAATTGGCAATATGCTTTCAGTATTACTAAAGACGCTTGAAGCATATTATGTGCTTCTCGGATGGCCCTTTCCTGCATGGATCTTTTCCTGTCTCCAGCAGTCTATACGGAGGAAAACCAACTATTTATTGGTTAAAAACCACAACCAGAAGGACAATATGGATATTTCAAGTGAGGATACTGAAGATAACATGGAACCCACAAATATCCCGTTTTGAAAACAAATATGGAGAGTAGGGGACGTGCTGCAGGTAAAACTGACTTTCTGGTTTTGGGGGGAAAATTATAATGTTTTGAACCTGAAAATAATGAATAGATGATCTATTAGCAGTGCTTCTCAGCAAAATAGACAAATTAATATCGTGGATAGCTATGAACAAGTTCAAAATATACAACATTGCCAAACTATTGGCTAGTCTCGAGTTTGATCCAGCGCATCCGCTGGACCCACATGAAAGGCATTTCAGTGTCATCTAGGTAACACTAGCAATACCACGGGACTGAAAATTCAAATGAAAAGAGTTACGGTTCGGACCAAAGATTTTTTTTTGACTCTTCAGAGTTATCCTCCCGCTTCCAGCAAAGGAAACTAGAAAGGTCAAGAGCAAACGGTTTACAAGATTGAGCGTAATAAATTCCGCTCATAGCAGTCAGATATTGCAGGGACTATGGAGGATGAGAGCCTTTGGATCAAAGCTGAAGGACACGAAAGATTTTGGCCTACAACGGCATATCTCTGGGCCGTCCGTAACAACATTTTCTACAACCAAGTCAGGAATATCCGGGCTTATAAAAAGGAAAAGGAGTAAAAAATGACCTCAAGACCTTGTCATAGGCCCCATTAGGTATATCCGCATCGCTTATGTATGGTACGAACAGACTTGCTCATTGTTCGACCGAACAGACTTGTTCATTGTTCGACTTCTTAATTGATGTGAGAAGTTAGAAGACTGACAAATTTTCAATTGAAAAAGGGAATCTGGAGTTAGGAAAGCTTTTGTGGTAATTTTTGAACGCAAAATACTAAAAAATGGAAGAGGTTATTAGTTGCCGTCGAAATCGCACAAAAATGCCGATTTATACGGTAACATTTCTATACAGAATATCAGGAATTCAGGTTCCAAGGAAAGTAGGCTCAGAAAAGTAAAAAATGAAATATCAATCCAACCGAAGGTACTTCTTACCACTTGTATCACTTTCATGATTCATTTTATCCTGCAAATTATCCGCTGCAGCATACTCCTCAAGAGACAGACCGAAAAGAAAAAACCTGACTGCAGTCATGAAAATGATATGCCAGCGGATTCGTCTTCACTGATTGACTGTATTAGGGCGATTAATGATCAATTCTTTTTACCTGCGAAAATTAGAAAAATAGCCGCGGTGAATGATGACATGTCTATATGTATGTAATCTATACCTTAGAAGTTCTGGTTAGCTCTTCAAGTTGCAAACAAAGCCAACGAAATCAGCCCAAAGCTCGCATTATAAAAAGCCTCCTGGATACAAACGCAACCACATTGATGATCTATTTCATGAATTTATCTCCTCTGCAGATAGTCAACTCTTTGTAAATGCACACCGGGTACAAGAAAACCAAAGCCATGAAGTTTCGAGTCAGCGGCATGCGCTAATTTTCTTCTTCTTTCTGCTACATATTCTGAAAAATATATCGAACGCCACACACATGTCAGAATCAAAACGACCCACGCGTCGTATCCCAACATAGGCAAAAAAGGTAAACCCGTGCAGTTTATGATCTAAAACATTCTTAGATATCCTTATATCACCAATGTGACTATCGTACTCTCTCGAAGCCCACCGCACACCATCTAAGCTTTCAAAAACATACTCGCCATGCACTTCTACTTGAATCCGACTACGTACACCAACCGCGGTAGCAGATTCCACTGCTCCGCAACAATAATGCACATCAAGGACCTCGAGCAGGTCGTAACAGATATTTTAAATCTAGTCATCATAAAATGACCTCAACTGCGACCAAGTACCCGAAAATAGAATGATGGAACAGGCCCTTGTGCACAATCCTCTCCTTCGGCACCCATTCTACTGAAAAAATCCCCGCCACCAACCATCGCCCACAGCGGGTGCTACAGTACACTGTTAAAAGCAAAGAGAGCCCCGCTTCGCTGAGCCACACACGTGATACCGAACCTGGAAAAAATATTTAGTCCCATATTATCGGTCCTATCGCCACACCTGCTCGCGCAAAAAAACGCAAATACGCCATTTTATTACCGACACCGACACACGCTATCTCAAAGTCTATCTACTCTGCTGACATGCCGAGGACCACAACCCCATCATCTGTAACATCGAGCAATCACAGCGCTAGCATTGATAATACACGACCATTTTCCGGTGCGACAACGCCGGGGAGTACACTTCCAAAACCTCATCACAGGATCTCAAACATAGATGTATACGGCTATCGCAGACCGTTCCTTATACCCAACAGGAGAACTCCCAATGTAAAAGAGTGAGCCAGATGCTTAATCACACAGTGCGAGCATCTCTAGTGCACAGTAAATTGGACGACACCATTTTAGGGCAATTATATGGACACAGTTTTCAAGTACAATATGACGGAGCACCCAGCTATCACATTTTTTCCCTTTACAGCAGGGTATGGACGCCCACCGCGCATACTGCAGATTATCGCATTCGGCCAGTTCCGATCTATTCCAATACTCCGTCAAATCGAGCCCAAACTGCACCCCCGCTTCAAGCCTGTTCGATATTTATAAGCGATCGATGAGACACATATCTTCGCACTTATCCTGCAAACATTTCAACTGGTAACAGATAGTTTAATATATTTTCATCCATATAGCACCACCACCGACTCATTTTGTACTGGGAGCTTCTCGTTCGGCACCAAATCGCAGAGAACCGCCCAGCCCGCCCCAGACAAACGAATCACGAGCAACAGAAATCGAATCCATCAGCGCTCCGCCCCAACTACGATTAGTGTCAGCGAACCGACTCTCATGCTATTTATGCAATGGCTGGTACCAAGACGCCACTCTCTGGTAACTAGCGCGTGATGCAGAGCTCTACGCGCTACACGACACGCACACAATCGACTGTAAATCCCTAGATTTACCACCCAGACACCTCATCGTCGCCACGAACAAGAAGGCTGCTGCACAAAAAATCCACAACATGTTGGTTACGAAGAATAAGATTGAGCGCCTGAAGTTCCCTATCGAATACGTCAACTGGAACCTAACCAATAAAACCAAGGGGATGGGCATCCCATATTCACCAGGTGCTTGCAACCCGACGTTAACTCTCATTTTTGCCGAATCGAACCCTAGAACAACGCTGTGACTCTCTAGTATCCTGCATGACGCTCCAAGCAGCGACGGAATCTTGCGAGCTGACATTCACGACCTGTTCCGCAGATCTGTCGTGGGCTCCGAAACTCAAAGATTCAACGCGCTTTAGTATATCTTGTTCCTCCACCACACTTGCACGTGCCCTGCACAAAAAACACTTAAAACTCCCAAGTCAACAGCACAATATCTCAGCTCTACCCATCGGCAGGGCATACAATAATCACGGAAGGAAAATTCGAAGCTCCCCACCTATGCAGACACCTACTTTGCATCATGCAATACATCCAAAGGTTCAGTTGCGGGAAACCTAAACATGCTCGATCGTAGCAAAATACACTTTATATCGCAATACCAAGCCGCAGTTGCTCTGTTAACGTGCGAAAAAGAATATATAGCCGCCAACCGGGCAGCCCGAGGTGCTGCATGGATCTAGTAATTGACTAAAAACGGGATTCAACCCCGATGAACCCAAGATATATGTATATATCGCCTCCATTTTTCTAATTTCTAACGCTGCAGCCCAAACAAAGAAACAGAAGCAGAAACCTATAGACATAAAAATCACCATCTTCAAAAGCGTTTTCAGGCTGGCCCGTAAGTGACTAGGCACAGACCCTGTACAGAGATGCCGGCGGAAGACCTCACAAAAAAACAGGGTAAAAAATTCCAAAACACCTCAGAAGCCTTTATTTTACACACACTCCAGGTCCTCGAATCCCTCGGAATGAGACAGCGACACTGCCAACTAATGCGAATCGCAACTGCAATAAACGATCTTCCTCAACACGAACTACTGTGGTGATCAAACATTGAAGTTCTACCAGGGGTTCTTCATAAGCCCATGCATGCAGTTCATGGAACTTAGATTATTCATCGCCATGGAAACTCCTTCTGGGTCTCCGTTTTCTTCTCGCTCCACTTCTGTGTTTCATATTCGATGAAATTGGCCAATGTAACAGTTTCTGTCTCATATTGGTTACCACTGACCCCCACGTTGGGTCAGCGGCCTTGATGAAAACTAGTCAGCTGTGTACATCAGTGGTGGTGCTGGGTAATACGAAGAAGACCATGGACACCGACCGTCTTGGTGAGCTGCGACCCGAACACTGCCTTAGTTTTCTATGACCCCTCCCCCAGTTACATGCTGTATTTATGGGCCGAAAATTTCCTCCACACTACAATTTTTCTTATTACATGCTGCTTTTTATGCAAAATTGAGTTATTTCAAATATGGACACTGAAGACACCCGAGACGATGAATACGGTAAGCAAAAACACGGCTTGTGCTCACGTCCACCGCTGGTCATGGCCACTGCTGCCTAGAAAATCAGTATGAGGGGGTCTAAGCATTAGTGCCACCCTGTGCCAAATTTATTCGAAATGACCTACTATGAGTTGCGCACAATTCGTAGTTGAACCGAATAAATCATCCAGTTCACAACATAAGCTCAGTTATGAGCATTCGACGTTTCTTCTTGAAGCATTCAATCCGATTTGCTCGCAGGAGGGCTTCCTTCGACCTTCTCAGATACATCACAGCATCTGATGCTCCGCCTTCGACAGACATCTGTTCGGTACTCTGGAATTGAGAGTGAATAGCTGGTTCCACAGGCAGTGGGTCAAAAACTCCATCGTCTTCATTACTTTTGCATTCATCCACTTCTTCTTCTTTGTGCTCCTCGCCATCGCTCACTATTTCGAGCGCATCTTTTACCATTGCATGACTAATATCCTTATCGTCTTCAATTTTCAACCACCTTTGAACATCTGTTTCTGCCGTCGTGTTTTATTCTCATCGATAAAGGGATATCACCTGGCATTATTATAACGAGAAAAAGTCTGTAAAGCAGCTATCATATCCTTTAGACTGTTATTCTCACTTTGTGCCAGGGACATTTTACCTTCCACTTCAGTTATATCCGCAGCATAAACTACGGGAAATATATGGGCTCTCACCCAACATCTCGAAATGGTTGCAGTAGTGATTTCATTCCAGCTAGTAGCGCCCAGTTGACATACATCCAGCATATGAGGATCAAAAACATCCCGCAAACACCGCATTCCTCTCCTCACATTTGAAGAATATCGCCTCGCTTCCCTTTCATCCAAGTCGTTCATTTTGCGCAGCATTAATCTGCGTATCTGGATTTGAACACTGAAATGATTCCCATGTTCATCTGCTGATGAAGGGCTGTACAGTTGGGGGCAGAGTTAGTACATCTACTTTGCCTCGCATATCGGATAGGTCAGTTCCGTGTGTGCAACAGTTTTCCATCGGTAGGAAACAGTGTCGCGAAGGGAATTTTCGAATAAAATGGGAGAAAAACTTCAAAGAACCACCTACTAAATGTAGCGGTATCAGACCATGCATTCTTTTGAGTAAACGGCACTGGCGAAGATCCAAACCGAACGCATCTAGGATGTTTGCTGTACCAATCGGATCCAGTGGAAGTTTGGCAGAGCCGTCTGTGTTCGTGAATACATACGCCGTTACCCTGTCCTTTGTTCGGATTAGAATCAGGCCAAATAAGATCTTCGAGGCAGCAGTTTGTAGAACAGTCCTGTTTCATTGACGTTAAAAATACAGTCAAGGTAGCATTTCTTCAATATTTCCCTTATTTGAGTCATATCTACTGCATCATTTACTCCACTACCAGCTTCTCCACACAATGAAATAGAACGCAGTGAGTGACGCCTAACAAAATTTGGCACCCAGCCATTCGAAGCTCGAAATTTTTACAGTTTTGTTTCTGTTGTTCACAGGCGCAAGTTTGAAAAAGAGCGCCGCGATTCCGAGTGCTTTCTGTTGAATAAACCACTTGGTTTCGACATCTTGGCTGATCTTGCAACTTGTAGGAAGTTGAGAACGTTCTTCTCAACGACTGGAAACGGTGGCAAAAGAATTGTTTTGATTCAAGTGAGATGGATTGGTTTTGGCTCTTTTGCAAAGGAGTCCTTCCGTTACGCTTAATGTTTGTGGCAGTACGCCGAGAAATTGAAAACCTATTCATTAAAGTGGACGCATTGTAACCGCTTGACATCAGACGAGCAATTTCAATTGTTGGCTGATATTTAGCCTGGATCTTTTGTGCGGGAAGTAGACGGTCCCATTGTCATCTTGACGCCTTGGTGTTCTCGGGGAGAGAGCAAAAGTCGCTCAGTAAAGGTGCAAGGACTACTGTATGGTCTTTCCTGGAACAAGAACGTTCCTTGGTGAGTAATCTGATCGGAAACACGGCAGAACCCTCCTTGTTTCCGTAAAGATCGCTCGAGATGTACCATATGATTACGAGTGGCACTAATGAGAGGACGGCACTGTTCAAAATGGTACTATTGCAAGGTCCCACCTGTATAAATAAAGCAGCCTGCTGCCCATGTCGATTCAACGCAGCCAGAGAACGTTAAAGCTCCAGACTGGGTCAATGATGGACCGCAGTAAAATTTCAGGACAAAAACATTGTGCCCCCGCCAAAAACGAACTTTCAAAGCACTTCCTCCACCATTTTACACCACTTTCCCCCTGCAATTTCATTTCAATAAACTAGTGGAGTACCCCTTGAGCCGCGGGTACAAACACCACCTATATACGGACCTAGTGAACGATGCTTCGATCCATGAAGATACAGGGAAAAAAAGCAAATGAAAGTGCCACAGACTCAGTCAGACCGGCATGCCGTCAAAAAGTGCTCGAATTATACGATGAAATATGAAGGGGACTACTAAAGCTAGAAACAATATTTCTTTCAGAGCGATAGCGGGCCTTTCATCTACTAGCAATAGTGTTGTTAGAGAATAAAGCAGCGCTTGGACAAATGGGATGAATAAAGTTTGCAAAGGGTTCTCGGAAATTCGTTTAGGAGGACGAATAACTTTGTTTACTGAAAACGAGGAACAGTCCATTTTCCAGCACTTTTTGTACGATTCTTGGAGCTGCCCTAGTGTATGACTTACGCCGATATGTGATTGCAAGTATTTCTTCGGAGGTCTTCCTGTTTTAAAAAACGATATTACTTGGCAGAAAAAATTGCGGTCCTTACGCTCGTCACGAACAACTGAATTCTACCTCTAAAGAGAAAAGTACGCTCAAAACTAAAGGCATAGAATTACGAGCATGTAATCGCTTTTTAGTATATTCTGGTGATCAAATGGCAACACCTCAGTATCCTTTACAATCTCCACGCGTTTGAAACATAGGAAAAAAAGCAGTTTATGCAGTTTATGGCACATTGGCCCCAAGGGAAGGTCTTTACTGCGGCAGGTTGTCACGCAGGAGGGTACAAGGCGTAAAACAACACCAAAAGGCCCAATGAACACGTTATAGCTAGTTTGAGGTTCTTTTGGTGGTTTAAAGAGACTCAATGAGCGCTGGTTTGATCCTGTTCAAGGAAATTTCCGGAAGCTGTTAAGTTTTTTGCCTCCCTTTTCTTCTGAAGGATGGCGCTCTTCGTCTACAGCTGTTGTGAATGTCACCGAAAACGGTTGGATGTGAGGCGGTGTTCTCTACGGTCATTACATATATGACCAGTTTCATTCGAAAAACTGTAGCGGGCGAGACTATAATTCTAACCCTTGATGGACATACGTCTCGAAAAGAAATGGACCCGACTAATGAATGCAAGGAGAAAAACATTGAAGCAGCATTGATTCGCCAGCTAACACGCCTCCCATTTGGCAGCCGTACGATAAATAAATAATAAAATTCAAGTGGATGTCGGGAACTGCGAGACTTATTTCGTTCTCAAGGAGCATTCGACACCCAGAAGAAGAAAGTAAGCCTCTCATGTGGTGTATACGGCTTTCCAGGAGCGATACTCCGTAGGTAACGAGTAATTTTGAAGAAAAAGGTCTGTTCCCATTTGACAAAGACTTCACGTGCGACACAAACCTTGATGAGTCTCATGACCGCCGCCAAATTGTGATGCGCCGCCTAAACTAATCTTAAACTCCAGAAGCTGATAGTTTGAGAGAAACAATTGATGACTAAACCCTTGCATTAATCAAGGAATCAATGCAAAATACCCAAGGACCTGCCACAGTTGTTAAAGAGTTAAGTACAATACTTCACAGTGCTAGGAAAGCTAACAAAATATACTTCTCGGAAGGCAACTTAAGAACTTATGTAACAGTAGTAAGCTCCAATCCCGGTAACATGCTTCATGCAGCGGGGGAGGGAGCAAATTTTGTCATTTTGAACGAAGTCTTTGCTCGCCGTTAAGCCGCAGTGCAACAAAAAAGGTTAAGAAAAAGCCGAGAAATACCATAAGAAGTAACAGGAAGTCGTAGCGGTTGCCCTTAGGAAGTCTGAATAAAAACATTTCAGAATCCGAAAGAGAGCGCGTAAACATACCTCGGAGAGAATTGTAGAATACATCGCGGTACCTACCATGTGCAGGGAATGGAGAGCAAGAGGGAAGCGAAATAAGAGAGATTGTTTGTTTGTCACTTATGCTGTTGTGAATGTTGTGGATGAAGCTACGGGATCCTAAAAACTATGCCGTTTTCAATATCCTGAATTGATTTTCTTCTCGATTATTAACTTTTTTGGTCAAAAAATAGAAATTACTCAGTGCAACGAATTCATCTACCCTTTCCAGCGACCTTTTTTTCAATTGCGGACGAAACAGTACGTACCGTCGTCCAGCGTTGGTTTTGAGTTGATCGGCTAAATTTTCATTACTTTTAGAGCGTCTTTGTTAACTGTCCAAAATTGACCCGGTCTGGTGAGGTACTACACGAATAAATCCATTCAATTCTTGATGCAGCTACTGTGAGACACCCACTGTAGTAAGGGACCACGGACCGACCACTAGGACCGCACCGTTTGCTACTCACATATTATGCCACAACCCCTCTCAATCGTAGCAACCTCCTCTCTCCCTGAATACACAGAATCTACACAACTATCCGTGTCCCACAGCTACAGCCTAAAATATCAATATCACAACAATGATGGTACTACCTCGCATGCGCTCTAGTGCCGTACCTGCTCTAGGAATATCGCTTCTTTCCCAGTTCTCTTGCTTCGTTATGTAGAATCTCGTCTCGCCCCCCTTTATTTCATCTGTTACCACCTCATCTGTATCCCTTAGAATCGAACTCTTCCTGATGGGCTCGGGCGATATGTCTAATCTTAAATGGGCAATTTTGAGGGCTAAAACTGCGCATGAATACCAAAACATCCTCGAATCCTTCCCGAAGTACCGTACTGCGAATAGGTCAAAACCGTGTTGAAGATTTCCTTCCTATCACTGAGTTTCTCATCGAACACTTTCACCACCATTATTAACATGTTGATCTATATCAGCATAAAAGTCTACGGAACAGAAAACCCTTCCATCGGTGAAATTCTTCCCGCCTGATTAGTCCAGTGTATTATTCTTGTCGGGCAAAGACTATCGCGATTTTTATTGTCTCGCTCTCAGCTAGAAGTTTACATCAAGTTTGCGATATTTAGCTCTAAGGCTTTTCAGTCTCCCAAGCGAATCGACTTCCAGTGGCTTTGGCTGTATTTCGCTCACATGAATGCTATTTAAAAGCCACCAAGTATCGCCTTTCGCCTTGCGATTGCAGGTATGTTTTTATGCGAACCCCCGCATCCCACTTACGCAAAAAATTTGCTCCAAGTGGCAAAGCCTCAAATGTCTTGAGGTGTCAAGGTGCGATCCTGATCCACCTTTTCTGCCTCTGGATCCTGTAGTTTAGATTTTCGAACCTGTCGCGTATGTCAGACTCTTCCAATTCAGCCAAGTGCCATCCTATTTGAAAATACACCGATTAGTCCGGCATCCTACACAACTCAACTCCCTACTTTGTCTATCAATGCATAGCCTTTGCGACACGACAAGTCGTATTACTTGCACTCTGACCGGGTCCCTTGTTTGATATCCATCATCGCAGTCGATTTGTGTGATTCTACACTATGGACAATTACTGTACATTGGAGCACTTGCACACAATAGTCTGTATGAAATATACCATTCAGCTCCGCGAGGGACACTCTGGTCATAGTGCTGCACCTGGTCGCTATATAACTGTCGCAGGTGTCAAAGTGAGATGGTACAGCCGAGTGTAGCCCAGATCCTCCGTATTGGCACCTAAACGTCTTGTGTCTCGCCGGCAGCGAAAAGAAGAAACCAACTCGTAAATCATAGCCTTTGTCCAAGTCAAGTGTGTTTGCACGAGTCGTCAGCCCATAAAAACCGGGGGGTGAGATGGATGGGGCTCGACTCTAGGAAAGAAAGAACTTGGTTATCGTTTCCAGGATTTGAATTCGGCGAACTGCCTCTCCGCTGAACAGCCTCCCGCATTCCTTGGCCAAATGTAAAAGCAAATGTCCACCCTATCGCAACCCTGATCCTGCCGATACGGGTGTGCGGTGATGATACCCGGAAACAACGCCGCCTACTTGTGCCTAATTGTAGACTAGAGAATTCGCTGGTACGAAAAGTGCAACTCCCAACACTAGTGGTTCAGCTTTGGTGTGAGCGCAATTGGGTTTCAGGAATCGCGCGCAGTTTTACAAGCTGTGCTGCGCCAGGAATCGTCAGCAGTGTAAATATCGTTTGAGAAGGACGTTGTCAGAGTTGTGCAATGTTTGAGACTAGCCAGTGCTTGCGACACCATCGGAAAAGGTTGGTGGGAGTGAAATGATGTACTGTACATGTTCATCTCTCATCACACTTGGTGAAAAGGTTTGCGCCATTTATCGTTATGAAAACTAGAGTTTAGTGGAGCGAGGCAAGTGTCTCGGTATCGGTGGTGTGTACCCTGTTTGCAAAGAGTACCTGATGCTTCACGACTGATCCAATACAAGAATTGACTAGCTGTTGCGGTGTTGGCAAGGGGGTTTCGAAAGCGATTTGCTTCTGCCGCAAGGCACAAATTGATGCAAACTTCTTGTATGTTCTATACTGTAAATGTGATCGAGCACCGTTGCGCGCACTTTGTGACGTGTAAAGTACTGTACAGTACAGTAAAGTACAGATTGGCCATGGATGGTGCTGACGTTGCTGTGCCCAGCGTGGCGATAGGTGGGGTGGGCACAGCCTCGACCAATCCACATGTCTCTACCGCCAACCCTCTTGTCTCTTCCGCCAATCCTCTTGTCTCTTCCGCCAATCCTCTTTATCAGCATGCAACAATCAACCACTCACTAAACCCGCCTCTTCCAGCACCATACCATATTCCCGACCCCCACTCACACTCCACCCACACCAATCCCAGCCCCAGTCCCCCACCATCCCTCCTTGAACAGCCGCAAAATCATGTCCACGCTTTCCCCCCTGCTCGACATCTCCTTTCTCACCGCCTAGCCCGTCAACTACGTTCCCGCACGAGACCGTCTCACTCTTCGCACGGCCGGCAACCTCCCCAGCATCCCCGAGCTCATTGTCGCCTTACGTCTTTACATAGCCCGTTGCGACAGACAACGCCTAGACAACACAGCCTTTCAAACTCGTGGTAGCCAACCGCCATCCCCCTACCCGAATTCGCCCCGCCCGACGTCGTTCAACTGGCCTATTATCTCGCATTGGCCGATGCCGCGTATTATGAAAGCGAGGATGAACTTGAGGCGAGTTTATCAGCGGTGGGTGTGCCCATGCCGCTCGAGAAGAGGGGATTGCGGGAAAGTGGGCGCCGGGTTATTTTATAGTACGTGACCCGCGGTACGACTGTCTTGTCTTGGTGGTACGAGGCTCCAAGGAACTGTCGACCTTGTGACCAACCTGTCTGCGGATGCGGAGCCCTTTTTGAGCGGGATGGGACATCAGGGCATGGTGAAATCGGCGCATCATTTGCATCAGCGGTTGCGCATTGCGTTGGGCGAGTACATTGCACATATGAGCCGAGTGGTGGGCTGGTGGTTGTGGGTCATTCGCTTGGTGGTGCGGTGGCATCTGCAGTGACGATGTTGCTGCGTAGTGTGGACATGGACCGTGAGTTTGAGGAGAATGAGAGCGCGCGGTGAGAGACGTGTTTCGAAGGACGAGATGCTTTGCTTATTGCGCGCCGCCGTGCCTGAGTCGGGAGTTGGCAGAGGCGAGTGAGAGAATGGGAATCATCACGATTGTGACTGGGTTTGATGTGGTGCCACGGTTGTCTGCGGCGTCGTTGGACCGGTTTTTGGAGCGTGTGTCGAGGTACAATTGGGGTAGGGATGTAGGAGACTCGTTTGGGCAAGCGGTTGGGAATGTGGCGCGGGGTTGGTAGGGGAGGAGAGTGCGGAGAGGTGACACGGGCGGTGAGTGAGCATGGGGCGACAGGAATTTCACTGGCTGGTGCGGCGGCGGCGCAGACTGCGCAAGCGGCGTTGGACCGGGGGCGGGAGGGGAGACGAGGTCCGGGTTGTGGAGTCTGGCGTTGAATGCGACGGTGTTTGTGGGGAGTATGTTGAGTGAGGGGTTGGCGGGGAATCATCGGAGGAGTGTGGTGAATGAAAGGAGGAGGCCGGATTATTCGTTTGCGAGGCATTTCGGGATGGATGAGGCGGATGTGGAGAGGGTTTTGGCGGAGGATTTGCCGCAGGATGTGTACCTTGCAGGATGTGTGTATCACTTGGATCGGGCGTTTTCGGTGCCGGAGCAACAGGCGGGGGGGGTGGAAATTGGGAATTTGCCGAAATGCAGGCTGGTGAGAAGAAGCTGCGAGTACTTTCAGGAGGTGGAAGCATGTGTGTGGATGGTACACGATCATCATCGGGATGTGGTATTAAAGGGGCTGGAGGACGTCGGATCGGTGACGAGAGGCATGAGGCACTCGGACAGGGACAGATTGTAAAGCGGATTGTTTTGAGGCGCAGGCGTGGCGCATAGAATAGCAAAGAGATTCCAAACGGGGTTACAGAGTGGCAAGTGTGCGAGGGATTGAAAGCGGGTTGGATGGAGACAAGCAGTGGGGAGATAGTGAAGCGTGCGATGTAGTGGAAGATAGTGTTGGTGGGTGGGAAATTAGGCAAGTGAGGAGTGGGCGGCCGGCGACGGCACAACGTCAGCAAGAGGACCGCGGTGGATTGCATGAGAGGAATGATGCGTAGGGCTGGGTGGAAAAAGTGGAGATTGTTGTGAGGCGGGCTGGGTTGGTTATGGTGGATGGAGAATGAGGGGGGCGGCGAGCAGATGTAGTTTTATCATGTATGATGGGTTGGTAAGGAATGCGGCGGGGAGAATACAGCGGGATGAGCGGAATGGGGAGGGGTGCTGACGCAGGAAAAGCAGGATAAGGAGGTGACAGATTCGGTGGGAATCAGTCAGGCATTGGAGGAGGGAGAGAGTGGATATAGGGACAGGTGGGACTGTAGATAATTGATTTAGTGCCCAGTTGGCAATCCTGTGATGGAATAGTGCCAGAGATGCCAGAGATGCCAGAGATGCCAGAGATGCCAGATTAGTGAAAAGTACAGTAGATAACCGTAGATTGTGCAATGGATGGAGATGTTTACCTTTTTGTTTTAGTACACTCGAGATGGCCATTTCAAAAAGACACCGGCGAAAGGAAACAAAAAGGAGAACATTCTGGTTGTTTTCTTTTGGCAATTTCGATTGCAACATTGGAGAGAAAATAGCATCCACACCCCCGTCAACTATAAGACACAATTCTTCATCTCGCTATTGACGTCAAATAGCCACATTTGCAAAACAACTTGCTATTGACACGCATATTTATACGTCCCATCCCCGTGCCATCTTTCCCATTTCCCCACGTCCCTCACCCAATCAGCGTCCCCGTCCGCCCAAAAATCCATTATACATGCAACTGCACTCCCAACCTCCCCTCCTCACCCACCCCATCCATTCAACTCTTAATCTCCAACTCCCCATCCCACCACCACCGACTACCACTCACTCCCAACAACCCTAACAAACCACCGCCCCCCACCCCCCCCCCCCCAACTCCACCACAATGACCACCCCGCCTTTATCTCCACCTCCCCCACCCCTTCCTCCCCCGCTCCTTCAACCCCACACCTCCACCTGCCGCCCTCGCAAATCCCCGCTTCAATTCCCCACCCTCACCCTCTCCGCCTCCAACCCCTCCACCCCCGCCCCACGCGACGACAACACACATTCCCAACCACGTCCACCCAACCCCTCCTTCCCCGTCCCCCCCGACCGCCCCGTCTCATCCGTCCCATCCGTCCCATTCCGTCCCTCTCCCCCCCCCCACCCCGATGACCGCCTCTCCAACTCTTCCTCCTTTGCCGCACTCCGCGATCCAGATATTACAGTCGACCCCGTCAAATCAGTCCCGGCAGCTCTGGTCGACGCCTCCGTGCCCTGCAACTCGACGACGGCTCCCTCGCACCCTCCCCTCTTCTGCCTCGCCGTCTTGTCAAGCGCCAGTCCACGCATCCTCAGTTCGATGTCCAACGTCTCTGGCAACAACTCAAGGCCGGTTTCGACTCGGGCGTCGGTGCAACCCTCATCCTCATGTCCATGTTTGCACTTTGGTATTGGGCAAATACCGTCTTTAACGTTTATAACAAGCAGGTTTTGAAAGTGTTTCCTTACCCTATGACGTGTACACTCGTTCAATTCGCTGTCGCTGGGGCTGTTATGGCTTTGTTTTCGCTCGTTCGACTCAAGCGTCCGCCTCGCTTGAATACGTTTTTGTTGCGCTTTGCAATGCCTTTGGCCGTCTTGCATGCCGGGATTTTTGTTGACCAATATGAGTTTGGGCAAGGTCAGTGTCGCTTTTACCCATACCGTCAAGAGTACCGAGCCGTTCTTCTCTGTCGCTCTCACCCCTAGTATTCTTGGCGATATTCCTACCTGGGGTATTCTCGGCAGTCTTGTGCCTATTGTCGCTGGTGTCGCCCTGGCAAGTGCAAATGAAGTGTCGTTTCATTGGATTGGATTGTTGGCCGCCTTGGGGTCCAATCTGGCTATTCAGAGTCGCAATGTGCTGTCAAAGCGTCTTATGGATGGTGGGGGGAAGAAAAAGGGCCGCCCTATGACGGTCGAGGAGGATCGCACCCTCGAGTCGCTGGATAATGTCAACCTGTTTTCCACGATGAGTATTCTCGCGTTTTTCCTCCTCCTCCCCGCCTCGTTTCTCTGGGAGGGTCTCCCGCTCATCGGCGCCGCTGTCACAAGCTCCGTTACGGGTATTAGTACCGCACGTTTGTTCCGCATGCTGGTTGTGGCTGGCGTCTGTCGCTGCTTGGATGTGCTCAGTAGTTATATCATTTTGAAACGCGTCAGTCCAGTCACACATTCGGTCGGCAACTGCGTCAAGCGCGCTGTTGTCATCGCTGCCTCAATTTTCTTCTTCAAGACATCGGTCAATTTCCTCAGTGTGGCTGGTACATTGCTTGCGCTACTCGGGTCCTCATGTATTCGCTCGTCGTGTCGGCATGCAAGCAGAACACTCTAGGTCCAGATTCCCCGATTTGCAAACCAATCTATGGGCCAGAGCCGGAGCTGGAACTCACAGAAGGAAGCGGTATCTAACTCATCGGCAAGAAAGTTTCTATGCTTTGCAAATACAAATCTGCCACCCTTGCCCTCAACCAGGAGCACCGAGTCGCGCGAACAATTTTTTTATTAATTATGATAGGCAATAATGTAGATGTTTGATTTACCTTTGCAAAAACTGTCCAGCGCCATGTGTTGCGACGATTGCATCATCCTCTACAGCAAATAAAACTCCAAGACAACAACACCGATAGCTTTTGGCGGCGCAAGGTTCCCGCCAGCTGCTACGCCCCATACTTTGACACCACGCCAGTCTTTGCCAAAATCTCTGCCACCACACCCTCCACCGCCAGTCTCCCCTCCCCTGGCGGCACCTTGTCCCAGAGACACTTTCTCGCATCACACCTCACCAACCCCTTCCCACCCAAGCCACCATGCCCACCACCACCCCTCACCACAACTCTGCTCTGGAACCCAATAACATCGCCCATCACCCTGACACTGTCCGGCACGACATTTTCCCACCCGTCCCCCCCCAAACCAACACTCCCTTCAACAACCCTCCAGTCACCCCACCCCCTCCCTTATTTCCCACTCGTGATACCCCCCAAACCGTCTCCCCCTCCAACTGCTCCTCTGCATACCGTATCACCTCTCCCGCCCTCTGCAACGACCCCCCAGCATCCACAATGTACACTCGTACCCCACACTCTCTTTCCCCAAACACACCACCCAACTCCGACAACCCCACCATCCGTACCGCATCTTCCTTCCCAGCCTCACCCACCACCCGCCGCACCTCACCCACCACATCCCCACCCTTCAATCCGGTCACCGCCGTCGTCACTCCCCCGCACACAACCCGTCTAACCCAAACCACCCCACCCCACCCATCCACACGAAACCGCCGTCAACGTCAACACAGCATCATCCATGACAGTCATTCGTACATGAGCCATAACCAATCACATGCTAGTTAGTGCACCACACACCATACAACTTGCAGTACTGACGCAGAGTTTCACAGCCTCGAAATACAAACTCGTTGCTTACCGATGTTGTCGACGCGCGCGGTGTGTGTGGTATCGTGGACGAGAACGAGCACTGCGGCACGGGCAAATACGCGCATGATGGATTTAGACGGGGTATGAGACACGGCTTTTTAGGAGGGGGGCGGGAGGAGAAAGGGACACGGTGGTTTGTTGAGAAGGGAGGGATGTGGGTGGGGGGTATAAATCTGCTTTTATGGGGAGGGAGACTGGGAGGAGGGGAGGGAGGGTTTCTCGGACGGGGGTGTGCAATAGGGCAGGGAATTTCGGCAAGGGCAATGCAAGTAGTGCAGGTACGCCAGTCGGTGTCTTGATTGACTCGAATAAAGCCAAAGGCGTTGCAGTCGGGACAGGGGATGGAACCGGTGGAGTTGCAATGGGTGCAGAGTGGGGTTTGGGTGGGGAGGGAATGGCAGGGGGGAATGAGAGGGTTGGACGGTGTGGCCGTGGCGCACGGGCGGGTGCGACAGGTTGGACGGTTGGGAGTGGAGGGGGAGAAGAGGTGGAGGGGAGGTGGAGGGAGGAAGAGCATTGAGATGGTGGTGCGCTGCGGGAGGATGCTTCGACAAGGGATGCGCGTGGAGGATGGGGATGGGGCGTGCGCCATGCAGTTGTCGGCCATGAATGGCGCTGCTGGCGCGTTCATGGCTGGCTTGATCGCATGAGGCCCACATGTACTGTACCGTACTTCACTGTACAGTACTGTACTTTACTGTACTGGAGATGTACTGGAGATGACCACTACAGCTTTGAGTTTGCAGTCTCCGTCACAAGGGCTGTGTGGTGGGAGCGCCTTTAAAGATTCAGTAAAGATTCCCCGCCTCTTCCCAATGCTCTGCATTGCATCAATCCCGCCTTTGCCATCCTTTACGTAAAGCATAATTGTGGTTCTTTCCCAACCCAGAGGATCCATTTCATGCAGAGCCGAGGTCATTTACAGGCGCTGTTCTTACCGTCATGTTAGGGTTTGCTCTTTGTGTCACATTTTGTACTGTACTGTGTGTGCACTCTGACTGACCGACCGACTATTTCACATCTGCTTACATGCTCCACGTCGGCCACGTGCAGTGTTAAGGTACCATAGTTTGCTACAGGAATACAGTATTATTTGCAAAACTCATCTTATGGCAAGGAAAAAAGCCCCTCGTTGACAACAGCCCGGCCCGACGGAGGCCTCCAATCAAGCAGCGACTCCGTTGACGTGGCGGGCACAAGTTCCGCACAAAGACAATTATAGCGACTCCAACAGGAAGAAAAATTTACGCTCTGTTTAATTGAGACTGGGTATCAACTCAGGCGCTTCAAGTTCAACATCTTGCCGAGATAGTTAAAGCCAAAGAGTCAAATCTCAGCAATAAGCTGAGGAAGAGGAACGTCCAACTCCTGCGACAACAGCAAGATATAAACTGTGACTCGTTGCACAAACAAATGCAACCATGACTTGGAAGAGCAAAAATTGATATCCACGATCCCAGCCTGACCTGACTGTCTAGTACTGTACATTCCCGAAAAAAAATATACCAACAATTAAGACTCTTAATTTAAGAGTGGGCAAACAGCGATTCAGCCCAGTGAATGGTTCAACAGAACAAGAGGGCAATTAATGCTACCAGTTAAAAATCGAATTGACTTCAAACAGTTAAACCTGGAAACGCCACGAGGCAGCTAGTCAGCCCTTCTACTTGGGGCACCTGTTTGTAACCCACCAAGAAAACTAGGACCGCTGCACACTCACTAGGGATTGAAAAGGACGCAGTCACCTGCGTTTGGGTCGTTGCGACCCAGAGAAAAATAATGGCGACTAACACCCTGCGAACGCGAGTTCCATTGAACTGGGACCTCATCCCATTTAATTTATTCGATCTTTGACGAAAGCCGTTTCAATTCGGCATCATTTCACTTTCCCTCAAATAGGACGTCCATATCCAACCCTTTCATCCAGGAGATGATTTTGGATGGTAAGAACCACAAACCCCAGGTGTCGTAGACATTCCAAGAAAGGAAACAAGCATGCTTCACGCACCACTCCGTCAAAAACGGACACCATATCCCATGCGTGGGATCGGACAAACGCGACAAAATAGGACAACGAAGGGCCCAACTCCGACCAGAACCCTTGACATACCTCTAAGAAAGAATAAAAGGAAGGATTAACCTGATAACAATGACTCAGATGCTGGGGACCGATGCTTACAGCCTCAAAACATTGATAAGGGATCAAACATCCCGTTTCATCCCAGTACGGCGTTGCTAACGCACTTCGTCCCGAAAGAACGATACGGGATTACGCATTTCCATGCGAAAGTACATTGAAAAGATGGGCTTTTGCCAGAACATGGCCTCCTGGCGTACCCCGCGCAATCCATGACAATTTTTGTCAATTACCCTTATATGTTTATGTTAGTCGGTCATCAGACTCATTACACTGTCGTCCCAAAGACGCTCGTCTTTGGTTATGAAAACCTAATTGTCCGCCTGCATGGCGCGATAAACAGGAATCCTGGGCAAAAACGCAAGCCGGTGCAAGACGGCACGAATAAATCGCCTAGACGGCACGAATAAATCGCCTAGACGGCACGAATAAATCGCCTAGACGGCACGAATAAATCGCCTACGCGCACGGAAAATTGGCTCTGAAGAAGAGATTTGGGCTCCTGCAGAGGCAGTAAGAGATGTTTTAACTAATCTTTTGTGAAGATCGCCTTGTACGGCACGTTGCATGGGAGTGAATCCGATCCGTCGCAGTAATCACGTCAAATATGGAAGTAATTGGGCACGCCCCGCGTGTATAAATAAGGAGCGTATAAATGAACGTAGATGTCATAGCAAGGAACGCTGTCACGATTTCCGCTGCAGTGGAATAGGACCAGTCCTTAGGAAATTTTGTGTCGTTTCATCGTCATAGACTTGTAAAGCCATGTTGTTCGTGACATCGCAAGGATGTTTTGGAAGATTAAATTCCCTTTTTGGGTTGTGAAAATGTCCTTCCTTAGGACTTGGTTTTCTATCAACAGTCTGAACAGAGCACTCAAAAGGCGACAACACCGGAGTTTAAATACCGATTTTTGGGTGCACACCCAAAAGAAACTGCAGGCCGAATTAAAGTAATGTCGAGCCCAGCGAACTTTTCCAGTCAGCC
This sequence comes from Kappaphycus alvarezii, assembly GCA_002205965.3. NCBI lineage: Eukaryota > Rhodophyta > Florideophyceae > Gigartinales > Solieriaceae > Kappaphycus > Kappaphycus alvarezii. Next base: position 1,116,370 of record NADL03000007.1, read on the forward strand.
CCATTGAGCTTTCAATTTTCGGCGCCAACCACCTTTGTCGTGTGACACTCCTAGTGTTTGAAATGAGGAGGAGAAATCCTGAGAAATTTGCGAGCTCGCCTTCGAAGTGGGTCTCTGGACATATTGGTACTTTCAGCAGGTAATGATGATAATTTTCGAGGTCCTCGAAATTTGAAAGACCATCCTTGGAGGATTTAGTATGTGATTTCGGGCCTTTGAAGGCGTGAACTGATCTCTGTCAATCTTGTTGAAGAAAGGTCTGTTGTCAGAATTCATTAAATCTGACTCGCTCAGTTCCGGTCATACTTTCGGAAGTTTCGATTCACAAAACACCCGGCGACGGGTAACCTTTTTAAAAAAGTGGACAACACGCTTTGCTTACCGAAACCTGAAACTTGAAAATTGATCAGTGGAAACTGAATGCCAAGAAGGTGGATACGTAGTGCGAAATAACTTTATATTTTGTTTTAATAACCTATTTTAGTACTCGTTTTTCGAGCCACAAATGTTAGGTGGTGCGTGCCCTATTTTTTGTTAAAAATTTATAGTGCACTGCACAGTAGTTTCTCTATTGCACATGGAACTGGACCACTAAACGGACCTGATATTTGTTTACTTCTTACAAATTAATAGAGTGGAATTTGTCCTAAATGACGAGCTCAGCTAACAAGCTTATTTTCCCCATAGTTTGTCCCGATTTCCCACTGTCCTGTTGCTCCAAGGACGAGTATTGGTGGCTAAGCCTAATTTTTGTAGCGCATAGGGGGCATAACCTTTTGTATCCTTACTTAATTTTCCTTTTGCTTCTCACAAACCTCTATAGCCATGAGTTCTAACAACTCTTGAGGTACCACCTTGCAAATAGATTACAGAGAAAGCGGCGTCGAACACAGAGTATTCATTGCTTCACGCAATAAGGAGTGTAACCTCTCTAGGTCGAGCTCAGTGCATTGCATTACACTTTACGCATCCGAATGTGAACTATTTTTCTGTAGATATTCTGGAAGTCATTCAGTATCAAAAAAACAAGAATCTAATTCATCTGCCAATGCATCATAGTTTCCACCAAGAGCAGATTATACGATAAATTTGGACTTTCGACTCGAATAATCTAAGCTGCGACATTCTATCTGTTGTCAAAAAAAAATGTCATTAAAAAGCTGAATAAAGCTGAATAAGTAGATCATAGTTCGTCTGAGGGGTCGCATCACTATGAATACATCATGGAAAGATTTATTTCTTGCTGTTTGGTATGGATGTCATGGTTAATCACCTTATATATTGTATTTGTCCTCATTCAAGAGAAGGTAGAATCTGAGTAGATTTGATTATCTGTTACTAAATTAGATTTATTTTTGAATCTCACGATGCCATGTTTAGAATAAGAGTACCAGGATCATGTGGTTAAATCTCAGCAGGATTGTTCGAAATTAGATGTCTACTTGAATAGAGTCGAAGTAATCCTTCTAGAGTAGTCGTGATTCAGAATCAACCCAAAATGCTCAAAAAATTTTCAAAGGGTGGTATTTTGGGGCTTTTTAAGAATCGTTAATGTACAAAATTTCTATACCATTGATTTTTCTTCTTGTTGCAATGTATAGACAGATTAAAATCACATATATCGAGTTGTACAACTTGAATATCTCATTCGGACTAATTTTGACAAAAAAAACATGTCAGAGCGGCTTGGCCGTAGACATATGTATATCCGGTCTCAGTAGAACTCTACACCGCAGATAAGCTTAAAAAGTATAATTTCTTGAAAAAAGGAAATTCTTCAATGTCGAGAGACAAACAAGCAATCGGGTACACACGTGCTGTATAACTGGCATATTGAGGCCAAACAATTATTTTTCCACATCTATCTGCCATTGAATAACACACAGAAGTTTCCTCTTCTGTTTCGTAATCTATCAATTTTCAATTTGATAAAAAAATTCCATAATTTACATTTGCATTGTTCTATATTCCTACTTTTTGGCTGCAATGACAGACTATTTTTTAAAGGGAATTTACGTCCCCTCCCTTGTTTTTTCTAAAAGTCTATATTGGTGTCTTAGTCGTCTCTTGCCAGGTAAATTCGGTAATGAGGGACTCTGATGTCAAAAACTCGCCTATACACCAGTTTTTTGCACACTTGCATGAGGATAAGAGAGCGATTTATTTAGTCGCCGAGATAATTATAATTACCCTAATGAAAATCACAATTTTTCATTTGCGGTACTTGGCCAAGAAGGATTTATGATGCGCCATGTTTCAACTGATACGACTCCGACGTTATCCATTAGTGCTGTATATAAACCGGCATTTGCACGAAGGCGCGCGCTATATACGACGAAAAACTCTTCATCAGTTAAACTCAGACTACGTTTGTTTGAGTTTTCTAGCTTTACCTGCACTGCGAGTGTAAGGCTGCGACTTTTGTAGCCTACAAAGTCCTATATAAAATCACTTCAAGTGAGCGGACTTATACTGTAAACCTTACGTTAGGAAGTACCCATCATATTCAAAGACTGGCCTAGTTTTTCCCCCAGCTTGTCAAAATACGCAACTACTGTATTATTATTTTTTTGTACAGTTAGTTCTTTCTCTGCTCCTTTATTAAAAACATTCTTCTTATTTTGGCTTTTGAAAGGCTTGAAATTCACGTCATTGTATTTTTAAAAATTATTCGGAAATTGTGCATTACTTCCGATTGATACACTACATACGTTATTTTCTAGAACATCTCGACCGAGAAACATTCCATTGTACAATGGAAATTCATCAGTATATATCAACTAGACATCAGTTGTAATATTAAAGCAATTCAGACCATAGGAAAAGTCGATATCAGCACTCGGTACTGTGACCAGGAACCAGACAGGCTTATGTTTCGGTCTCTGACTTGTATTAAAGGTTTATTTGGTGTCATGAAGAACACTGAGCATACCTTGAGGCTCCGGGTGATAGAACTTTCTATGAATTTTTCGTATTTGCGCTGTTGAGAATGACAGCCGACTCTCTGATCACAAACAAGTGACCGGTTAGGTAGATGTTCATTTGTTCTGAACGTGTACAACATCTCAAAATGGACTGCTAATTGTCCGTGAATTTTAGGTCCAGAAAGTTGTATATCCAGATTGACGAACATGACGACAAAAAAAGGAAAATGAAACTACTGACTTGGATTCGGAAATTGAAAATCACAGCTCCCATAATCGTTCTTAATCTGAATATCTTCTTATGCTTCCCCAGAAAGCTGTTCAAGTTTGAGTATTTACATTTACATGTCAATTATGGGAACCTGGCCCTTACTTTTCGCGCGCATACTGTATCTAACACAGTATGGACCGGCTTTCCTGTCCAGTTCCACTTGTAGTTGCCACGTCTAAGGCCCTTGTGTAACGTCGCTGGCAATTACTTCTGTTCCTTTAAATATACCTTTATTTTAGTAATTAATGCAGGAAAAATTAGCTGAAAGTGCCACAGTAGGTGGCACTTCTACTACTTAGTTCACCGACCTTGGCCGCCCCACAGTAATCAACAACTACCCCCCGATCCAAAGGCTACCTTTTTACTTCTGTGACCGGAGTAGTCCGGAAGTTCGAAGCCAACTAGGATTCCTAGCTAGTGACCAGGAATCCCAGGGCTGCACTGGCTCACTATAGCTAGATCTATCTAGCGTGCGACGGAAGTAGTCGGCGCTACCCTTTTTGCTAACCCTTTCAGGCGCTACCCTTTTTGCTAACCCTTTCAGGCGCTCCCGGAGTAGGATTGCGTACCCTTTCCTTTACCCACCTTTTCCCCTTTTCCTCTTTATTTTCCATACTCTTACCCCTTTTTCCCATCCTTTCTAACCCTGGAGAAATTTCCGGTGGACCTTAGGGCATCCTCGTACCTTCTGAGCGCGACCTACAGTCGCTCTACCCTGCTAACCCACTTAGGTGTCTAGGACTCCTACACTCGTCTCCCGAAGAAGCTTTGCTTCTAAAACCACAACCGTGTTTGATCTATTTAAGGGTCCATATTACTACATAAATTCCTGCGACATGCTCTGCTGCCCATTAATAGCCAGTAGAAGCCGATGAAAGGTGTTTTTCATTGCGGACGCTCCCTCTATGAAAGATTTCAGCTTGCCATGGCATCTGAGTAATTATTATTTAGACCATTTTTAATGCAGTGGAAGTTTACGTTCCCCCGCTCACTATTTTGCTAAATCAGAGGGACTTCAGGCATTTTTTAACCTTTTTTCTCATACAGAAGACTTTCAATCAAATTATTTTTGTCCCTTATACTGTTTAAATGCCTGTTTGTATCTATCTGCAAAAAATAGGTACAAAACTTTAGAATTGTATTGGTGGATGTACAAATAGGAAATTTTTGCGTTGGGTTTATGTTATGCTGGCGACAGATCTGCGGTAGTCATCAAAATATTACTATCTGTACTCCCCTAAATACAATCCCTCTACTCTTACCTGTAATCGAAAAACTCCCAACTGTCAAGTTTCTGTCTTTAAGCACATTGTGTCTCCCCTAATATCACTAAAGTCAACGATTCCACTTCCAAAAGGCGGAAATTTTTTAATGCCAGTGGACTTTTTATTCTATATCATGCTCCTTCTGTAGCCCCACTGCATTGCTTTTTCACATCTCAAATTCTTATTACCCCGACTCTACAAAATTCTCAATTTTCAACATCTCAATCGGTACAAGGCCGCCCCTTCGGACTCACTATCTCTCAAATTTTTGAAAACCAGCTTAAATTTTACCCGGTCACACTATTTTATCCGTAAAGATCATCTGTAAAAGCACCTATTCTTTATGATATCAATATATTTGTGGCTCAAATTCATACTACAGAGAAATTAAAAATCTAATAAGAATGGCGCTAATACTGCAAAACTCAAGGAGAATTCGAGTTATGTTTTGAAGGAAAGGGGATAGTTTTTCTGTCTTGAAGAGAATAAATGGCAACAGTAAAACTGATTTATATCTAAAGGAAGGCCTAATCCGAAAAAGACAGTTGTGGTTACTTTGCTTATGATAACTCGTCTTCTCGATATATGGTACACATATATCGAGCAGAGTTCGGTGGTGTCCACGCCATAATTAGAGATGAGACAGAGTAATACACCCTTATAATAAGGTATCAGTTCTGGGGAAACCAAATCGTCCTAAGCGACACAAAGATCTAACTCATACTTGACCAGTTAAGATGAAGATAGCCTCGAAAATGAGAATCTTGTCTCAAACAGCAATATTTATTCCTAGATGTTCACGATTATTCATAGTCGCAAATAATTGATCATTTTGAAACCTGAACATCATCCTCCCGAGACACTATGAAATGCTTTTGTCTCGATTTAAAGTGCTAATAAGGTAGATAAGGAACCCTTAGGAATACGATTTCTGAGTCGCGCGAGAGGTGAACTATCCATATGCGAGTTTCCCTAAAACGTACTAATTTCACTGACCTCGCCTTTTGCGTCACTTTAGTCATAATATGTATTTCGAATTGCGAAGAAAATTTTTGAGTTTGAACGCCTCATTTGTCAGTCTCAATGTTTCCAGCTTCTTTTTGAGCACTAGATATCTGTTATCATGGCGTCTCTGGTCATTTAGTCCTTTTTCAATAAAAAGTATCGATAGAACTAAATATATCTGATTTTTAAGTCAAAATCCGACGTTTTACCAGAAAAAAGATAAAGGCAAGATCTCACAACATATTTAATTTTAGATGGACTGAGTTACTTACGTGTTAAACAGAATATCTATAAGTTGTACTAGAAAAGCCACTAGATATGATAATGAAATGATAAACGGGATAAGAAGCTCAAAGTTCCGAATTGAGTGAAAGTAAAACAGACAGGAATAAAAAGCTACATGTACGGAGTCTGAGGTAGCTTTGTCAGAAACGACACATGAAGCGAGCTATACATGTGCAAAAATGTGCAAAAATGTCCAAAAATTTCACTTTTTGTTTCGCATTTCATGTTATTCATTGATCTGATGAGCAAAAAGTTGAAACCTGTAATATTCCTCCTCTTTTGATTTTGGTGGAGTTTATATCAACGACAACATGATTTAGACTAATTCTGAAATGATATGGAATATCACAACAGTGAAATTATGAAGAATAAATGGACTTATCATAGCGGAAAATAATCAGTTAATTAACCTATCGTATATTTTCGATCCTATTTTGGAACTTAATTTACTTCAAATTTGTAGAATATATTCTCTTATCTTAATTTTACCGTTTTGCAACTCATGGGTGATTTCCGTAGAGTAATATATATTTAATGTTATACATGTTGTAATAAAATCAAGTATTTGGAAGATATTTGCCTGATATTCGCTTCTTTAAAAAATATTACAAAATATTAAAAATTTCAAAAAATAATTTTGTTCGAGGTTGCAGCGAGAGAGTAGTAACACGCACTGTATCTTTTTGCCGTCTATAATTGAACAAAGTCTTTTCCCATAGACTTTCTCTTCCCAGAGTTCCAATAATGAGAACATCGACGGCCCGTTGTGAGAAAAAATGTTTACGTAGGAAATAATTATCAAAAATGACTTTGGAGAAAAAGACCAACAAATGATATATTATCAAGGCACGGATGTGACAAAATAAAAGAAGATACAGGAAAGGAGTTTTGAAAAGGAATATATAAGCTCATAATTTACGCTTAATATGGTCATTTTCGTATTAAACTTTATTGAATATTCAGAGTCTTTCACAATGCAAGGGATTACACCGTTATTATAGGAATTAAATCAAAAAAATTCATTAATTTACTGAAGGAATCCTGTGACTTTTTGCAAATGATTTTTTTCTAAAAAAGTCACTCTGGAAAGCACCAAAAATTCTCCACTACCAGGGAGCGATGCGAAGTCTATTATGCAATGTTTTAGTCGGAAAAATTCATGTAGAGATCTACTCATAGCCACATATCCCAGCGTATAAATAACACATTATCCCTCTGCAGCCCACAATCCGACCCACAATCCGAACATTAACCCTTACTTAACATGCCAGACAATTTTTCTACACCTTGAACCTCCTTTAACGGCCGCCAACATGCTGCGAAAGCATATATTGTAAGCCAAAAATCCTACCCTACCACTCTGATATCTGCGCTATTTCCCTCCACACACCCGCCCTTTCAGCCACGCGGGAAACTGGTGCACATTTTCACGCACCATTCAGTAATTTCATTGAATTATGACTAGAAGACGGATGTAGAGCAGCCAACTTAACCTAAATCGACTCGCGCCGCTCAATCATAAGGGGCATTTTATGCCGTAGCTACGACCAATCCCTCGGAGCTACCCTGCACGCTTCGAAATAGAGTTGGACAGTCCGGATTTTAAGATTATTTCAACATAGAACAAGAAGTAAAATTGCCAGCACAAAAGTAAACGCTTGTTTTCGGAAAGTCAATGCCAGTCGTACTCAAAAGAAATACATAATACGGAACAAAGATGAAAGATTTCATGAGGAATCTCGCAGTCTCTATTCATTATTTAAGGTGGTGCCTCTTATCTTGTGAAAAAAATCAACAAAAGCCATCTCCCAAACCATTACGTGAACGTATCAACAGGCTGGCTGATAGTCCCCGTTTAGCTTCAAAGGCCACTTTCTCTCTTTCTGAAATTGCTAAGATCATAACCAAGAAGTATATGCTTACGGATGACCTCATCTCAGAGATGGATGAGCAATCAGAAGCCGTGAAGAAGAGAATGGTGGAAAACAGAAGCAGAAGGGCCTCATTTGAAGCCGATGTTGTAGGGGGAAAGATCACTAAAAGCCCTCTGAAGAAGTAAAAGGATAATGGTAGTTATGGGTGCGAGGCGAGAAAGCGTAGGAAGAAATACAAGAAAAGCTGTTTGGTTAAATTTAGGTAGTATGACGCTCATGTTTTACATTATTTACAACTTAGTCTAGAAATTGATGAGAAAACGCTAAAAGAAGAAGGGAGCCTTTCGTGTGGGAAGCGAAAAGCACGTAACGACGAAGCTCGGCTTGAATGATATCAGCCTTTTGCTGTATGAGGGGAAGTTATATAGAAAATTGGGGCTGAAAAGCCAAGAAATAGAATAGAAAGGGACAGTGTGTGGAAATAATCAAGACGATAAATCTCTTAGATGAGCTCATGATGAAGTTGGCTTAGATCATTACGACTCCGTCCGGTTTTATTTGCCTCGGAAGTTTCAAAGAAAGCTAAGTAATTACAAAAGCGGTTGGAAACCATGTTTTTGCGTTCAGAGGACTATTTAGATACTAAAGTAAAGAGCGAGCCTCAAACTGGAAATATGTAGCAGAAGCAGAGGTCACGACCTCTATCTTTTTCTGGTCCAAAAGAATCCGTATACAAACCCATGTAGAGTGAAAGTAATTTGGTATATCAAACAATTCATACGCTTCTGATCTTAGTATACTTCCCTCTGGTTTACATGATGACCGCCACTGCCGCATATGTCAATCTTAATGTAATCAATAAACCCGAATAAGCTTTCCTAAGGTTTTAATTTCACGAAAAGTTTTTCTGCGTACTTCATTTCCGGATAGCGCACTAGCTGTGCTGATATCTCGAGCAAGTAGCTCTTCTATTCAAAAAGAATATTCCCATAAATGACATAAATTCCAGTCAAATTTCTTATGCACATCTCGAACTCTATTTTCAGAGGTTCCCATCGGATAGAAGTACTAAGATTCAGCAATGAAACATCAAAAGCCCTGATTTGGTCGCTATTGTAATGTTTTTGTTTGTCAGTTACTCTTTTAAGGCAAATAGACAGCGAAGAAACGTGATATTGTAGTGTCATTACCTTTACTTTTTCAAACACTTCGACTCCGAAAGCGCATTTAGGTTGAATAGATTACAGAAAGCTGGCTTGCTTCGCTGGTTGATTAGGGTTATTCAGCGGTAAAATACAGTTACTCTCTGCTAGATAATCAAATTATCTTCGTGCTCAATGTGTAGAATCAAACCGCGGCGCAACGATGGCTTTTTTGCCTTTGCATTTGTCCATAACTTTTCTGACGATGTTGTTTTGTTGTCCAAATGAGTAAGAAGAGGGTATTAGGGTGCTGATGGGGAACTAGCCAGGACGGCGAGGGGCAGAGGGTGATATTGAGTAAAACGAGTCGGAGAGGTCCGATGGTGAAAACTTTTCATAGTATGTCTGCAGGAAGCGCTTCAGGGCTACATATTTACAATGTCATTTCAAGTCCTTGTACTCACTCGCTAAACACAGAGGCCCCAGAACGGAACTGTTCCTACATTTTTCAATTTACGAAATCATGAAAATAGGTATCTGAATGGCATCAATACTGCATTACTTGTACTCTACTTTCTTCTGAACATGTGCCCAAGGTTGTGGGTTTCGAGAAAACCGCATACGCGATCGGCTTTTATAACACTGAGATCCGCATGATAACACTGAGATCCGCACGATAACACTGAGATCCGCACGATCAGCTTTATATTACTGAGATCCTCAGTGGTGTGAAGTCGATCTTGGGGATCTCCTTCGTAATATACTTTCTCAAATTGAAACTATCGTCTAAATCTGTTGCTAAAAATCTTCTTGTAGAGGGTCAGGGATTTTTCATACATTTGGATTAATTTGTTTCTCTCCGTATCGTGATTGAGTTGTGTATTCTGGCATTGTCAAAAAGTTTGGGTACAGGGTATCGTTGGCCATTATTTTCCGCGGTCAACTCCTTCAGTCATTTTACCTCGGGATAATATAACCCGAAAACAATTAAAGCTGCTATGGATAACCTTTCATGTTGAAAACTCAATACCCTGGTCCCGTATTTCCGCCGCGCAAGGCGAACTGTTACTCGAAAGGGAAAGGATTTGTAAGATTTTGTAATTTTATTGCTTCGTTACACCTAAAAGGGTTTATCCCTTTCTGTGTATGGGTAGACTTTGGCGGGTTATGCGTGAGCATGAATACTTAAGGGCCTTACTTGTGCAGACATTTTTTAATCTATAGAGGGAAAATATATTGTAACTACGGTTGACAGAAGTCTTTTCATATGCCTGTAACTCGCCAAAAGAATGTTGCGTTAACAATGCTTTAGCGGATTGTAGTTAAATATAGGACCGTAATAGATTACTCTTAGGTCTTACTGCTTATGTACCTGTAATGTTAGAACCGTGCAGTTCTAGGCCAGATGAGCGATAAGAAGCCTGCTTGCGGTCCAACACCCGCCTCCGAAGGCATATCAGGAATAGACTGAAGGCAATGCATTGGACCATTACCTTTCAATGAACCAGTAAATGATTTTTTCCTTTTTTGTTGGAGACAAATGTTAGCTCTAATACAATAACGTCATGTGTAAAAGGCTGGAAGCATGAAGGTTTACTTTGATGTGCACCACAGTAATCTGTACAGTACACTGTCGTGTACCTGGGCAAAGGCGTTCGATGGAAGTTTTAAGTTTGGCTTTGCTAGAGCAGGGCACGAAGCCACCACCAAAAGTCTAGAACGGCACCAAAAGTCTAGAACGGTTTCAGTTTCTTCGGCCCAGATTTCGACATTTGGTTGATCTAGATTTGATGTCTTTTTGAATTTGGAGGGTGCACCGAATTAAAGTGGAAGAAAAGTTTTCTGTTAAAATTTGTCGGTCAATTATAATATTGCTGCGTCTCAAGCCTGGGAAAAAAAATTATTACTGTAATCGAAATGACACGAGTCTAGGCCCGACTGGAGCGTAGCTGTGCCTGTAGGGTTGTACAATACAACCCTACAGCTTACAACTGGTACTGTAAGGCATCAGGGAAAATTAATTTCAAAATTAATTTGCAGCTTCAGTAGAGACTTGGAGCGTAGAGTTTAGCAAGAATTGAAAAGGGGACAGTCTACGGTATTGTGCTGTGCTTTGCTGTGCTACGGCAGGATGGAATTCATCTGGAACAATTGTGTGTGTCTCGCCATGGTCACGGCGCTCCTGGCGAAATACCCTCGGGCCCAGTATTGTGTAGATCTAGTTTAGTGTTATACGTGTACTTGCAGTAACTTTACAGCACACTTGTAATTAATCTCTTCCCAGCTATGATTTGTAATCTGTAATGATAGACTCCGATGTAGTGCGCGCCCCCGCTGCACTACAGTACGCTACAGGACTTGCAGTAAAACATTAGGCTTTTACGGTAGTAGGCTTGCAGGCCAACGTAAAATTGCTTAAAAAATTCGGCAAGAAAACAGATGCTCGGTACGATTGATGAAGTACTGTGCAGTACAGCTCTGCGTTGTTCATTTTTATAATTTTAAAACTGGAGATGATAATCCTCGGAAAGCGTAAAATGAAACCTCGATACTGTAGCATGCCGTCCGACCCGCGCTTTATTTGATCAAAGCCCTCGCTTTGCAAACTTCCCTGCCCGCAACCCCGCGCGTAACCTGCCCGCCTACCCACCGTCACCAGTCCCTCCTCCCCCCTGCCCCTCCCATATCTCCCCCCTTCTCGACACCCCTCCCTTCTTCATCCTGTCCATCACTCCCCCCCCACCGCCGTCCTTCCCCTTTAAACTGCCCCCCAAACTCCAATCGCCCCGTCCAGATCCATCCCCTCTCGCTCACCCCCTCCCCCCTCCTGGTCTCCAACAATTCCTCATCCCTCATGCCCCCATCCTACCCCCCCGCCGTGTCATCGTCATCGGTGCCGGCGTCGCAGGCCTCTCCTGTGCCACGCATCTCCGCTCTCACCCCGACCCGCCGGATGTCATCATCCTCGAGGCTCGCAACCGCGTCGGCGGTCGAATCCTAACTACCTACTTCTCCCACCCGAAACCCCGCCCACGCCCCACGATTCTGCCGCCCCCACCCCGCACCCCGCCCCGCCCCTACCAACAATGCCCCTCCGCCCCCGCCCCCGCCAATGGCCACTTCCCACCCCCGCCACCAACTCCCACCTCTCTTCCTCGTCGCCACTCGTTTTCTGAATTGGTCAACGGTACAAAGGTGCCTCCTGCTACACTCCCACATCCTCCCTATCAACCTGCCATGTCCGTCGATATCGGCGCTTCAATCATGCATGGCTGTGGTGATGAATCTCAGCTGGTTTTTCAGCGCGCCATCGCCGCCAAAATTCGCGCCCCCATCGTCGCAGGCGCCGGCTTTTACGAATCTACAGAACATGCGCTCTGGTTCAACCCTACAGACGCATCCCTCATCACTACTGAAAAGGTCGTCGAAGTTCATAACATCTTCTTCATGGCCTCCCGTTATATGGCCTCCGTTTCTGCCGCCTCGGATGACGGCGCCGCAGACATGCAAACAGCGTTTGATAGTGGCGTCGAGTATGTCTGTCAGCATTTGGGCGGCCGCGTTTTGACCCCGTTGGAGAATGCCCTCTTGCGGAAAATTTGCGCACGGAGCGTCGGCTATTGCTCCCCTATGCGGCACATGGCCTTGATGCAGGCTTCGGCTGGTATGGAGCATGCTTGTTTTGATACCCATATCGGCCTGCCGTATGAGGAGGATGATCCGCCGTACCCCGGCGAGGTCCCTAGCATGACACCCACCGCTATCCGACATCAGGCTGCGCGTTTGAATAAGGCCATTGTGGCTACCCAGCGCATTTTCAAGCCTATGACCGCTAGTAGGAGGGGGTGGTAATGGCGATCGGATCGTCTTGGATGGATATACTCCGTTCTTGATTCACAGCTTGGCGCAAGGTTTGGATATCAGGCTTGGCCAGTCCGTGTGTGGCGTATCGAAAGTTATCAAGGCCCCGGAGGACGGCAAGCCTCTCGAAGTCCAGGATGAGATCATTGAGGAGGGAGAGGTTATTGATGAGGTTGGCGTTGGTTGGCGACGGCGATCCTCAATCCTGGATACCAGGACTGTTTGTGTGTCTACCAGATCTGGGAAGTCTACCAGGGCGATTTTGTTGTCATTACTCTCCCTTTGGGCGTCTTGAAGTCTGATCATGAGGAGAGCGGCGTTACCTTTTCGCCCCCCTTGTCTGAGCTGAAAGTGGAGGCCATTCGTGGAGTTGGCATGGGCGTTCACAACAAGATCGTGCTGAGATTTCGAGAGGAGGACGTATTTTGGCCGCCCAAGTACCGCAGTTGAACTGTATTGATCCGAGATTTCAGTTTCTCAACTTGCACAGTTACGGCAAAACAGGCTTGTTGCTCGTACACGTGTTTGCAGAGAGCGGGTTTGCAGACGGGTATCACAATTTGTCTGATGCCGCCACGGTAGCGGAGGTTTTAATGGTGTTGGGCGGCATGTTTTGCAAACCACCCGCCAAATCCGATCCCAACCAGGGAGTTCCCACCGTATCGGGTGAGAATGTACCACCGATATCCGCATATGGGGAACCGCGGGCGAGAGTTTCAGCGCTGATGAATATCTGCGAGAATCCGCAGTGTTGCCGTTCGATGCCGTTCCAAAGGCAGGCTCGGGCCCCGTGCAAGTGTTGTGCAACGGATGCGGGCATGTGATGTTAAGAGGGGACTTGGGTAAGTCGGAGGTGGCAGCTGAGGAACAAAAATCAATGCGGTTGCGGGACAAAGGACCGCGTGATGAAGGTTTCAAGTTTTCTGGGGATCTCGAAGGCATTCAAGTGAACCCAGGATACGGTGACCTGACGTGGGCAACGCTCCCAGGCCCGGAAGAGTACATTGTGACTCGCTGGGATCGAGATCCATACTCCCTGGGCTCGTATTCGTACATGCCTTGTGGGTCAAGCTGGCAAATGATCGATGATCTAGCAGCACCAGAGCCACGAGAATCACAACATCCGTACCTGTTTTTCGCTGGAGAGCACTGCAGCGATTTGGGATGGCAATGTGTACACGGTGCTCATGAGACGGGGATTAGAGCAGCACAGGAGATTCTCAAATTGCGAGAATCGCTTGAAGGAATTCCCGTGGTTAATAATGTTGAGGTGGACACCTCCCGTAGCCTTCCGAGGCCAGCGGCTCCAAATCCTGCTGCGGACATCCCACTAGAAGACATCCCGATACCAAGACACAAGGGAGGAAAACGGAGATCAGCGAACAGAAAAGCTCCGGTGGCCTCCACCCCTGAAACGTTTTGGACGGAGGAGAGAGAGAGAGCTCTGACGAGGGCCCTTGTAGGATACTCGGATGTCTATGGGAACCTGACAGACGTCATTGATGAAATCGGCTACGCAATATTTTCCTTCAGGAAGGAGCCGACTGACATGAGCCGGGAGCAAGTAACGGACCTAGTACGGAGAAGGATGGAAGAGAGACAAGAAGCAGGTGATTCTGACGCGAAATCGTTCTTCTCCTTTCACAGCTCTGAGAACACAAGAAGTACGGGGACACATTTGATGTACCGTTCCAAGAGATCAACAATCGCAAACGGTTAGTCGGTTTGAATGGATCAATTCTAAAGAGCAAATACTCCGATTTCATCATCAATGAGCTGAAAAGCAATGTGAATGCTGTGTTTGAGGGCCATATTTCATACCGTGAGACGCTGCGCAAGATTGCTGTCATGATTTACAAGAAGGACGGTGGTCTCATGACAAAGAGATGTCTGTCAGAGTACCTTAGAACACAGGAATTTGGGAATGGTCCGCAAAAGGAGCTGTTCTTAGAAAAGTACATGTCCAAATAGATGTCGAATGTTGATGGACGATTTCTGCATGGTCCCCAGTGTCTAAGTTGAAGGAATGCCATATGCATAGCGTGTGTGTATATATGAGTTGATGGAACCTGAGACAGGCACAGAGTTGATTTATGAGGTGTAAGGTGTTTTTCGCCAATTGCGGCTTTCAAGTTGCGGAGGGGCTAGAGGTTGTTTCTGTAGAGTCTAGAATAGGTCCGACTGGCAATAACTAAGACTGCGAGTTTACGTGCGGAAAATGTTTAGCCTAACTGGGCTGCCGTAATGCATATTGCGTGAGGCACATTTTGTACTTTAGTGGTATAGGTCAAGTTACTGTAGTTGGACCCAAGGAGACTTGCAGGCGGCAGGCCTGCAACGTACCTGGTCTTGTGGATATTGGAAACTTGGATGGCAAGATTGGGTCGACCGGCACTACTGATCAGCACCTTTGGAATAGACAACATGCAAGCTGTGCAGTGCCTGTGGTTTGATTGGAGTAAACACCTGCACTTGTTGCCATGACCTCTTAGATCCTTTGCACGAAAAGGACCTTTACCCTATGTCCAAGGCCGTGGCTGGTATCATACTGTACTGCACAGTGCAGTTGAGAAGAAACGGGACACAGATCCGTTGACTGCATGACGTTGTCTAAGATTAGCGACAGATACGTCCCGATCTACCGTACATCTATGAAACTGTTTCCAGATCCGTAATGATCCAGGACGAATCGGGACACAATCGCAGCATGGTTTATATTTCCTCGTGCGATGAGGAAAAATACTGTAGATCTCAACAACGCCTCATGAGCACGCAGGATCTGTCTGCAGCAGCAACGTACTACTGAAGATAATGCAAGCATTATGTCGGCAAGCAACGATGAATGCAATATGTATACCTTTTTCTCGCATTCGCGTTGTAATTGGTTATTATCAACCGAATGAACCATAAACTGCCAAATCTTGTCGTTCTTATTACTTTTTAGTTGTATTATGAATGAGTCATACTCCCCGCTTCCAAACCTCCACTTGTACCAATAAGGGTTTGAGATTTCCGAAACTCAAGAAGCGCCCAGAAGTTGCCTTCACTGTCTAGACTGGGGCCTTACTGCAAGTGTGACTTGTGGTAACCAATTGACAGTACAGTACAGTACAGTACAGTACATACTGTACTTACTACCGCACGTATGATTCCGATTTCAGGAACCTTAATACCATAAAAGAGCCCGTTGACAGCGTTGTCAAAGGGCTGAGACAAATTCTGCCAAAGCAGCGCAAACAGCTAAGAGAGGGACAGTGACGATGCGACTTCTCGCGGTGCAACCATGATGTTAGGTCGGTCGGAGCAAATAATCCGTCTCGGCCCGAGCAGGCAATTCTCTCGGGTTCGTGATGGAGCTTAAATCCCAATTGAGCTCTATTCAAAGACTGTGTAACAATATCTCTTCTATACCACTGTGTAATAGAGACTTATTCGTTGTTGTTATCCCAGTTCTCTACAGTACCAGATACTCCAATCCTCATTGTTCCAAGCAGCTGACAGTTACAAATTGGAGATCTCAGTAGCCAGGAACGTGAGAGTGCGGCAAAGGCTGTTTCTCTAGGTCATTGTGTATAGGCAACGTGCTGGGTCACAATCTCCGCGGATAGGGAGCGGAACCGTCATCCAGGGACGAATCTCTTGCAGATTTCAACTTCAAGTGCTTGCATTCAACTGTAGGTTTTAATGTAAGGCTTCAAGTAAGGAGTTTGTCGAACATTCCTTTCTTCAAACCAAATAAGCATACGTATCCTTCGATCGGACTCGAGATTCATTAACGGCTCGGTCATAGTTGTTTTCAGTCAAAAAATACTGAAGGCTTATTCAGGTAGGTCAGAGCAAAGTTATCAGTACCCAGAATGTCATTGAAATTGATTGCCGGTTTATCACCGATATCGTGGCAAACTGGTGGTACATGCATGTTTCTGGGAACATTGTCTTGACGACATGCTTTAAAACTCTTATTTTAGGGTGAGATCGTTCTCCAGGATAGTGTTCTCAGAGCTCGTGACGAGCTCCCCAAGCTCCGCAAGAAAATAAGTGTGGCCCCGTATTTCACGGAGTTCAGGAACTTGGCTATCAACATTCTCGGATGAATGAGTTCGGATAATTGGCGCGGATTTGTGAAGGTCTCAAACCGCATATTCTGCTTGAGGTCCGTAAGCAGAATCCATACAAGTTCGAAGCTGCTAATGTTGTGATCTTAGCGTTTGTAGCTTTTTTACGGATCAGATTTCTTCACTAGCGGAGTTCAATTTTCACAAAATTGGAATGCTTCAGACTTATGCCAATGGAGATAGGTGATCTGGGACGTAGTCCAAATAGGAGGCGTCAGAAAGATTTAATGGAGAACTGATGCTTTGCGTACCATAAAGTAGGATGTAGACCTTTTAAACACAAAAAAGGAAACGAGGATAAAGGTGATAGCGGTGATAATCGCATAATGGCGAACAACACACAGGTAGGACATGGTAATGTTTTAATGACTGTGACACTGAAAACTAGCTGGTCCACCAGACTAGGTGAACAATTAGTTGAGACCAGTAGTGAGTGTGAAAAGATGTCCCAATGAGCGAAGTTAAACTCTTGTGGGCATCATCGGAGCTAAATTCTCGGATTAAAGGAAAAAGTCGAGAATTTCCGGGGCCGAGTCTAACGGAATCACTGTTTAATCATGATGACAGCATCCGTACTCATGGACCCATACCAGTGGAGCCTTTTTTCGTGCTTGATGGCATACTGCATGGAAAGAAAGTCAAAGTACTAAAGGACGATGGATGCAATTCAAACGTGGTCTTAGCTGAGTTCCAAAAAAGAAATAGGAACTTGTTTCAGATTTGCCGTGAAAGAGTCAATTTATTTCCATTCACAAAAGAGAATCACGGATGAGGCATCTGAAATCATTTCCACTTTAACTAAACGATTAGGTACTAATAACTATACTTCTAACCGGTTATCTCCCAGACTAGTTATGATGTTCTGTTGGGAATGCCTTGGCATGTTGTGCACAATCCAAATGTTGATTAAAACTACGGATTGTGATTATGAGAGACGTTTCTACTCCATTAATTGATACCGGTGGTGAAAACCGTATTGATGTGTCCAATTTGGGAGTGAAGAAATTTAGACGAATGCTCAGGCATGGAGGTGACTTCAAAGCATTTCGCTTACTTGGAGTTCTCAACATGAGAGTAATGAACTATTCTGAGTCCAATGGAAAACTAAAAAGTTTGCTGGAAAAGTATAAAAAGGTATTACGTGATGATTTGAAAAATGGCTCCACTCCGATTCGATCAGTGGACCATGAGATCGAAGTGGATAAAACAGAAAAGGCACCTCATCGACTTCCGTTCCAGTTGTTGTAGTGCAATTGGCACTCGTACTGTAGTGCCACCGGCAAATCTGGTTTTGTTGATCATTTTAAGATTCAATTTTTATTCGTGCTGGCACACTGCTACCAGCACACACCGTACTGTACAGTAAGGGCAATTTTCGATTGTCGCCCACCATTATTTTTGGTACTGTATGCTCATCCGAGAGGGGTCGAAGGCTTGAAGTCCGGACCATTCGGCCCTCACCTGTTATTTTCGCAGGTGAAACGCACCTATTGGGCCAAGTGTCCACTTTACTTATCCCTAACTTGGATCTCCATTACTTGGCTGACCTTAACTTTACTTACCCCGCCGTCTTAGATAACCCTGACCTAGCCAACTAGTATTTATACCTAATAGGCGCTAGGGACCCACATTAAACAGCCACCCCGGTGTTGGCACTGAACTTGACTCCCGACTTCTGCCTTCGCAGAAACATTGCAAACGGCAACTTTGGCTATAGTCACGTTTATCCGCCCTGGTCCCCCTTTTATTTCCCTCCTCTCTATCCAATATTATAATACCCTTTTTGTTGATTTTTTGTGATATTTACCCGCACTTGGCGCCCCGGACTCCGGCGTCTAAATACAAATAGGAACTTCAAGGTTCTCGTTGGTGACAACATCCTTATCTCCAAAGGAGATATTCAGCACTGCTGACCCACTACTACATCTTCTTTTCCAGTATTACACCCCTGGTGTCTACGGTTCTTTGGAATCGATCCTTATCAAAATTCTAGCATTCTGTGGACAACGGTTCGGCCTTAAAGCCCGGAGGACAAGTATACCGTCCAGACGTCCAAGGAATTACCCCTGCTCTTGCAGCCTCACTTCTCCTCGCCATCGCCGAGCTGTGCTACTGCTATGCTTAAAGAGAAAGAGGAACAGCGAACACCCTGTGGGTCTTGGTGTGTGTGTTTTTATTTTTTCATTGTCTAACCGGGCTCCGTTTTTAGACGAGAAGAACTGCGCACCGCGCATTGCACTACAGTTGTCCCCATCTGAACTCAGAACAGCAAAAGAGCACGTCTAATCTCTTATGAGGAAAAGAAAGATAAGATCTAGAAAATCAACATATGGAGCACCTCTTTTCTTTGTGAAAGAAAAGAATGGAAAGCTCAGGGGTGTTGTCGATTAAAGTGCTTTAAATCGCATCACAAAAAGGAAAAATGCTCCACTAATTCGTTCCGATGAAGTTTTCGATCCGCTTGGGGATGCGAGGGTTTTCTCTAATCTTGATCTAAAACATAATTTCATCAGATAAGGGTGATAGCAGAGAACATTGAAAAGACTGGGTTAAATAAAAAGTGGGGTTAACTCTAATATTTAGTTATGCATATGAGACTTTTCAATGCGTGTTCTATGTTTCAAACGTTTATAAACAAGATGCTTCACGAATCCATAGATATACTCTTAGTTGTTTATATGATCTTTTAATCTTCAGCAAAAAGAGGGAAGTACATTGTGAATACCTGGAATTTGTATTGAAGCGACTTAGGGAAATGAGTAGTACAAATACCCGAATAAATGGTCTTCCTTTCAGAATGAGCTTGCATTCTTGGGTTTAATTGTCGGGAATGACGGCAGTCGTGTCAACCTTGCCAAGATAGAAGTTTTACAGACTTGGCAAAACCCTATTTCTTTCACAGAGTTGAGAATTTTCCTTGGTCTAAGGCAATTTTGCCGTAGGTTTATACGAAAGCTCTCCGAAATTGCTGCAATTCTAACGGTTCTGAAAAAAATCATAGTGGAATAGGGAAATTGGATAAACAGTTTGATGAAGCTTTCCAAAAGCTAAAGGAATCAATGACTTTGGCTCCAATCTTAGTCGCTCTTAATTGGAAAAAGCCATTTCGCTATCATGTAGATAATTCAAAGCTCGCTTTCGTTGGATCTCTAACACAGTTGAATAAGAATGGAAGGTATCGTGCGATTTTTTTCTACTCAAAGAAGCTTTCATCTAATGAGTCGAACTACACTGCAAATTTGAGTGTTTCTGGCTTTGAATAATTTTCTGAGAAGATTCAGGTGCTATCCTGCGGGTTCCGAGTTTGAGATCTTCACTGAAAACCAGGTGCTTAAGTTATTCTTGACAAAACCGAAGCTGAGTCGTAAAGATGCACATTGGTTGGAAACTCTCGGTAACTTCAGAATCTTTCTAATCACACTCAAACCCGGAAAATGAACGTCTTGGGAGACGCGCTATCACGAGATCCTTTTTTGATGAGAGGAGATTGTGACGTCTCGGTGAATGAATTTAAAGTTCCCTATCCTGATATAAATCAGACTATTCCTCGGTATAATGACGACCAGTCCTTCGGTTCAGTGGTAAAAGCCATGGAAGGAGAATTACCAGAGGATGAGATTAAGAGGCAGAAACTTGGAAAAATTCTGGCAATATTCCAAAAGGAGGGTTCTAGGCTGTTTTACAATGGAATGTTGTGTGTACCGCAGAGGTCAGTGTCGGATATTTTGCAAATTTCTCACAACTTAAAAGTCAGTGAGCATTTAAAATTTCGGAAGACATTGTCCAGATCACAAAAATTCCATTGGAAACATAAAATGCAGGAGTTTGGAAAGTACTGGGAAGGATGTCTTATTTGTCAACAGTGTAATGACTCTAATCAAAATAAATTGACAGATTCAATTTCGCAGGAGTTGCTTCACCGCAGATTGGTCTCACTTGCCACAAATTTTATTGTGAGGCTACCCATGACGAAGAGCGCCCATGATTAAATTACGAATTGGGTTGATAGATTTACTCTTCGAGTCCATTTCTGAAATCAAAACAGTCGGATACTGCTGAAGACACGCCTATGGAATTCTTTTCGAACACCTTTAAGAAACACGGGTTGCCGGACGATCTGACCTCAGGCAGGGATAGCAAGTTCATTTCAAAGTTTTTGGAAGACACTGATGAATCTTTGTGGTGTGAAACTAAGAATTTCTACTAGCAGACACCCACAAAAAGATGGTGCTCCCAAAGTTATAGATATAATGATCGAGCACTATCTACGTTGTTATTGCTCGTATCATCAGGATGACTGCGATGAACTGCTATCCTCTGCAGAATTTGCATACAACTCGGCTGTGAGCTATAATCTGGTAATGCCACTGTTTGAGCTGGATCTAAGTTGGACACCTAAATCTCCAGTAGACTCTTTGGTTAGTACCAGCGTACCTCTTCAAAGTTTGAACTACTTTCATGACAAGCGCAAAGTTTATCTTGAGGATGAGAAATTTGCCTACAATAGCCCGGAAAGCTGCTTGAGCTTCGAGGCAGTAAAAATTTACAGATAATAAGATAGGCTCAAAACTATGGATCAGTCTTTCATTGTTTACTGATATGCAGTATAGGTCGCGGCATTCGGAAAAGCTTAGCGCACGAAGATTTGGTCCATTTATAGTTAGAGAGCTCATTGGTAAGAATGCTGTTCGATTGGATCTCCCTGCTCACTTTAAAAATACATCCAGTAATTCATATCATCCACACAACACCACATTTGGGACAGCCAACTGACATTTCTGTAACCATTACTCCTGTGCCTAAATCGCTTCGTTTGCCTTCTGGAACAGAACAAACACTTGAGGCCGGTTTGGCTCATAGGAAATTGGGTCGTGGATAAAAGTTCAATGCGGGGTGACACACGTCATGATGCAGAGGGACGGTCAACGAGGGACTTTTGAGATGTTATGGAACATGTATCTGTAATAAAAACTGAGGCTTTCCATCAGTATGTTCGGAAAAACAATAAACGGCCGCAGTATCATTGACTAGGACTTCAATAGTCCGAGGGAGGGAATAGTGTAACAATGTCTCTGTTACACCACTTTGTAATAGAGATTTGTTCTATATCGTTATTCCAGTTCTCTATTACATAGTGGTGTAAAAGAGAATTTGGATAATAGTCTAGCCCTGCGAATTATTTTTAATCCTACGGAGTTTTATACCTAATCTTTTTATTTACTCACAGCCATTTTATTTGACGTAGCGGCACGCTACAAGTCTTTATGGTAGTTCTTTTAGGAGTTAAATTTTTGGTTACTTTTTCTCTAGTTACTACTTTAGTTTGTAATGAGTGAGCTAGAACCACCATGTTCTACACTAGAGCTTTAGTACTAGCTATAAAAGAAGGTTTTTTTCTAGATTCTTTTGTGGATCTAGTTATACTCCATTGATATTTTTGCCCCCAAATTTCTGAAACCCACTTCTATCGTTCCCAATACTCTTTTAGCAGCTCCTTGACTGCCTCCCTCCCTGTCTCTGAGACAATGTGGCTAGAAACCCACATTATTTCACGTTTGATACGCCCAGTAGAGACGGCTGCTTCAATTCTTATTGTATCTCCAGTATCAAACATTGTATATCGCGTACAGCCTGCAAAATGTTTGGGCACATCTGTCAGGTCGCGATAATAGACAGTGCCTACGGTGAAGATGGATGAGGGAAGGGAATCAGATTGACTTTTAGAAAAATACTGTGCATATATCCAGCGAACGCTGTCGAACATGTCTTGAGTCTCTTCAGAGTAGTAAAATTCCAGGCCTTTGAAAGGATTTCACCCTAAAAGCAAGACCTGTCGAACAATTTATTCTCGCCGCTTAAATCGCCATAACGCTCTCATGTTTTCGAAAGATGCGAAGATAACTGGTTCAGGATCCGAAAACATTTCGGGTCAGAGGTAGATTTGCTTCCCATGCGGAAGCTAGGGCGCACAATGTAAGAGGAGTAAGGAGGTGAGGGCCGTCCTGTTTCCTATCAACAGGCAACCTCTACGGGAAACTTCAAATACTTTGAGCCAACAAAATCTCCGTTTTTCGACAGACTCACTGGCAGAGATCGAGTAAACAGTAAAGCGTTTGATAACATAAACTTTTATGGAGCTTGGACTAACCTCACAAACGCTGTTTCTAGAAGTCGATCTCCAAATCTTTACCTACATATTACAAAAAGAGTACGTAAAAATTTCTTAAGCAGTTCGCAAATGCGTCATTACCGCATAAAAAGTAAAATCAGATCGCATCTAGTACTTCAATAAGAAAATAGAACACAGTCAAGCAGAATGTTTACATCTTTTTGAATTGGCTTGGAGAATGGTGTTAAGCGAGAAACAGGATGTATTATATTTACGCGCAGAATATTTCTCTTTTACGTTATTCTCCTCACTTTTATTTCCTTTGTTTCTACCTTCACTTTCTTTTTTTGTTGCGGCACAAATTTTAGATATCTTTATACTCTTTCCTTTTTCTCGCTTCTCTTTTTATAAGCGATAACCTTTCCCTTTGATGGTACTTCTTTTAGTCTTCTCCGCATATTTGATCTTCTTCGCGACTAATATTTTTCCCTTAATCAATATTTCGACACATGATTTCTCCATAAATCACCCTTTTTAAGGCGATTTTTACTAAATCCCACTACAAGACCAATTTTCGCCTACTTTTTTGATTCAAGGTGCCTATCAATCTGAAACGTTTGGAGCTATTTAAACGCGTCGGGCGCCGCTTAAAATTTATCTTCGTCCCTATAAGATAATTCACACTCTCCCTTGACAGCCATCATGCACCGTTTACCTCCTTATCGCCCCATTGCCGAAACCCGTCACCTTCGCCCCATTACCTTATCTCCTTTAGTTTATTCTGGCCCAACCGACGTCGCGGACTACATCCGTCGCCAGGAAACGTTTGACGGAGCTCTTTTTTCGTCACCTAGTGCAGATCGAAGCACTGGAACCGGCAGGGGGACTCTGGGGAGGAAGATGGTAAGTCAAGGGAGTGGTTCGAGGAGTTGGTGGTCCCCGAGCCGGCCTTCGAGATAGAACAAGTGGAGGTTGAGGACGTGTCCGGAGAGGAGGTCGGGGAGGGAGGAGAGGAAGTTAATTAGTCCATAGAGAAAGAAGGGGTACTCGAACTGGGTAACGCTGGAGAAGAAAGAATGAAATGGGTGAAACAGGTAGCTCCGGCCATGGACCCAACTGGGGGGGATTCAGGTGACCTTTATTCTTTGCGGGAAGAGAAAGAAAATTGCAGGCCATCCAGAGGTGCATGTAGAGAGTACATTGGTACCTACGATGTCTTAAGGGAAGTGCTAGGTTCTGGTCTAAAGAATTATGATTTGAGGAGTAGATTCATTTATTTTATTTCAGGTATCTTTTTTCAAACTCTCTGTGTCTCCATGTAGTCCTTTCGTACTTTTCCTGATGCTTCTAGTATTTTATCGAGATTTTGGTTCGGGAAAAAATTCTATATAAGATAAGCAAATTGCTTCCTCCAAGAGACGAATAATAATTTGGCAGGAAACTTAAAGTTCAGTCCAAAATAGTTAGGAAGTTGAGAGTCAACTTTAGACACAAGAACCGTTTTTCTTACACCAGTCACAGAGCATAGATGGTAGAGCTTACCCCTTTAGAGTTGGCTATAAGAGCAGTCACTCTGCTTTCACACATAATCCTCTCTGTCCCCCGTTAAAATCTATTTTAGCAGTTTAGCTACTCGCAACGACTCTCATCTCGATTACTCGGTGGTTCTCTTTTCCGTTGGTGCCATTTTTTACCCTATCAAATGGCAGGGCCAGCTCTATCCAGAGGGATGAAATAGGTGCACTGGAGCCTGGGTGGAAAGTGCAGACAGTAACTGACCAAGCTAATGTCAGAAAAAAAGGCTTCAGTGATCGGCCTTTGTGCGCCAAGTAGCGGGGTATGGTCGACGGCTACATGATAAAGTAATAATTATATTGGGCACTTTAAAGTTTTATCTCTTCCAAATTTGTTAAAGACCTCATGAGCGGCCAATTTCTGAGAAAGCGGAAGCTTTGGAGGTCACCTTATCTGGAGGAAAGATTTTCAATGCTTCCGTGCGTCACTGCATTGATAATTCTCCTTCTGAACCTGTTTTTGCAGACCGGGTTAAAATAGCGAACCATATTCCCCATTTCGAGAGGATACGGCTAGTGCTTATGCAACCTGATGTGGAGAAATAAGACCGTTTTCCGTCCAAAACTTTAATTTAGTGGATGCGTCAAATGATGACGTTTTTTTGGTAAAGCTGAGCGCAACAGCTGAATTTTGCCCAAAAATCTCTATGAAATGGGGCTTGATGGACACTATCTCGAACTGAAGTGGGAGTACCAACTCTCCGACAGAGTATAGTACCATCCCATGCCAGCAAAGTACAGTACTGTATATGCTGTACATACCGTACAATTTGTACATACGTTACTGTACAAATCCTGAGGAAGAGGGGCGTTTCATATATTATAACAGGTAAGGTGCCTGATACGTAGTCAGCTTGTATGCTACTGTATACTAGCACCTTCCGCCTTTCGCTTTTATTTACGTAGGAGGGTCAATCTTGTGTGCCTCTGCTATTTTTCTACACCCATATATCTTGTCGTTAATGGCTATTGGTTTTAGGCCGAAGCCTCAAAATTTTGCGTGCTTAGTTTTCTTTGCCGCGATGCCCGTAACAAATTCTTACTGCTAAGCTGCCAATTTAGTTTCTTTATTGGTAGCAACAAAAGTATGGTACCTCATATAATCTTCCCAAACTAGGGTTCGTAACGAGTATATAAGAGAACAGATCTCTTTTACTTACGGTTTGGAAGGGTAATTGGACGGCTTAACTGGCATACAGTCAATTCAGGAATATCGGATTTCGCAGAAAAGCGCCGCTAAGCCGATCACCCCCAACGAGGTCAGTGAGCCCTGCTTGATGAAAAGTCATGCTCTAAAATTTAGCACTGCAGAAAAGGCCAGTAGTTTAGTGATTGAGAAGATATAGTCATGGTTGGTTTTAATACTGAAAAGTTATATTCAGAAGAGTTTTGCACAGATAGTCTTACTAAAGTGAATCAAAGATCCGAAGGAAGTTGGTAGACAACTTCAGGTCCAGTCCCAAATAGTTAGGAAGTTAAGGGTCAACTTCAGACCCAAGAACCCTTTTTTAATCCAGTCACAGAGCATAGATGAAGAGTTTGCCCCTTTGTAGGTGGTTACTAGAGCACTCCTTCAGCTTTCACGCCCAATCCTCTCCACTGCCCGCAAACCCCGCAAACGTCTACCGTAGCAGTTTAGTCGCTCGCAATGACTCTCAACTGGGGTAAAGAGTGGTTCCTTCTTCCGTCGTCGCCATTATCACCCTATAACTACCTTACGGGTCGGGATTTAACGGGCTATATTTGGAGAAGTAACTGTAGCGGAGGGCCAAATTTGAATGCAGAGGAAAGGAGTGGTCATCAGTAAGTTATTTATTGCATCGCACTGAGGTATACGATACTAGTATTGAACTTGATCCGAAAAATCCTTAGTTGGGCAAAAGCTTCGGAATTTTGAAAACCTTTGACCCATTCGTTGAAGAAATTTGTTGTTTGGAGGACTTTCTTATTTTATTTATTTGGAAATGGGGGCACTACGGACTCACTTCTTGATTTGACCATTAAAATTAAAATTGAAAAGTGTCAAAAATAATGCCCAAATAAATTCAATAGGTGTGACTGTATGTCAGCACTATGTTTCATGATCTGAGCCAATAGAGAGGGAAAATTTAGAATACTATTTTCATTTACCCAGTCTGCACTTCTGAACCGAGTAATACAACTCTTAACCCCAACATACGAGTCCGCAAAGACTCCTGTACAGTACTGCACACGCAAAATTTTTCTCTGAGAGATAAGTGAATGACTCACGCATCGAGTATCGTGTAGACCGAGTAGAACTTCGCACTCCTAGCGCATGCTTCATATAAGTGCAATAGATGGATACGGACCACTTTGAATCATCGCGGTTTCTCGTTAGATAGAACCCTGTGCAGTTCGACCCTATAGGGTATAGGGTCTATGGACATGATTTTGGACACAAATTCTGAGATTTTGAAACAGAAAGAAGGGACAGTTATGCTTTAACAGCCTTAGTACCATCTGTTAACACATTTGCGACTACAAATTCATCATGGGCATTCCCGCCTAAATAAATGCAAAGCTCTCGACCATGAATTTGAACGAAGGGGAGGCTTATCTCGATAAAACCATCGACAGTACCATCCTGTCGAAGATTTCACGACCAACCCCTCCAAAAGTCTGGAGCTCGCTTCCAGCGCATCAAGGAGAAGTTGTACGCCGCATTCCCGGGGCAATCTTCAGGGTCTTGTGAACAATCTTGATGAACTTGTTGGAGACTAGGACGACATTTGTATGTCCCGTTATTATTGTTGTATCCCTACTTTTTCTACAAAAAGTCCAGGCGGAACGATTCAAATCATGTTCCTCATCATCGCTGATACCATCGGACCCAAGCATTGCCGGAATATACCCGTGGTTGGAGCTCGCACCGGGAAACAACAGTGATGGGTCGGTCTTTTCCTTACTGTACACGTACGTTCCCAACACTCTCATTATTTCTACTTCTGTACCCCCTCCACACTTTCGGAAAATGTTCAACGGTCATTAACTGAGTGAATACTTAGACAGTCACAAAGCATTGAAAAATGGGAGAACCTTCGTGAACAATGCACTACTTTCCGACGGCGATTGCGTTTGGGAGAAACCGGATAGAAATGTAATGCGTCTTCGAATGGTACCATTCGTCGTGTTAGAAGCGCTACTGCTGAAAACTGATTTAAACTGCAAGCAACTTTGACCTTGAGGCACCCCTGCATGGATGCGTCACAAAACAAAACAGTATCTGATAGACCTGATTGTTGTTAGAGCTTTCCTTGCTTGAGTGGTTTTTCACACCTGATTGCAAGAGTCTTGTACAGGTTTTTCAACAACGAGCTCGCATATTATAGCTCTCTTAGTACCAACGAAGGTACGGACTCATATGCTTGTATTCGCGACTTTTTGAAGACAGTTCCGATCGAATTGTTTCCATTTGTATAATCAAGCACGCGTACAATTCCCTGATTTTCCGAATACTTTCTTCTGTGCAAACTGTTTCTCTTGAATTGCGGTTACCTGAATATTTCCTTTTCTTCGACAATATTGTCGGATATCCTTTTAACCCTCAATCCAACCTGGGTCATAATCCACCGTTGTTGAAACCTGTCTTGGTACATTTAGTTGACTCAAACTGAATCGCCAAGACAGTAAAGGGATTTCATCTGTATCATCGTCATCGCTGTGTCTTCGAATTATTCGACCCGGCAGAAAATCAACCTCATGAACTTCCCTTCCGGAATTATCCCTCTCCGGATACAAAATAACACCGTAACCAATGCTTGACGAGGAAGAGTACTCTTTACGTGTAGGACTTGAGCGGAACACCACATCTCAGGCTTGCCATGAACATTATCCATTGTCCATAACACCTGAATGACATCACCGGAGTCCGGAACTGCTACTTCCTCGAAGCACACATGTTCATGTGATCTGCGATGTCTTCTTGACTTAAGGTTACCTTCCGTGGAGGCAGCCATGAGGAATATGGAAGCAAGAGTACTTTTGCTTCAATAAAAACCTGTGACTCGTTTGGACTTAACGACCAACATTGTCCTTAATTCGAATCAGTTGTTCGGTTCACCGACAGGGAACAGATTTCGTTAACAACTCTGAGAAAGTAGTTTGATCACCGATGGTGCAATTCAAAGGGAAGTATAAGTCAGGTATGCGGATCGTGATTCACTGTTATCTCGTATCACAATCTCGCAAAGTCCGAGATTGGTACCGCTTATGGAATGCCGAAACAGCTTGGCGGAAAATGAATGTCGAGCCGAAACACATGTCATTCTGGTGAAGTCAGAACCATTCTGGTCAGTACTGCCCAATAATGTAAAGTGTATGACAAGAAAAAACGGTCTTCATAATGGCCTTTGGAAGTTAATTTTTGGTTAAAATTGGAGGGAAAATACGTATCACCACTTCATATGTTGACCCATTTGCACACGCCTAGTACCTCCCTTTGAAGATACGGAAGAGTGCTACAAGTTGAGAAACAAACCTTCCCTACAACATGAAGCGCGTGCACAGAAATTGACCATCCCTGGTTGACCCCAATCTTCACAACACGAGTTGCTGCGAAGTTATATTGTTCGTCTCACCAATGAAATAAACTAAGAAGAGACGAGCTCGAACCTCTGGACAGAGGATGGCTGCGTACAAACAGACAATTCAAAAGCGTAACGCGAGAATGTCACAGAAGAAATCGAGGTTAACATCCCCAGTATCACCGAACCTAGATCATGCTGTTGGACGCGAGGACTATGACAATCCTCCTAACGGTTATGCGGCTTCAGATGTATCCAAGAATCAAGAAAAATTTCGACTTGATGAGCTTGCTGCTGCGGCAGTCACACAGCGACAATCAAGCGTCGCTGCTGGCAGGAAACGAGTAGGCAGGAAATGAGTAATTCCCGATGAAATTGGTGATGCGAGGACCTTAGTACTTCCCCAATTGTTCTGAAAAGAAGGAGTGAATCGAACATATGCCATTCGGTATCTCGAGACACCGACTTGCATAGTAACGCGGAAAATCGAACACTACCGGTGAATTTAGAAGAAACCTGTAATCAGTCAAGATCCCCATTTATTTCATCAGCTCCCATGGAAATCAATACAGGCTTGGTTCCCTCCGCATTGTCGCTCTCTCGCAGTGAAAATTTATCTCCGGTACAGGACTCTCGGTATTCTGGAAACCTGCATGAAATGGCTGACGATGAGGTTCCTTTACCCTTTAGGACTGCTTTCAACGGAAATCTGTCACCTAGTGTAAGTACCTCGAAGGCGGAGGGACTAAAGGTCTTACTCAATTCGTTCGGAGAGGAGCTTTTCAGAAAGATCCGTCGTGAAGTAATGTGTGCTCGAGAGACTGTCAGTACTGAAATAGAACATCTCACAGGGATTGTAAACGAGCTAGATTCGAAGATTAAATTAATGATGTCTTTCTCTGCGAATGGTGCAGGTAATACTCAAAAGTCGAAATCCAAAAAGAAGAGGGAGACATTTTGGATAAATGCATCATGTACGCGTCAATCGTCTTTAATACTGAGAACTTTTCATTTGGTGCCGCAAGGTTCACTGTTTGATCAACGAGAGAATTGAAACCAGAAATAATTCCGGGATGGCGAAAGAAGTTGTATCATCGATACTTACAATCGTATTCAGTTTGCTTACTAACAAGACTAA
The DNA here is from genome assembly GCA_002205965.3 of Kappaphycus alvarezii. Lineage (NCBI taxonomy): Eukaryota > Rhodophyta > Florideophyceae > Gigartinales > Solieriaceae > Kappaphycus > Kappaphycus alvarezii. Next base: position 1,146,477 of record NADL03000007.1, read on the forward strand.
GGAAATGTACCATCACGGGATAGGGTCAGAGCACTGCGAATTTCGATTTGCTGTAATTTGGGGAACTTTGTTGAATGTGCAGCATAATCAATTAAACACATTATTGGATGATAACCAACGAGACAGAATCAAGTCAACGGTAGGCGCGTATTTTTATCGAGACCGTGTAGATGGCGAAGAAATCATTCCACGACGACAATATCGGAATGAGAGGGAAAGAATAATCAATAGTCCTGCTTGGCTAGATAAAGGATATGTTCGTATCAACCATATATCAGCCGCCCGCAACATTGTTGAGACACGACGTGATAGAACGAGGCAGGAAAAATTGAGAGAAGAGCCATCACAGAACGATATTTCTGTGCATGGTGCCAGGTAATATGTAAGTTATACTGCTCTCATTCTCATAAGTCCCGAGAGAAGGTGAAGACAGGTTCCTTTTGCGATCTCGGATTCCTACTCGCGGACTGGAGTAGCCTGAATGGAAGCCATTGTCAGAGAAGCGTGTAGATAGCTTTCAAAGGAGATTACTCTCCTCAACAGCTTGGGGAAATTATGTTAAGAGCGACTTGCCACCCTTGCCGAGGCCCACGAGGAAAGGCAATGGGCAGTAATAAGAACGTAGATGTGAAGAATAAGATGATTTTTGAGGAATTGTTGACCCAACACGAGGATCTCGTTCTGGTTGCCGAGTATGAGGTCAGCGTGGTACCCAGTGATTGGAGACAGCGGAAACATGAAGCCGAGGAAACCCGCCGACTAAAAGATATTAACCTGCTGGAATTGCTTCCAACTATATCAAGGAATTTTCGCAAGTGTCATCACTGAGGTAATGCTTCGATTGCACAAACATTCGTTTCGCTCCATATACGCAATTGCGATTATGTTTCGTTCTCTTTTTTCGAGTTCTTTGGAATCCAAGTTCGATGCAGGGATTATTGCCGAGCCTGGGCGGGTCAGATGTGACGAGTGTACACTCGCAGCATTCATGCCATCTCAAGAACGGCCGCACATCACCTGACAACCAAGTGTCTGCGATTAACTGAAAAGGATTTGCGGCCCTTCATCAGGCGGATGGTGTTGATGTTGCTGGATCTCATCAGCAGAAGGCAGAGCCATCAACGAGAATGGAGAACTGGTGATGGATACCCATGGCATCGCCCCCTGCGTGGAGCAGGGAGTAGTTTTTCTATGACGTGCACACTTTTCAGTATGGTGACGGAAAGGTAGGATATGTGGTATATGCTATCATGTTTTGGATGGAACTCATATCATATAAGCGTTACCTCTGATCCATGCTCTATTGCAATGTGCAGTGTCTTCAATTTTCAAATAAATATGATATGGATGGCAGATACAGATATCTGCAGATGTTTAAACCCTCATTCAACCACACCCTTTGACACTCCAGGAACATGACTTCCCAACTCCTAGGGGGAAACAAGTAAGAAGGTAGGGGATGAATGCAGGAAGGGGGAGGGAGGCGTAAACTGGAAAGAGGAGGAATAGTAAGTACGAAAGCTGAGGGAGGGTTAAGGAGGGGAAATTTGGAAGGTGGGAAGGTAGGGAAAGAAAGGGGTTTTTCAATTTAGGAAAGGGGAGGGGGCTCAGCATATACTACTTGGAAAGGGACGGGGAGTCTCATGATATCTGCATTACTGTTGTGACCTCCCAAGACTCTCACTTACGGTATGGATCACGGCGGTCATTGGCGTACGGGTCACGATTACCACTTGCATACTGATGGAGCTCGGCACCAGGTTAATCTCTCCAGTAGGGGTCGCGCTGGTTATTCGAGTAAGGTTCACGCTGATTATTGCGATATCCACCATTGCCTTGCGAAGAAGACCCAGGTTGAGAGTTTGAAACAGGCACAGTATGGGTTCCAGAGCAGGGCGTTGGATGTACGCACACCACCAGTAATGTCAATCGTGATGGTTGCTTCGTATGGATCATGATCCCAATAGATGATTATGCAGCAGTCCAACTGCCATAGTTCCGCTTGAACGAGAATGGAAACCAACTACTCCCCTGTCATCATGGGTGTAGTAACCAATCGTGAGGTAACGTATCCCATTCCCATAGTCATATATCTACCCCGCTTGTATTCATTGTAACCAGTACCATAGCCCCATCTATGTGTCAGTCTCCACTGTATCTATCATACCCAATCCTCGGTACCGAGGAATAATTACCATAATCCCATCCCCTCCTCCGTCATGGCTCCCATACTCCAAGTCCACATCTCTGTTCAAAGTATCTCGCACAAACCGACTCATCTGTGTATCTTCATGCTTGCATCCCGATACGAATCTGCCGTCCCTACGTAATTCGTAGATACCCAAGGGCCATATTATATAACTTCATAACAAGTGTTTCTTGTTTTATCTCCCCATCTCTGTTGAGCCAATTCTGACTCAATGCGAGAGCATGAATGCCTGGGAAACGGTTCCACCCTCCTCGGTGAAATACTTTCCGAGGCTTTGAGTCCCGCTATCTTCCTCCCCTCGCCATGTCTGTTCCTTTATCCTTCAAACGCCACAGCTTTCTCCTCGTACTGACCTCCTACACTTCCCTTCTGAAACGATAGTACTCAATTGCCAACAAACAGTTTTCCGGTACCGGGTCCTGCACTGAATCTTCATCCCATCCCCTTTCACAGTTGGAACGAAAAATGTAGGATCCCCCCATTCGTCCTCGAACATAATCCTACTTCTGAAAGATCTGTTCCTGGAACAGATGTCATTCATGACCGTAGTAATCTCAACTACAGTATGCTTAAACCCCAGATTTAAATGTCCGCATGTCCTCTCCAGTTTCAATACTGTGTTTCCATCTATGACGATTCCGCGGCCCCCCAGGTACATTCGCAGTACCAACATACCACCATCAGGACCATGTACTCCCACCTCACTTAGATTTTCAAGATGTCGACCAACTCCTTTTCCCTTCGATCCAATTTTTCGTACGGCATCTCAACAGAAGCTATAATGTGATGGAAAAAGGGCATACCCAATGGCATGGGAACCGGCATTCCTGCAGGTTGCACAAGATCCTTCAGTGCAAACATAGGCAAATCCATCCACAGTTCTTTCGTGCAAAATTCGCATACTTCATGATGAAACTCAGTTGAGGGGATCCAAGTGCCATGCTCTTGACGGCAATATTGCTCGTAGAAGATGCTATGCAATGCCTCACTACAAATCGATGAAATGTCCTCGACAAAGGAAATCGGCCAAGAGAGGCATATTCTTGATAGTCCTACCCTCTGGACGCAGTGCCAAGAAACTTTCCATTGCATCAATATAATATGCATCTCGTCTATCCCTAACATATGTGACCGCGCATCGAAGACTATCGGGTATCCGATAGCATTTGCTTGTCTAAACTTGTCCCGCACCTTGCGCGCGTTGTCAGGATCATACCCCATTAGTTGGTCCAGACGTATCATATCTCTCCGATAGTTACCTACACGCGCCAGATTCAACTCATCCTCGAGGTACTCGGATAGACCGCCTGCAAATTACACCGTGCAGACACTGTGAGCCTGTCTGGGTCAAAGTCTCCCCCAAGATTCTCATCCACATCTTTCCTCGCTACAGAAGCCACCGTCATAAAGAAATTAACTCCGTTAGGGTTCCATTTGTGCCCGGAGGAAGGGGGTTGCGTTCCCGGTGGAGGGGGTAAAGTTATCATTGCCGGTGGAGGAGGGGTGTTTATGGTTGCCGGTGGTGAAGGGGTGCTTGTCACTGGTGGAGGAGGGGGGTTGCTTGTCGTTGCCAGTGTGCGGGGGTTTTTGTCGTTTCCGGTGGACGGGGGGGTGATTATCGTTGTCCCTTGTTGGAGGGGTGCTTGTGGTTACCGGAGGAGGGGGGGTGCCTCCGTTTGTCGGTGGTGGAGGCGTGCTTTTCACTGCCACCGGAGGAATTCTGTTGACAGAAGTGGGGTTGTTGTTATGAAGGGAGGGGGGGATTTGTGTTCACTTGAGTAATTGTGGTTGCCGGTGGTGCAGGGGTGCTTGTTACTGCTGGAGGAGGGGGGGGTTTTGTTGCTGATGTTGGAGGGATTGTTGTCGTTGCCGAAGGAGGGCGGGTGCTTATGATTGCCGTTAGATGAGGTATGTTTGGCATTGCCGGAGGAAGGGGGGTTGTTGTCGGCGCCGGTGCTGGGGGGGTGCTTATCGTTGCCGGTGTTGGGAGGTGGTTTTCGTTGCCGGTGCTGGGGGGTGCTTATCGTTGCGGTGTTTGGGGGGTGGTTTTCGTTGCCGGTGCTGGGGGGTGGTTGTCGTTGCCGTTTTTGAGGGTGCTCTTGTAATTTCCGGTGGAGAGGGGTTGCTTGTTACTGCCGGAGGAGGGGTATTGTTCTCGTTGCCGATGGAGGGGGAAGGCTTGTGGTTGCCGATGGAGGAGCGCGAGTGTTGGCAGGGGATGGGAGAGGATAGAACAAAGGAGACTAATTGGAAACCGCAGGACAAGATGTGCGTTGAGGACACTTTCGGATTGTCGATGGAGGTAAAAAGAGGTGGGGATTGCGAAGAACGGGACTATGATGTACTCTGATGGTCTGGCTAGAACCCGTACGATTCCTTCGCACCAGCGACCATACTTTTTTGAATCAATTGATTGTTTAAATTCTGGATTGTATATTTTACCAGGGTAAAATCCGGTTTTTCTGTAACAGCTTACTTCTGTATACAGCAGGCATCTTGGCAATTGCACTCGTTGATAACATTATGTACATTGCCGTGATGATTTACGGTACCAGGAATCAATCGGGTACCCGTCTGATTACTATTATTGGTCGATATATTTAACCGAAATCCAATCTCGATGCAGCCATTTGTCTTTACAGTACAACAGCATTATTGTACGCTGGTTGCAGTGCTTTATTTTTAACGTTGAAACTTGGGTAGATTTCTGTTTGAACACGCCATATCTCCTCTTTCAAATCGAAAAAAAATAATGTCCATGGACAGTGATACAGACAGAATCGGTTTTCTATGTAAAAAAAAGTGATCAGGTGAATTAACAGTGTAAAAAACCCCTCATTTCTACCCCTATGAAGCGTGCTAAATTAATAGTGTTAGAGTAGAATATTGCATTAGTGCTACTAGCTACTATCCTCAGCACTAACTTGATATGTGTTTTTGACATCACAATACTTTTGTTCTGTAGCAGCACTGCAGTAGCAGATGATCTACATAGAGCAAAGAAATCTGGTACCAAGGTCAGTTCGTCCTTAGCTGAAAACACTGGTCGAAGCAGAATTTACTAGTTTGCTATTTATACTCTTTACTCATGCCGAAGAGAAGGAGAAAGGCATTCGAATATGTTTTCTTAGATGCACTACAGGACAAGAGGTAAAGAATAATTCATGCATTGCATCGACCTGCTTTAAGCAAGGTAACCCACAAATAAACACAAACAGCCAGAATCTTGTCGTCTGTGATGAAACACAAACGATATTAACGATGATGACATAGTGGTACCACTTTCTGGAGAAGATGTTGATAATCCTCCAGTCCAGGACCTCATTCATCAGAATTTTCCACCAGATAACAGTTCTCAAGATGATTTTCCAGCACATCACATTGCTGCTTTTCCACCTGATCCATTAACGCGCGTAGTGGATGTTCCATGTACTAACAGTGGGAAAGCGCGGCTATCGGATATGCGAATTTTGCGTGCATTGTTAAGATATTGGGGAAACGACAAGGCTCTTCTTGCCTTGTCTATTGTGTCGGGTAGCGTACGCTTTACCGTAGAGCATTATAAATTTATCAAGAATGTCAATTTCATCGACTTTGGGGGTTCAGTTTAGTCCCAGATGATGAATCTCTTCACTCGGAACACAGTAATGTAAAGAATGATGATAGTCTTATTCGAGGTGTATCGGAAAGAAGGTAAAAGAATAATAGTCTTCCCAGCTATAACGATATTAACAGGCTCAAAGATAAGCTTCTCAAACACTGCCTTCCAGCAAGTGTATTGGAATACCTGCCAAGCAAGATAATTGGAACAGGAGTATCACGTCAGATACATTTGGACGCGCGCCACAGGCTTCAACTTCACATCAATCAGGCAATGAAGATGACAGCACTGGCGGTGATAAGAAAATGATCTCTTGTGGAAGGCCCTATACTGCAGAAAGTTCAGTCCGCAACAGAGATGGGAAAGAAGCGGTTCGCATCATTCAACTACGTCTTGGGCAGTTTACGATGTACAGCACCCGTTCTCTTCGAAATAATGTACGGAAAGCTCCACGATCAAGTGGGCGACCATGAGTCATTTCATAGTCGCGGCCCAGAGAGAGATACTTGTTTACCGGTACCGACCATTGAAAACAGCCCAGTCGTCATGGATAGACACAAAACAATGGATCCAAAACAAATGCATCTTCATCGATGATGACGGCGCTCAAGTTTCTGCTTATGCCGGTACCGGGGTGGAGCCGTTTATCAACGACAAACCAGTATCTAGAATCTCTCATCTCATTGAAACGGTTCAGGAAAGGTATTACAAGACTACTGGCGTTGTGGGTTCTACGTGGTTGGCACAAAAAAAAGGCTACTTCACCTGATGCACTACAAACGGAGCGAACTCCCAGGTCTACAGAAAGACACGTGACTGATGAGGTTTTTATCATCTACTGCGCAAGAGTCGCTTGTCCCTTCCGTCCCTTCCCAATGACTTACGAGAAGATATTAGTGATATCGGAAACACTTCCGACGCATTATTCAGGCCTGGTGATATCTGCACTTTATTCAGACCTTCAACAAGACGTAATTCTGAGATGCCAAATTCCAAAAGTGGGCAAATGGCACACATCTTAGTCGAGATTATTAGCACATTTTCTGGAGGTGTGAACGAGGCTCACTTTCTCGACAGCTAGCATGACCCGCTGTTATATAAGGAATGACTCTGTAATATTAATATCACAGGAAATGATTGGTTCAATTCATCTGAAGAGTAATCTTCCAGACGACAGATTACCGAGATACTCCAATCAAGCTGGAAGAATGAACGGTGGAGTTCTTCCGGACGTAACGCCTTATATCTTGTGCCGTATCCTTCTGTATTCCGATGATTTCAACCCGTTCTCTACCATGTGTCCACAGGGTTCCGCAGGCGGTGTGTATCTCCTACCATTGGGTCTTCCCCCAGAGTTAAGGCGCAGTACTAGTTCCGTAAGAATAATATCACTCACCCCTCCCGGTGTCTCAAGCAATGAAGAATTGTCATACATATTGGACGATCTCGTTAGAGGAACCATTAAAGGGATCGACGGTCAGCTACCAGACGGTACCGTCTGCAAAATATTTCTTGATATCGTTGGTTTCCTAGGGGATTGTCCGGCTGCAGCACATACAGTCGACGTCCCCGGCCATAACGCCAAGTCACCTTGCACCCTATGCACGTTTCGGAGATTACCGAAAAGCACGGCAACAGAATCAAAATACAAGTCACAAATTTCAGCCAAGAATTCCGCGTTTCTTCCAGCAGTACACGGAATGAAGTACTTCAGCAGTCCGGTATTACAACGCAGGAGTGTAATTATCTCGGGATGAAGTATGAGGAGAATGTATGTGCATCCACTTGTCCTTTAGTGGAACTGAGTACTCTGCTTTTTAAATTGAAACACAGAATCCCTCTCAACGTCCAAAATTTTCCAGTCGTAAGCGGGTATTTTGACTCGTATAGATTCAATATTGTAGCACCAGACCACTTGTTGTCAGGTCTTGCACAGAATATACTCTTTTTCACGTACGGAGTACTCCCTACAGCAGAGTTCCGTCATTTGGCCAGTGTAACCATCGTGGATGCTTTGAAGCAGAATGTCTCGTGCACGAAAAGTGTGCCTTCAATAAAAAGAAGAAAGCTTTTAATAGCCTGACCCTCTGGTATATTCTCGGTCATTGCAGTCGCAGCCACAGTGTTTACAAGAATAACGATGCAATTGGAGGAGATTAATCTCATCAGAAGGTGTTTATCGGTAATGAAAAAGTTACAATCCTTGATGGGGTACACTTATTGGTGGCCAGAATCGGATATTGATGGTGTGGAATGTACCGAGTTTTTAACTGAAAAATTGCGTTCCCAACACCTTTCCAAACTTAGCCGCAAATCAAAGATATACGTTCAGGCAGTAAATGATCTGTGAAGATCATATGGATACTCGAGAAACACATTGGATAAGCCTAACCTACACCGTATCATTGAGTTGGACGACTTCACTATAGGTGTATTCGGGCATTGCAGAGAATTTATGGAGTTGGTCTTCGAAGCAACTCATCAGCCTCTCAGGCGGTGTATTTCAGAAAGTAATCACATTGAGGCGCATTTACGTTCAGTCGAACATTGCATATTCATGGACTGGATTCATCGATTAGCTACGTTGTACCACAACGCCGAAGATGGTGCAAGAGATGGAAAACTGCGTTGGAATGCTATAAGAAAACTTCTGTTTGGTAATCATGCCCAGCTGCTTTAAAAAACAGAAAATGTAAGTCTACAGACTGAGGCCGATGCCGCAGTTAAGAATTTATTCAAGAAGTCTTTAATTAGGATGTGGGGGGAAGACATCCGTACGGATTCCTTCAGAACTACAACCGATATTAAGTGGATGGGTAGGGTGAAACTCAAGATTAGGAAACAATAAACCTCGAATATAATGAATGGAACGTTATCTGTCCAAGATATTGTACAAATTGTTTTGGAGAAGTAATGAGCGGGATCGTCCGATATTATCCACGAATGTCAACTATCATTTCTATCTGCAAGCAAAAAGGCTCGAATGAATACTAGTTACCAGATTATTGGGAAGTCCAATAGTCAGAGCAAATTGTCTGCAAATTGCGTTTTTGAACTACTTTTAACACCAGAAGATCAAAGGAGTTTCTTTGTTTAGAAATGAACCGAAAATAGTACTTCTTTGGATGTGACTTATTTCGCGCCAGTCCTTTTCGTGAAAAGAGGTGAGGAACCACTACTAGGCATCTGTATCCATTGCACTTTGCATGAGACAGATAAGATTTACATCCCAAGTGGGTTAGTCAGTACTCAAGAATTACAGCTTGTGACTATGTGCAACAGCATCAGAAGGGTCGCACTTTATCACTGCTGTAAGTTTTCTGATCGTGGTGGAGGAAATAAGCACTGTCGTGTGGACACTCCGTTCTCGGTAAGGCATTCGAGTACTTTACTAAATGTGACATTGATGACCATTCAACGGAGACCCAACGGCTATCCCTCAAGAATCGCATAGTAATATGCCAGCATTCATCCACAATAAAAACGATGCTGCTCGCCATGGTCATATTGTCATTTCAAAGTTGCTCTCTAAAAAAAGTAAAGATTTATGCTACATGTTTCATGAGCAAGCTCTTGACAACTGTTTTTAACGGTGAAAAATTTAACCCTTTGTCGCAACTCTTATCTTTTGAGAATATGACTCGACTGTATACCATTTAGTAGTACACCTGGATTTTATACTACTATTACGATCGCTATGGGTGTCTGAGCCACACTGTACATAAACTGAATGCATGGAAACAGGTACCTGTACATTACAGCATTAGGCTTGTTAAAAGTTGTACGCGAATCAGCCAAGACGTAAATTTTAATTACTTATTAATATTTTCTGTTTCATTTGCGAGGTTTACATGTACATCACCAGCAATTTCATAGAATAATACATCTACCTGTTATGGTACATCCGTACGAAGGCGGAACATTGTCAAATTCCACATATCTGACCTTTACAGATATTCGCGAGATTTCATTTAAATTTATTCATAAAACTTGATCAAAAACGGGCGGTTCTTTTCAAATCGAAGCAATCCACTGACCCATGGTCATCCACGACGGCGTACTTCTCAACTCAGTCGGTTTCAGAATCAAGCTTAGCGGGCGACCGCGGACCTCCGCCTTCCCATTTTTGCGGGTATTCGCACATGTGAAGAGATCAAACTCCGGTTTCAGTGACATAAATGTCATTCATCCTCATCAGTTCCATGTAAACTCAACTGTGCGATGATGTCCGCAGTACTGCGGACATCATCGACTACCAGTAAGGGCAGGCCAGATTCGATTAATCTGCCTCATATATGCCATCAGAACACTGTCCGATATATTGCATGTTCATCACATTGCCTTTACAGCGATTTTTAAGAAGGTCGTGCGTTTGTTCGGGGCCCGAATCTCTACAGGAATGTCATACCGTTGCTTTTTCGCGTTTCGCCAAGAAGGGAATTAGTACACGACATTGTAATATCTTGTTGATGACGTTTTCTCCCCAGTGCTGTTTACTTTTGCTCTATGTCCCGTACGGGTTCGAGTTTCTGCGGAATTTCGCATAAGTCTGCATATTTGAAAGTTCTCTTCACTTGAAATCCATATCTTCCACTAATCCGCTTAGATGATGCAGCATTGTACTACCGAAATCTTGGCGACATGTAAAGTTTGGGCCCAGATCCCGGAATCACGAATGAATTAGGACTTACGAACTAGAGCAACTCAGTGATAATTATGGATCCAATGCTTAAAGTCATCCGTACGGATGATGCTGCGTTCTATACGAAGATGGCCGTTTGGCCGGTGACGAATGCAATTTCTGGTAAGTCAAACCCTTCAGGGTACAATATTGTAATCTTGCCCAATTTTGGCTCCGTTCAGGACTCTAAGTCGTGTACGTTACTCTTTGTGGATATTTTAAACATGTTGCGGCTTACTTGGACATGATTATCGTGGATTTAATATACACCTCGGTCCTGACTCTGTACATTTTGTACTTTCTGGTTTATGGGTGTTGTGGAAAGGCCATGGGCGAAGAATGGTGTAGTCAGTCGTTATACACAAATAGCTAGTAGTTATTCAAGATAGAGCACAATTAGTACTATTTGTGTAGTACGATGGCAGGAAATTCAATGGTAAACTTACCTTATAATATAATCTTGTTAGATCTAGATAGAAGCAAGTAAACATCGAGCCCGATGACTTTCATAATGTAAACTATTGCGTTGTGATTCTAGAATTATTATGTAAAGATTGCAGCAAAACATCGTCTTGGTGCTAAAACAGTTGTTTTCAGGTGATGCAGTTTAATACTGTCAGTCATTTCGTTAAATGTTGTTAGTGCTCACGATTGAAAGGTAAATGTAATAACTACTGTTTCTACAGACAGAGTCCAGTACTCCTCAAAACATCATGTGGTATTGGTAGAAGGGTACAGGAAAAAATACTGAGGAACAATAATATTGACTTGCCCATTTCTGCAAACAACGATGACGTCATAAGAAATGATACTCACATTACAGTAACGAGACGTTTTTGTAGATCATGGTACAGTGCTCAGCCAATAAAAAGTTTTGCTTTTTCATTATTTAATCAAATCAAAAAATGATACTTGCGCGGGCAAAAGATGACGTTTTTTAGAAAACCAGTTCTAGTGGGGAACGATTGGGTAGTTTGCTTCGTCTTCTGACACTTCTTGCAAGGGAAATCTATACGATTTGGAAATGGGGCTAATGAGGTTGGTTAACTCCGAATGGTAAGAATATTATAAGTACTATGAATTTGCATTCAATCCATGTGGCAAGATCTACAATAAAAGTAATGAAGCCCGTATACGAATCAGAAAGTAGCTGGTAGCCCGGTCAACAAGAAGGAAACGTTGGACGTTACTACCAACGCGGCGTGTTCTTGAAGGAGAATCGCCCTCGCCCTAGAAAATTGGTCCAAGGCTCGGCTAGAGAGCGATCGCGTTAACTTGATTTGAGAGAACGCATCGGAATGCTACCCTTTGAGTGTGTAAATAGGAACGAAGTCGAGGCTATTCCTGCCAGGTAGTCCGACTATTAACCCTCGTCATTTTCGTAGCTTGTTCGCCTGGGCTTCCCTCAAATTCATGAAAGGATTGAAGGTTCGTATTCTGAGTTGAGAAAAGATCAGCGGGGTCCTGACTGTTACATCAAATCATCCCCTAATTTGAAAAGTGATTTCCATATATTCAGATTGCATGAAGTGGCGCATGACTAGCTTTTATTACGCAGTGGGTATCGATAATTTCGATGCATTGCGTTGTCATTCGTCTAGATATATATGTTTTAGTGCATTTAATGCCTTCTGAATCCATTCTGGTGGCGGTAGAACGACAGAAAGAGATAAACGACGCTCAATTTCTTAGAACGGAGGTGTTGCAAGCGGTAAAAGTGCTACCATACTGTTGTATAGTTGTAGGACGGGAAATGGTATGTATGGATGAGGGACCAAGGGTCTACCAGTGCGTTCAGAAGGGACAGGCTCTTACAACTACAATCGCTAACAAAAAGTAACAAGAACGCTTACGTCGGGTCTGCAGTTGACTCTCAACTTCCTAACTACTTGGGACTTGATTTGAAGTTGTCGGCCAACTTGCTTGACCTTGCTCTGAGTAAGCAGTTTATTCAGCGTATATAGAACTTTTGCTAACCTTAAAGTCTTTGCAAAACCATACTAAATATCATGGAGTTCATAGAAATTATTATGTGGACGTGAGAGTCTCAAGAAAAGTTACTTTGAAGATATTGAAAATAATTAAAAGATTCCAAATAGACGCCGAAATGATTCTAGTCCTTACAGTCCCAATTCCATATAATATATCCAGTTAAATCATCCAAAATATCCATACCACACAACCAGTCCCCACCAATATCTGTGAACGGCTTAAAATTCTCTATTTCCTCCTGGGAGATATCTGAACCACTAAGCATTCCCCTATCATGTTTCAGAGTCGGGATCACTTGTTTTATACTATCCAGCCCCAGCTTCACCATTCGAACACTTTCCGCGTCCCCTTCCTCTCATCCTCCTGGCCCTTCTCTTCATCTCCCTCTTCATCCTCCCGTCCTCTTCTTCAGCCTCGCCGTCATCTTCTTCCTCCTCATTCTCGTAAACCAATTCCGGGCCACTCCTCAAAAGTCCCCGCAGCTACATCCTCGACCTTCCCCTTCTGCCTCTGACCTACCTCCTCCGCCTCATCCTCGATGAGCAAACGACTAACAAGCTCGATCACTTTCTTTTTTGATTGCGGGGGGAGATATTCATCGCGGTCAATAGGACCGAAAAGGAATAGGAGAATGACGTTTATGGGGCGAAGATGGCGATTTTTATAAATGTCGTAGGAGTGGCATAGGTTTTTCATTTTGCTTGATTTTGGAGGTTGCCCACTGTTGAGGGTGTTTCGAATGGATAAGGGTAGAGAAGAAGCGAGTAGAATGATCGGGGATGCTTCAAGCTTAGAATAAAGGACTTTAAATAGGCTCCCGAGGGCGTATTCTATAAATTTGAAATAGATAAAGTAAATCTATAACTGGATTTTCAGTAGTACATTTGCGCCTTTTTTTAAAAAAAATGAATTTTGAGAAGGAAGTAAGCAAAAGGGAGAAGAACTTGATTTGGGATCGACTTGGAGGGTTGGTTACAGAATTAAACCATCCAGGTAGAACGGCCGCAAATTTGAGAGGACTGCAGAAAAGGTAAGCACGGGAAGTGAAGAAGAATAGATAGTATCTGTTTTGGGCTGAGTGGGGCGAAAGAGGACGAGTGAGGACCGTAGGTATAAGCAAATTCATGAAGGAGAAAGCGCTACAGAATGTTAAATTTAGAGGACGACGAAAAGAATTTGCGTCACGCCCACGCATCACACATTCCTTAGGACATTGCATGCCGCCGGCTATTGCGTTCTTTCTTAAATTGATGATTATTTGACTGTTACAAAAGAACACGAGGCCTCGTTACTCGATGCCATCGATGCCTCCATACAGATAAAGTCGTTCATTGACTCCTTCGGCTCACGAATAGTCTGACGAAATCCATATGGAAAGAAGTAAATATACCTGTTCGATGCTTTAGTGCCAAGCTCGACCCCTTATCAATGAGGTTTTTCTTCTTATCCGCAGCTAAAATTAAAACGGATAACTTCTCTCAAAATAGCTAGGAATAGTCAATTGAGAATAACCAGTGGGAATCTAAGGCTCTCTTTGTCTCCATCTGCACACTTGCCCCTTCTTTCATCAGAGAAAAGGTTCGGGTGTTTTACTCTTGGAAGATATATCCGATCTCATTTCATCGTTCCTCATCTCTAGCGTGCAACGTTGCTAGGTAGATAGATTCGCTAGGCTTAGGAACCTTTCTCTGGATCTGTTACCACCCATGATGGGAAAAATCACCGCGAAAGCAGCTTTACTTCTTGGCTGTTCCATATTGGCCCGCTCAGCCTTATTGGAATCTCCTAGTACTGATGAGAGGGAAATAGTGGGCTTTGTATCTCCCAGGTGATACTAGGCACCAATTCTATCCCATATGCGATACCATGAGGAGCACGGCCCGTGAGGAATGGCTTTAATTCTAATTCGACAACTCGGCCGTAATAAAGGAGGGAATTTCGGGTGCTTTTCTGATTATAGATGTAGGACGCCTATTTTCCGAGACTGGAAGTGGTAGGTCTGTATATTGGAGGCTGCGAAAAGGAGGCATAGTCAGGCGAAACGATCTCACAGGGGCTTTGTAAGGCCGGTCGTAAGGCTTGTTGCGTCGAACGAAACCGTCTCCGCAGCGTGTCTTTGCATTCGGACGGATCAAACTCGCCCCAAGGTCTCCATGGCTCGCACGGCGACCTGCGTAGTCACATCTTTCAGATCCGCGAATGAGTCCAGCTGCCCCCGCCAAGAGTGGATATCGGCTTTAGGATCAGTCGGGAACGGGCACGTTTGGTTATAAAGTCTTGATACATCCTGAAATTTGACGCTTTCCCGGCGTTTTAAGATTTCGAAGGGTTGAAACATCGGGCCCGTGTGTTTGAGGTGACAAGTGCATTGACAAATGTAACATCGAAAAAGCCTGTCCTCCGGTGCTCCTTATAGCCCTGATGTCTGGCCTCGTGCAGTGTTGGCCAATGGGACTGGATCCGTGACCGGGTGCCGGATGGCGTTTGCTAGGTCCACAAGTGAGTGTTGTTACGAAAACAGTCCTTTCTGTAGAAGAGAGATCCTCTCCACAAAGCTCTGTCTTCTCCTTCCCTGTGAGTTTTCAAAAATAACTCTGCACATCAGTTTCCTTTTACGAACAAAATCATGAGACGAATTTTTCCCCATGAGTCCGAATTTTATCTTTGAGCATTTTGGTCCTCCTTTTTCAAAAAGAAAATTTTCGACTCGTGATCCTCTTCGTCCTCCAAATTCAGTTTCGATATTTTATCAAGTAGATTTGTAGTTAGTGCCCTAATTTCATCCAAATTGAACGCTACTGCATTTACTCACATTTTTTATTTCGACAAAGGCCGTGAAACTTTTCTAATACTTCGCCCTATTTAAAGTTCGAAATCCCCCGGCACTAATTACCACATCGAATCACCCTTTTTTGCCCTCAAGATGACCAACCTCCGCCCCTCCCTCACTATCGCCAAGTCATCTCGAGGCCGCCGTCCCCTCAACGCGCTTGACCTGATGGCCAACGTGCCAACGAATTATGATGATTACTGCAGAAGACTGGATCGAGAACGAGTTCGGGAGTGGGTCAGCCAGCACTGCTTCGAGGAGGCAGAGGAGGCAGAGGAGGAGGTAGACGAAGAGGAGGTAGAGGAAGAGGAGGCAGAAGAGGAGGACCGGATGTACCCGTGGGATCCACTAGTTTACAACGGCGAAGGAGCTGCTGTGGAGAACGAAGGGGGGACTGAGGGAGTAATAGTGATCTCTGACTCTTCTGAAAAAGATGAAGAGTAGGATGAAGAAGAGGACGAGGAGGATGGGGTGGAGGGAAACATGAAAAGTGCGGGAATGGTGGGGAGGGGCCGCAAAGTATAGAACAGGTGGTCCCGACTCTGGAACCGGATGAGGGAATCTTCAGTGGTTTCGATATTTCCCAGGCGGCAATGGAGAATTCTAAGCCGTTCGCGGATATATGTGGAGACTTCTTGGGTGTAATGGATATTTGGGGGGAATGGTTTGACTCTGATCTAGAGAACTAAGATATTAAGCAAGAAATATAGATATTTATTCTGATAGTATCTGCTGTTAGTCTTTCTCGTTCACACGATTCCATTTTATGCATTTTGTGGTAATCAGTATGTTTGTTTGAGACTTTAAGGTTAGCCAAAAAGTTTCTATAAGCTGAGTAAACTGCTTTCTCTTGTGAAGATCAAGCAATTTTGCAGACAACTTCAAATAAGTCCCAAGTAGTAAGGAAGTAGAGAGTCGACTTCAGACCCAAGAACCATTTTTCTTACGCTGGCCACAGAGCATCAGTGGTGGACCCTGGTCTTTCCATACCCACTTGTAGCCCTCTCAACTGTCTTCCTTACCACCTCTTTCTGCACTTTTGTCGCTTGCAACACCTCCTTCTTGGATTAATTGGTTCTGGGTATCTCTTCTCCCAACGATTTACCTCTATCATTTGGTACTCTTGTGGAGGGGGTTGCACCAGAGGTATTCGAGTTGTGGAGTATTAGAGAACACTTCGAGGGGATTTTTGTGTAACCATGGATCTCAACGCTCCTCGTATAGCGTTCACAGGGGAGCAAGGGTGAAGACGTTGAGGAGTTTTCTATACATATGTTAATATTTTGATGCGTGAGAAGAGCGATGAAGAGAAGGCTGCAAGTATCTTTGCCTATCTGTATGGTAATGCCGAGCACAAGAATAAGGCTAAATTCATCGAAGGGTGGTCCCTTAATGGGAATAGACGCAACTTCGGCGAGGTATGTGAGTGGCTTGTAAAAGAATATGCTAAGCAGGTAGAACCACACGAGATGATTCGTACCGCTATAGAAGTCCGGCTCAACTTTGATGATATGTAAAGCTCATTGGAATACTTGTGTGATCTCTATGAGAAGGCTGCTTTCAATGCCCACGCCAAGTACGGAATGCTGCGTAAGGCGGCGATAGAAGATAAGCGGCTCTAAGATTTCCTCCTCATCAAGGTCTCTCACACTTTTATTAACAGAAGGCTACCATAGTAGAATTTGTCAAAAACTCGGAGACATTTCTGTCACTGAGTGGGGTACCGAGGGAAAACCGTACATCAATGTCTATCGTACATCCTGGAAAGAATTATCAAAGGCCGGCTACTAGTGCAGCGACACTAGAATCTGTCAGGAGCGATATCAGAATCTTGGAAGAACGGCATTGAAACTCGATTCGATAATCGACTTGACATGATAACCTCGCAGTTGGAGAGCCTTACTCTTACAATTAAGAAGAACCAGTCTGGGGCCCCTAAGACCGCAGAAGTCTGTTCCTACTGCTACAAGCCTGGACACTTTGCAAATAGGTGTCCTGATAATCCACATAGAAACATTCTTTGTGGAAAGTGTGGTCGATATGGGCATCTTGAAAGTAACTGCTGATCTAAAGACAACAGAAGAGCAAATTTATCGGACGCGGGAAGAAAATCAGGACCAGATGTGAAAATTTTACAAAACAGGAAGAATAAAAGGCTGTCTGATGCCGGTAACGTATCCATCGCTGAAGAAATCAGTCAAGTCAATGTGACAAAACGGGATGGACACGGGAACATTTTATCGAAAAATCCTAGGTTAGATTATGGAATGCTTGAACATATCCCAGCACCTGTACCTCCTCGGACGAAGAGGTCTGATTAAGTTGCTCCAGCGGTGGAACTAACCCCGGCCAAGAAAATGAAAGGGAATAAGAAATTCAAGAGTATTCCGAAGGACGTACTAGAGTATGTGAAGAAAGTACAATTTGGTGGCTGAGCTTGCATCGGCCCCAACTGGGATAACGTTTGGTCAACTTTTGAGGGGCGACGCAGAGGATGCGAGAAAAGAACTCAAAAAAATTATCAGGTCTAATAAGTCCGCTAAGGGTAAGAAACTGTTTCTTCAATCGGCCTCGACAGCACCAAGACGTCTTAAGCTGGTACCAGTCAAAGTATTGGGAACAAAACCCAAGCTTTTCGATTCGCTGTTCCAAACCTCATTTCAGAAACTTTGGTGACAGATCTAGGTCTCGATTATTACTACTCGAAGAATAACTGTGGCGGATGGAACCGTAAAATGCATGGGCACTGTTGACAAGGTTTCCGTGTTCTTTGGGGACTCTAAAGTTGATTAGACTTTCTTGTCATGCCTGATCTCCCTTTCGATGCAATCATTGGCTGCCCTACCATGGAAAGACTAGGGACCTGCATTGACTTGGGCAACCAAATCGTTTCAGTTAATTGACGGCAGAACCGTGAAGATGCCCCTGGATTTCGACAAAAGCAACATCCGGAAGATTTGAAAGAAACGGACAGTGAAGATTTCACTTCTAGCTATGACAGCGAGATTCGAACAACTAACACTTTCGGAAGTGGAAAAGGGTACGCTCGGGGATAATGAACATAACATGGGATGATTATGATTCTAGGTTTGGAAACAGATGACGGCGGGAATTCAGGGTAAATTTACGACCCGAATATGTTTCTTTTTGCGATAATATCGAATCAAAGGACGGCATTCAGAGTATGAAAGGCGAAAAACTTTGCAAATAGAATAAGAATATGTCGAATTCCGTATCTGAAGATAGGAGCACATCGGAAGAGGCCTATTAAAATTTGGCGGTTGAGGATCAAGAAGAGGAAGAGCGCAAGATCACAGAAATTCAAGAAAAAGTGCAACACCCTCCGCTCCCGCCTCAAAGAAAATATTCGACATGTTAACATCTTCCGAAGTAAGTACATGGGGCGTTCCAGATCTAAGACAAGCAAGTGTAACTGTCAGTCCTTCATTTGAACTTACCGATACTCAACCAATTTACCATAGTCCTGGACGTCAACCGCCAAAATATGACCAATTTATCTCAGCGAATGTTATAAGTATGCTGCAAATGATATTATTTGGTCATTTTCATCCCATGGTCATTTTTTATTGTGGTAGCACCAAAAAAGCATGGATTTTCGCTTTTGCATCGACTATCGACAATAAAACCAAAGAATGATACACAATCGATTTCCGATTGAAAAATGTAGGAAATACTCGACGACTTGAAGGACGGGAGATACTTCACATTAATTGACCTTTACACTGGCTATTGACAGATTCAGTTGGATGAAAAATGTAAGGAAAAAACAGCTCTTACCGGCAAAGTCGGTACCTTCAGATTCGAAGTGATTACTTTTGGTCTCATGAATACACAACCTACATTCAAAGGAGTGATGAACGAGATTTTGAAGCGACTTCCATTTGCAAAAGTTTATATCGATGATGTGGCAATATTCTCAAAAAATTTGGATCAGCTCATATCGCATGTAGAAACATTGGTGGATAGGATATGGTATACAGCCTGAAAATTAAGTTGAGCAAATGCTTCTTTGCGAAAAAATCTATCCAACTACTCAGTGATATCGTCGATCAAGAGGGAATTAAAGTTGATCCAGAAAAACTGAAAAAATCAAGTCGGCCCAAGGAACGCTTCAAACACGGAGGTTCGAAGCTCCTAAGAATGGCTTCATATTACAGAAGTTTCATCGAAACTTTCGCCAAGACAGCAGCACCGTTATATGCCAGTACTACGAAGAACGGAAAGTTTTTCTGGAGCAAAGAAAAGCAAATTGCATTTAATGAGCTCAAAGACAAGCTATGTGCCCACCCGGTGCTAGTGTATCCAGACTTCAAGAGACCTTTGTTGTGGAAACAGATGCCTTAGAACGGTCTCCGGGTGCCGTTTTGTCCAAAAAGATGAAAACGGAAGACTACACCTTTTTCAATTCGCAAGTCGTACTCTGAATGATGCGGAAAAGAGATACTCTGTCTGCGAGAAAAAAGAACTAGCTGTTGTCTTTGCACTAAACAAGTTTCGCGCGCACCTTTTATCACTCGAAAATTTTGTCCTGATAACTGATCACCAGGCACTTAAGACGGCATTCCAGAAGGAAGATGTGCATCAACCCTTGGCTCGATGGCTCGATATTTTTGCAGAATATCGGTTTGAAATTGTGTATAGATCCGGATGCAATAATCAGCCTGCTGACTGCTTATCCCGTTTAAAGGATCCAATTAATCCAAATGAAAAAGCTTCCGAAGACACCGTCGGAGTTGCCGAGGTGCAAGTGCTAAACGACAACGAGTACGAAGCTAATATTCACTGACTAATGAAATTACTTGGGGGACTAGAAATGAGAAAGGTTGATATTGGACACATAAATTTGGTACGCAGGAAGCGAAAGTCTTTTACATTGTGTAATGGGAAACTCTTCCGACACACTAAATATGGTCCTCAATTAATGGCCCTTTTTCAAGGAAAAAATGAAGATTTTGAGGACTTTTCATGAGAAGTAAGGGCATTAAGATCTCGAAACAACCAAAAAAATCATTACGGAAAGATTCTGGTGGCCCAGTATCCATAAGGACGTCTATAATTTCGTGAAAAGCTGCGAAAACTACCAAAAATTCACTGCGATACGAAAGATAAGATAATTCTAAGCTTTCCAGTTTCCGGTCTTTTTGAAACCTTCTCAATCGACTTTGCCGGCCCAATCAAGGAAATTTCTTCCGGAAATAAATATCTCCTTATAGGGGTGGAACACCTTACTGATTGGCCATGGGAAGAAAAGAGCCTGGGAATGGATAATCTTGATTACGCGGGACTACTACGAACCCCGCGTAATCATATATTTCTACATTAATATATGCCTATGTTTTCGCACATTGAACGGGCCATTGATACCCGAAGAATATTTCCAACTATTAATAGGAGTTCCATTTTCATTCCAAAACGGAAGGTTCACCGAAGCATGTCCAGAATTTGGGGCGGTAAAATATCATTACTCCACAGGAAAGTATGGTAAAATAGCTACCGGAGACTTCTCGCAAATCTATCCGAACATTATCAGCCCGATTTTCATATTTCTCAAGGACAACCAAGATGTGCAACTGAGATGTTACAGCTTACTCCCTGATATGGAATATCGAATGGTCCCATATCCCTATAGGAACCTTACGTTTCTCCGCCAAGGAACGGGAGCTCAGCTGAAGACCAAGATCCTCCCGAGACCGTTATGATGATTCGAGCAGTGCCATCCAGTGATCGAGGCAGATCATCAAAGAGGTGAGGGCGTCGAGAGCAACGAGGAAGATCACCAAGGAGATCACCTCCAACACCGCCTAGTCTCCCAGGGGGAAACTGTGCCTCCTTAATTATTGGAAGGCTACTAACTAGACGTTGGCTTCGCGAAATAACGGAGAACCCTCGAGAAGCCGGGGTAATTTACTTTTTGCTATTAATATTTGCATGTGCTTCCAAAGCATTTACCGCTTGCACCTTACTCATAAACACTCTACTCATATGTTGCAAGTTTTTTCTCCTTCAGATCCCCGTTTCTGGATGGGACGTGACTCCGTGACCTGGTATCGGGCGGCCTTTGCTAGGTCCGAAGCGAGGATCGTAACCGGGTGATCGTGAAGATCGATTCGCTCTCGGCCACGCAAGCAGTGCATGAGGTGGTCACCGAAGATGTCCAGGGTTTCCGGGCATTTTTTCTGGAGTACGAGTTGTTGGGGGTGAACAGTAGTACCTGGTAGTAGTATTGGAACAATACGGAGAAAGCTTTGATAACAATGTTTGTCTTAATGCCGGCATGGTGCGCAGTTTAACCATTGTTTAGCCCTGGGGAGGCCCATTGACGGGCGAAAAGGTTGTCTCCCACTGTCGCTAGGGGGTATGTCTCAGGTAGGGATCCAGCCACACGCATTATACACTATTATAGAAGTAAAAGACACAAGCGATGAATCTGCGTCTTGAAGAGTCCTCTGCCAGCATTACATTTAGTAAAGTCTATGACATCAATATCCGGCGTGGACGTAATGATTCATTAAGTCTTTTTCCATCATCTCACATGTCAGTGACTTGGTGCTTCCTATTGCAACACGCTTATGCATACTAGAATATTTCCCATAATGTTACGACAGAAGTAATTGTAATGCAGATAGTCTGTTGAAGTTGATTCGCATGCAAACAACAAGGAAAAACAGGAGAACCATAATATTAAGCTCAAATAGACGTAATCATAGTATAGTAGGAACTTTTAAAGTATTTACAGATATTCATTCCATATCCATACATATAGTGCGAAACATATTGATTGCAGAGCTATCCACTTTGTTACAGGTGGTCACTTTCATCCTGTTCATTCTATTCGAATTATTACTTCACCCTCTCTTCAACTCTGTTTTAGAGCTGATTCTTGTGTGATGAGCCATTTTGGATGGATCTACTCCAACCTACTCCGGCTTTTTAATGACGCCACGCATCGCATATCCAACAGCTTAAGCTATTCTTTAGCACAAGATTTACTGCAGTATTTACTTCAGCATTACGGTTAGTGCTCCGTCGCCAATTCTTTTCATCGCGATAATTATCGGCGTATGTCAGTTATTTGTACAAAACGAAGACTTTCTTGGGCTTATTTGGACACCAAAAAGCGTTTTGAGCTTATTGTGGCAAACTTTACTTTCAACAGATATCGTAAACTATCATGTAGCCCGGGAAGGCTGTTGGCTCGACCAAAAACCTAAGCAGATTTATACTGCACATTTAGAATATATATTCCGGAAAAATACTGTAGGTATAGCTGAAGAATCTATCTGGATTATTCTATGTAGATAACAAACCCTGGGGAAGCAAAGAGGACGGAAGAAATAACTACAGGGACTTCCGACACTCCTAGTACCTAATCTCTTGGGTGCGTGGATTTAGTCAAAGAAAAATCAACGCATTGTCCTCTGATCAGTTTAAACTAATGAATACAGTGTAGACAGAGCAAAGCAGAAAATAATCCACCTAATCCAACTAAAATTTTAATAAGTGCATGTAATAACTCTACTACTTAATCTAAATCGTTTGGATTTGTGTAATCTTGCGAAAATGAATGTCCCAAAAAGGATTGTCAAAGTTCCACTTATGGGGTAAATTAAAACATTTTTATCGTGTGCGAGTATATAACGAGTGCGTTTACGATCTCAGAGCGCAAAGTAAATCGATGTGATTGCGTTAATCAAATTTAAATACAAGCCGTTTGTTTCGACCAATTTGTTTTGAATACATTCCTTAAAGATCGCTTGAAGAGTATATCTTCTGTGGTCATTTTACACTGATTTCTGAATTGCTTCTTATGTTTCAATAATTGCAACTCTGTCTACCATTAACATTTTCCAGTTATTGTTGAGTAATTTTTATTATCTTAAAAAGGGGGGATGATGGGCAGTTTACTTCGTTGTCTGACACTTCTAGCGGCGGTAATGTGAACGGAGTTTGGAGATAAAAAGGAGAAGACAGAAACAGATCTGCGTCTCCTTACACCTTCAAAATGATTCTTTTAAACATTGCAATAGGGGCTGTTTTTATGGATTAATTTTAAATGTTCTACTACTTTTAGTGCTGATCCAGATCCTTCTGTAGATGAGTGAAGCAATCGACATAGGACTTTTTTTTGAGGCTTTTATGATCTTGACTTGCAAAAATAATTACGAGACAATTTCTGATTACTTCTACTGCATGATATTGAAATAGATCCACAACAAAGAATCATCTCTAATAGACCTGTGCAAAAATTTAAGACTCAGACACCCTATATTTACTTACGACTTTAGTCAATACTGCTGAAACTAAGGATATTAGAAAACTGCTTTTCGTCTTCGGGTTTTTCAGTTCTTGCTTCAAAAGATCTCTCGGGTCAATATTTAATCGTTACTAATAAGATTTCGCTGCTCATTTATTAGGTAATAAATATTTGAGCTCATATGAGTTTACCGGTTTGGAATATTACCAGGAATTTTTAGTGCGTTGAAATGTGTCATTGCTAGTAACGGGAGGTGAGAATATGGTCTTTTTCCACTGTTTTATTGTTGTGCTTAAACATATTTAGGGTAAGTAATCTTATAAAGAGCCTTAAATAGATGCTTAAGGATTTGAGAAGGCTAAAGTTACCTCGGTGATGAATATACAAAATTATAACCTAAACAATCCCTACAGAGCAGAAGCAAAAGGAGTGATGAACATTAGTCTAGAAAACAATGTAAAAGGATGTGTTTGAAGCTTAATTTATAGCTATGTAATAGAGAAGCGTAAATATACACTGTGTAATGGTTATATACGTCCATTTAGCTGTGCAGTTGAGAAGATTTTCTTAAATATTAGAATAAGGAAAGTACTTTTGACTAAATAACAATTCTGTGGAAACTTACTGCAAAAAAAGAGTTTCATCGTTCTTTTCGGAAAATTTATTACGGATAATTTGCAAAGTTTAAAGTTCAGTCTCGCAGTTTCTGTTTGATCATAGTTTTAGAAAATAATGCTTATAAACTAAGTTTAAAATTAGGTGCTCCTAACTAATGAATATTTATTCCTGAGTTGGAAACTCTCAAATATTATAGCGGTTGACATTTTAAGAGAAATGATAGTTTATAAAATTTATCGAGGGCTCGGAACCAAAGCCCTAGAGGATGAAAAAATGTAGTGACTATAATTATAAGCCAGAGTGCTTAAGGTTCACTATACTACGTGCTTCCATCAAGTAATTTCATACAGAAAATACTAAATCTATATCCCATTCTAAGAAAAATACTATCCATCAATGCCATTTCGCACTCTCTGCGTGTGTCAAATCAAAATTGAGTATTACATCAAAGTAGAAGTTACTTTTAACTTGAAATTGAATCTATACGTTATTTAAATACACCAGTTTGCTTAAAATTATTCAAATGTAGCCCACCACTCACAAATCATGGCTCGGGTTCGCAACTGCCATTTCAATATCATAGCAGATGAGATTTCGCCTCTTCACCAGAAGCCTCTTCTGGTGAAGAAATGGAACATAAATATTTTTTGTTCTTTTCTCAGTCGCGCCGAGTGCATTAATTGAGACTTTACTAGGTAAAGCTCCAAATTTTTACAATTTATTTGCAGGGAAAATGCAAAATGCAAAAATTCTCTGTGAAATAAATGTTACAGTTTTTATTGGTAGAATGCCTTCTGATGTAAATATAACTTTTTTCAACTTTGCGACTTATCCATATATAAAGGCTTTTTGATCCGACATTTGATTTTCGATTACGATATGGGCATAGTTTATCTGTATCGCCAAACAAAAGTCAAATTAGCGGATCTGATTTTAGACTGAAGTGCAACGTTTTAAAATTTCGACGTCTGGTAACTATTTATTATTTAAATCCATCTCTACTGCGTGAGAAGAATAGCGTGATATTGTGCTAAATATTTGATATTTTCGCGATATGAAATTCCATCCTAATATATTTGAGGATTATGAACCGTTGCACTAAACATTAAGACCGCATTATCATTTTAGGCATTTAATCTGTTTTATGCATTTGATGTTTGCAGTTTCCCGGCTTCTTACATCTACTGAAAGGCGAAAACAGACTCCTCTCCAATAAAGTGAAAATTCATAAAATACTACCTCACCTCAATGTATCCAGTCCCCTTTAACATAAGAGGCCGGTTGTCTTTTCTACCTGGCATACTGTAAATTTTGACCTCTGATTACTGTGTTTACACAGTTCAGTATGTCAGTTATACACATGACAGCTCTGCCGAGTTGAATTATGTATAATGGTTGTTCTACCTAATTTTTCCTGGAAATGATTTACTCAACAAAGATATCAGTACAGGGCCGCTAAGGACTACTTAAATTTTCTGGGAGTCTTTACTAGTATCATATTCTCTATTCGATTACTCAGTCCTTTGAAAAAAAAGAATCCCGTCTTTTTTTTAGGTTTACTGCAGTACTAGATTTATCTCAAATAGTGAATGGTGTTGTCCCACCGTTCGAACTATTAAGTGAATTAGATTTACCTAAGTTTAGAATCAATATGTTAAAAGAAGACTTACTCACTGCAGTGTTGTTTGCGGAACCTTCTCGTACACAACAAAATTTCAATCAGATTATTCGTAATTGATAGTTTACGCAGTTGAACATGTTGTATACTCTACGATAAATTTAGTTACATGTATGCCAAATTGAATAAATAAGTGAAAATATTTGTGTGGGTCATTTATTTTTTCTATCCTCGTGAAGAGTATTTAAATCTGTTCTAGACGTTTTTCCGCTGCCCACATCTTCCCTGAAAACCACTACCCCCGTCAAATCCGAACTGAAGAAACCGACCCATGCGATTTTGCTACATTCCTGCCCTGGACCTTTTCCCTCTAAAATCTGTACAGAGGAGTGAAAACTACCTTTCCCCTCATGAAAAAACGACGGCGAGATTCAAGGAAGCCATGTTTTCATTCAACATACCTCCTCTCCTGGAAGTACTGAAGGTACTGAAGGAGAGGCAACGCAAGTTTGGAAGTACTTTTGGGAAAGTCTTCAGAACATTCTGCTAGAAAACCTGAATGCAAACAAAAAGAATTGGCAGTGGCCTGGTCGGAGTTTTTTTCGACGAAATCACCCTCGAGTTCTACATGTTCGCAAAAGAACAACGATAGAATACAAAAAAAAACGCATCTGAACAGCGCCTATCCGGAGTGGGACTAGAGATAAGGGACGCCACATTCAAAGGCAGTGGAAGAGGCAGGTATATTTTCGGATGGACGAAATCTGATTTAGTTCATTCTGAGAAAAACATCTACGATTGGAGAAGAAGAATAGCCGGCTGTGATGCGAATCGAACGATGATGAGTGCCGTCTCATGAGTGAAAATATGGCGCTGAGTCGTGGGTTTGGGAATAAAAATATCAAGCCAGAAGGGGAACTGTTCGATTCAGAGAAGAAAAATCGAAAATGAAGAGCAGTAGGAGGAAACTATAAATATAAAAGAGATGTAATGAGCAGTAATAGCCCTAGATGAAGAAAGTTAGAGAAAATTGTATCACAAATCTAAGAGTTACTCAAGGTCCATAAGGTAGCTATAGAACTAATTCCTTCTCTTGCTTCTAAGCTGAATTAGTCGCACGTGTGCAGGTTACCATGACTTTTGAGGTGCCTATCCAGAGTGAGGGCAACTATAGATATTAGCATGCGAAACCCTTTTTGTTGCATTGTATTTCGGGAAACTTGAGTAGCCGCAATGATATTTGGGTAAGCAAACTCTCTGCATGCATATTAGATAGCTTGATGGTGGAGAAGAATGTAACTTTCTCGTTTAAAGGACAAATTTGAGAACGCTCGTTGCGCCAACTCTACTTTAATGGTTTTTGGTGGTCTATAGAGGAGAAAATCAGTTAAAGTAGGATGATAACAGAGCTAGATGTCGATGAAAACCTTCTAAGTTACAAAATAGCCCATTAGATTTGTAGAGAAGAGCAGAAGGTACCATAAGAGCCTTAAT
The DNA here is from genome assembly GCA_002205965.3 of Kappaphycus alvarezii. NCBI lineage: Eukaryota > Rhodophyta > Florideophyceae > Gigartinales > Solieriaceae > Kappaphycus > Kappaphycus alvarezii. The sequence continues at coordinate 1,173,795 of NADL03000007.1, forward strand.
GGACCCCTTAAAAGTCTGTGATGACCATATTTGCTTAACAATCTTGTACTGTATTTCAATAGCTTCACTTAAGGCTATCTTTTCGTATTGTATGCACTCATGGACGCAAAATGTAAGCGGCATCTCTCTGTAAGTGATTATTGGCTCCCTTCATTCCCAGTCGCTCTTCTAATACAGTTTTATTCCACTTTGACAAAAACTAGTAAACTCTTAAATATGTGCAACCTTGGGCTAATGTAGGTAAACCATTTATTCAATGACGTACGATATTATTATATGCAAGGAAATTAATTCGCTTGTGACTAGAATATCAAAATCTTTGTGTGCTCATACTTCCAGCTGACCGACTCATTTGGATCTGGGCACATATAATAAACCACAACCAGTTTGCAAATGTTTTTTCTTATATTCAATATACATATGGAAAACTTCAGCTCTACCAGTTAATGATTATAGACGAAACTAACCTATCAGATGCGCCTCAGCGCTATTGATGTACTCCATTTATTCTCAAAATATTCTACCCATCTTTGAATCTTTCATCCAAAGCATCATCTCAAGGTCGCACTACTTACAGCTAGTTGCAATTTCTTAAAAGTATACAGGACGCAGTTAATCGATCGCTTCTTTTCCTACTACACGCTTTAATCTATAAATCGCAGCACATCGGCTCCACAATGCGCGGTGTATCGGCTGTTTGAAAAGGAAAATCAGAAGGGGAAGCTTGATCACTAATAGTGTTAAGGTTGAAACATTTCTATGGAACTTTTATACTACGGATACATATCTTTTGGACATCTGTTCTCTTGTAGCGAGTCATTCGAAGCAAGCTGTGCCGCACGACTGATATTTCTTATTTTCAAAGCCCTAGAAAGAATAAATTTTTACTGTGTATCAAGCGAGTATGCGAACTTCCAATCTTAAATTCCGTTTACCTCACTGTTTTACAGCGAGGATATCTCAACAGACCATATGTACATTTGAGGCATGGTAACAGGTAGTATTTGCAACTGTGTCATAAAGAATTCTCAACAAATTTTTTTGGACAGCGCTTTATTGATTCACACTCCCAACACTTATGGAGTAAAAAATCATTACATAATATTTCTGTTTTCTTCTATATTTATGGTTTCATTTTTTAATTTCCCTTCATGCCTTTTTACTTGGTATTTTAACATATTCAGTTCGGCCCTCCATGATGTGATCTTGGACCATAGTGTGATATTGTATAGTTTCATTTGGAATTTATGAGCTCTGTTCTTGGCAAAGGCGCAAAAAATTTCTGTGCGGATAAAATCTATCCAAGACACCATGGAACGTAGCAAATGCACAAAAATTATTCAAGGAAGAGGCTTTATTGTGCCCCTTACTTCCGATAGAGTCAAGGTCATCTGTTCCATTTCAGAGTTATAGATGATATTCCCATACTAACGTATCGTGACGTGTACCAAAAATAAAGTTTCGAAACTTGCAGCAATAACAAAATGTAAGTGTTGTCGAATAAACCCAATGAGAGTCTAGTTCTCTCGTAAAAAAATGCATAGATAAGTAAATTACTCATCTCGTTTCAAAAAAGATCCCGTAACTTCTAATTTTACAGCAATTCTTGAGATGGAAGTTACGGGGAAAATATTACGGAGAGATAATGAAAATATTGTCTATCCTTTAATTTGTTTTCTTAGGCTAAGAAGGTAGTATGACCCTCAAAAATTTGAAAAAGTTGGTGCACACAATCCAATACCACTTAAAAATCTTATTTAGTGACCTTTTGACCTTGTTGCGGTTTAGTCTGAGGAGAGAGAGTTTAAGCCTGGTAATCAATCCGACAGCGTAAAATTGAAAAATATTAGTGAGAAATTGTAAGGACTAAGATGAAATATAAGAGACCACAAGTATCTATTTTTTGCGGTTTGAAGTAATCGATGCATCAATATCACAAAGACATTAATCAATAAATCATTACTATCATATTATGCGTAATTTGTGAAAATAACTCCTCACTCAAGGTCCAAAAAATATTAAATAAAAGTGTACAATAGTGATAATTATTAGTTTTATTAATATAAATAATAATAATAATGGTGTTATAGAACCTTAAACAGAGGTACACCAGTGTAACTTACTCGTTACAAGTAATGAAAATCGGAAACGAAAATCAGAGCAAATTGTGTCTCCACCTCCTTTTCCTTGTACATTCAAATTAAATCCTTAGATCAAAGGGCTCCACTTATTCATTAGCCATTTTATTCGCGTTTAATTTCTTTTGTGCTCCAGAAACGCGTTTTTATATGTAAGTATGGGCAAATTTTGTAGCACACAGTCATTGCAAGCGGTATAGTAGAGAGCTTACGTACTTCTCCCAGAAATTTCAACTTTTCTATGACTCACTCATATTTAATATTTATATATTTGAACAGTTGAAAATAACCCGCTTTATCAAGTGACCAGACGACCTAGCGACATCTCGAAACTGACTCCGCAAATTCTCAGCCTGATTCGCAGCGATCCGTTAAACTTATTTCGACTTCAATAATTTTCAGCTGCAATCGAATTATTCTCATTGGCACTGCAGAATTGATAATCTGAGAGATTTTCACTCGCAAAAATCCAGGAGAATAAGGCTGAACTGGATATACCGGGATAGAGGTAAGGAAAAAGAGTCACGGGACAAACTGCGAAGCATCTTTCGTTGTTGTAGAACTGTTTACGACACCTGTGATTTAAATTTTTATAGTGCCACTTGCTTGTACTCTGGGGGGAACTTTTAATGGAAATTTTCTATTTGAGTCTCATATTCAAACATATACTTAAAATAGCGTTCAGTCATACATCCATACGATACACAGAGCAGAAATTTCAGAACCCAAGCTGTATATCATGCTCGCAGTGATGAGATTTATGCCAAGGGCGGGCTCTCAATTTATACCTCCCAATTTGAGACAGGTAGAGACAGTGAGCGGCATGATGCCTTCAAATATCCTCATTTCTTTTCAAAAGATTTTTTTTGGTCGAGCACATCTCTTCACCATCACTGCTTCGGCCACGTTTCCTATGCATCTCGTACAGTTTGCGCAATCCATGCCCAAGACTGGCAACAGAATCATTGGACAGGGCTTCAAGAGTGTTCAACTCACAGAAATCGTAGGGTATATCCATGCTTGGTTTGAACGATTATGGTATTACTTTAGTTAGAGCGTCAATTTTCTTTTCAGGATTCCAATAGATTCTATTGCTTTTTTTGTACAGCACATTCCCTAACAGTAGTTTTGGACAATGACAGAGCTGGTGATGAAACAAATGGAATTTTCACTTCAGCTATTTTCCATAGATATTCCAGAAAGAATATTTTCTCAAATTTATGCCACTATATATTCCCACCGCTCTCATACTTATTCTGTGAATCATTTTTTTGATAGCAGGTCGAAAGGTATACTCAAACTCACAGAAGAGAAAATGTGTTTAGAGTAATCGCTTAATAAGCCAGGCAGATAATCAAAAGGAAATAGAGTTGACTTTAAGGGCAAAATTCCGAACTCAAGTGAAATTTCTGTTCGTTATGGGATACGAAAATTATGTAAAACATTAAATCTCATCCATTTTCAGTGCTAGAACGAAAATTATATCTCATCTTTAATCTCGCACCTTCTTGAATTTGATACGGAATTATTCTAGTCGAGGTATGTTATCAGATTGTTTTGAGGGAAACCAGTGCTTTGAGAAGCCCTTTCAAATTTCACTAAATATTTATTTATTGCACACTCAAAGATATAACTGCTTTAGTGATATGTTATGCGTCTACATGTTTACATGAGACATTACCGGTTAAAAAAATGCGGAAGCACTCTTAGTATTGTGATACAGCTCCTTACAATTAGCACAGCCCTCGAGGCGAATGCGCTTTTGCATTGTGGAGTTACCTTACGTTTGCATGCGACAAAGAATGTTTGGGAAATATTTGACTAAGTCCGCCCAGATTGTTTACATAGCACTAATTCTGTGCTCGAGAGACACTTTCCCTGCACTAGTTCGATTCTATTTGTTATTTTTTCCATGTATAGATGTGGGGTTGTTTCTTTTCGATTGCGGCTGATCTCCTTCTGCACATGTTCTTCAGTAGCATGTCGCTACTCTCCGTCCCACGCGTTTTGGTTACTGACCTTCTTGAGGTATACTAAAATTTTGCCAATATTGTGGCGCTTGCGTACTACAGCTGTTAATGGTAGGGATGAACGAAAAATAACGGACGCACATGTCCCGGGACAGTTACTCGGCGCGCATAACGCGGCTTCTTTGTGCCGATCCAATGGGGTCGACCTCATCTGCACAGGTACAATGCGCCCATTCTTGATGGCGTCTTCTTCGCGTAGTGGGTAGTTGTGCACTGCTCGTCAGTAGTGCAATGTACTATTTTGTAGCGTCTTTTCACACCCCGCTCATCATCAAAACGTTGTATCCCCATGGAACCATGCACTTACGCTGATGTGTTAAGACATCGGTGTCTGCTGTATTTATTTCATAATCTGAACGGCATCTTGGAGTGTCGTGGTTAACATTCCGATATCTGTGCAGCGCGCGCTGCGGCTTCTTCACGGAGCGAAGCTGTCGCTATCAATGGATACTCAGCTGTCCCTCACCGCCATTAAAATCCGTACCAAGAGTAAAGCGATGTAGGTAAAACCTCACACGTCTTGTGGGGAAAGGTAAGATGGGTCATTCAGTGAGCATTCACTACCTCTCCAGTGCGATGCAGATTGATCTGTTCAACAAACAACAAGCGATGTAAATTTACCACGATTACGTAAGATAACAAAGGATTGTTCAGAGCTCCTAAATCTTACCTTTTTCAATGTATGCGCGGAATGTGGACCATGAAATGATGGAGGAGAGACTGAATTCCGTTAGATGAAGAAAGTTTCTTCATTATGTACGAGAGCTAATTCGCCGTCCCAATAGTTAAACGTGACGGTTCCCATCCGATGATGTTCTCTGATGTGATACACTTTGAGGTTAATGTGCTTATTGCGATCTGATACTTGATCACGGGACGCAAGTGAGATAGAAGCATTTTTTCTCGTGCGGATGGGTGTCGGAGGTAGTTATTGTTCGTCTTCAAGCGGTTTATATGTTAACATCTCGGCAAATAAACGACATAACCAGGTGATTGCCTTTCCTGATGTAGGCATTGCTTTATACTCAGCCTCTTTCGAGCTCAGCCAAAGATATGCTATCTCTTCGGAGTCCAGAAAAATGGAGCGGAGCTAGCTGTGATGATGATACCGTGGTTTACTTGCGAGTATCACGACAGCCTACCCAGTCCGCGTCCGTATATGCGGTGGGCGGTTGCGAGATTTGCGAGGTATGGTAGAATAAAGCAAGTTCCTTGGTGCCTAGGAGGCACTTCACCACCCTCATAGCGAGAACAAGATGGCGTAGAGCCGGAGCGTGCATTTGCCTCGCTCAAACCGAGGCAGCAAAGGACTCATCAGGGTGCTTTCATGCGGCGACGTACATCACACCACCAATAATATTATGGTAACGAGTGTGCTCAGAAGGCGTAAGGAGGATATAGACTCATGTAGAGCAGACAAATCAGCATTTTTATGCATTGTCAGAGCTTGAGGCTTGACGTGAGCAAGGTTGATAGATGCAGCGATGAAAGTTATTTATTGACACTGCGAGACGTATATTCCAGACGGAGTACGCAATAGTGGCCAACCGATAAAGGAACGAAGGGATCCGAGCAGCTTGATCTTGAAAACAACTCTAAGGCGGCGCTTGATATCCTCAGGTAGTTGACGAGAGGTGAGGCCAGTATCATATCGTCAACAACTATGCGTAGGAGAGGATAGCAGGTAGCGGTGCGAATAATATGCATCCTGTTATCAACGCGGGACTGCTCGAAACTACGTGTCCACACGGTATCGTGAATGACGGAACCCCAAATAGAGCCAGCAGCTTTGTGTCCATAAATGGACTTCACAACTAGGGCAACATGGTTTGGTTTAAGCTGTATGCAAGTTGAGTCGGTCGGTTGCTCCATGACGACAGGTGTGTCTAGATCACCGTGGAGTTAGGATTGGGCTTTGGCACCGCCTTTAAGAAGTAGGCCCTTAGCAGCGACTTTAGTGAGCAACATATGTATTGTTTAATATCTGGAAACAGGTGCACAGAGTGCTTCGGGATCGTAGTCTCTGTATACCACTTGCTCGTCACCACGCAAACAACATCTTGCGTTGTACATGAGCGGTGCATCGGCACGCGATGTTTCCTTGATACGAAAATTCCACGTCAACGGCAGAGGTTTCATGATCTCATTCAGCTGTATCCACTTCCAGGTCTTGTGGTCTTCGAGAGCTTGGAATTCTCTGTCTATGGCGGCAGCCCAATTCTGTTCTGGACAAGCTTCGTTGAAATTGCGGGGCAAACGATTATTCATCGTACTCGAACTCTTTTCTTTCCTTGGGAATACCTTCCCTGTTGCCAGCGTGAACACACAGCGAGTGAGGGTCTCCTCTGACTCATCGACACCATCAAGTTTGTCATTTTCTTCTTCCAAAGTGAGTTAGCGGATATGCCATCCGCAGAGAGTCTAGAGAAGAAAGCATCTTCCCTTCCTTGAGCACAGTGAAATCAGAAACGCGACAGAAAGTGACTGATTCCTCGAAGGAACATAGGCATGGTACAGAGATTCAATGCTTCTCCTTATGAAGATAAAGGAGTACAGTGAACGGAGTAGTAACTTTATCACTTTTATAGTGTCTGACTTGTATTCGAACGCATATCATGGTCGTCTAATTTTCAAAAGCACAGCTATTTTCGCCTTGGTTCCAAACCAAAGCTAATGGGAGATTTTCAGCTCGTTGAGATCGTGTTGTAGCCTGTTGTGAGCCCATTAAGCGTGGGAAACGGCCTCGTACGTGGGAGATTGAGCGGCAGTTTCGATGCTTATAGTAAAGTACGGGCGACCCTCCATATCTCCTGAATTAGTCTTTCAGTGGCGCCATTTGACTGGCTAGTGTGGACAGGTAAGTACTTTAGATGCAATAAACTCTTGGGACTGAGTTCTTTTACGGCGGTGCTCGTGTTTTCTCCAGCCCAGTCGAGTCTAAGAAAATATATTCGACTGAGTTGTCGTTCTCAACGATGTTCTTATAGGCGTAGAGTGCTTCGTGAGTCAAGAAGTATGTGGCTGAAATGCTAGAGGCATCATCAAGTAACATAGCAACATTTTTGTTTTCAGAAATCGAAGGTGTATCGATTGGTCCGGTGATGTCAGGGTGCGTTAGATCTAGCGGATGCAGTGCAATCTAATCGACACTGTGGACTGGAACTTGTTTCTTAGCGGACTCAAGACATGCAACGCATTGATATTATTTCAGATCATAGAGTTCAATGGCAGGGACTCCTATTCCCGCATCAGAAGCAGCCATGAGCAGTTCTTTACCAACATGTCCCAGAACTTGATGCCATAACCCAGCGCGAACGGTGAATTCGGTACGCTTCGTTACAGGGAGCAAGCTAAGAGGTTGCAGTACGGGGCACATTCAATTCATCACGGGACTGCAATGATCAGTAACATTACTTGACTTGTCGACCAAGACAAGACTTTCGAGGTCTTCGTCATCGAAAACGGCTCGATTGCCTTCTTTAACTAGCATGTAGAGACGTAGCAAATTTTTGTTGAAGTGTAATGCTTGTTTTGCAGTTACACTGATTTACTTGCTGCCTAGTGGTACTTCTATTATTCTTTGGCCGATTATTTCCGAAAAACTTCAGCCATTTCCGCCTGGGTGGCGCTGAGCGCAGCATTGGTCCTGAATTGCCTATGATCCCACAAGAAGTGGTCATTCGGTTCAGAATTAATCCAAAACTCTTGTATTTTCTTGCGGTTGGCATTTGTGTGAATAGCGACAGTTTGGGTTAGAAATCCCTCCTATGCTATCCTCCTTGGAAATGATTACGGTTGTTACCGGCGGTTGAAGCACTTGATCCGATGTTCCATGCAGAATCCAGCATAGTCGGTAGCACACCATTTGCGTTTCAAGGATGCTTTTGTTCGTATGGTTGGTGCTGATATTTTTGTGATTTTCTTTGTTGAAATCCTCCAAGTCTTCGATAACTTTCTCTACCTCAGCTACCCCCGCGGCCGCCACGGCCGCGAACGCGTACACGGTGACTGAGGTGAATTTTGCATTGATCCCTGAGATGCTGTCGACAGTCTTTCATGAAGAGACCTTATTTGTAGCATTCATAGCACTTTGTTCCATGTCCAGCTACTTTTGTGTTAGAGATAGATTTGCAAGCTTTTGGTGTGATTGGTGTTCGTTTCTTCGGCTTTTCGGCAGTTTTATTTAGAAATCGACGGTCGATGCTCGCTTTGACTTCAATTAATAACTGTTCATAGCCCCAGTTCATAGTTCCAGCGATACTTACCAATCCATTGAAGGAATCGGGTAGCCAACAAAGCAAGTGACCGACCTTCTCAACATCAGCGACTTGGACGCCAATGGCGGCTAGTTCGATGAAAATCTTGCTGAACTTTTGCAAGTGTTCATCCATATCCTCTTTGTCTCAGTATTGGATATAATATAATTTGGTTTCCAGGTTGAGCTTGTCTTTCATGTTATCGCATTGATAAATGCCTTTTATCTTTTACCAAACATCATTTGTTGTAACAACTCCAGCGAGGAGGGAGGTGAAATTCGTGACGGCTTCAGGGCCCAAGCGAAGAGTGATATGCGAACGTGCTTCCTTGTAATTCTCAAATCGGTTAAAGGCGGCGATTGTAGCGACTTCAAGGCCGGGAGGACTGACCGTAAGATTGTCAAGGATGTCCTCACGGCGTAGTAACTCTTGAATGAGTACAGAACATACGGCGTAGTTCTTGCTTGTTAAAGGAGGGATAGCCTCCTTTGGGACATTGTCTGATGGATCTGCCATCAGTCGAGAGTGAAAAGAAGCTGACACTTGA